>CM060640.1:5146414-5163914 GCA_030578275.1 Meda fulgida
CTTAAGTATGTGCTTTAAAGCATTCAATATGTGGAAATTAAATTTTAAGGTCCATGCTCAGAAAGTGAATAAATGGATTGTAACTACTGCATACGTTTAATTTAGTACCATAAAAGTCCCTAAAAATACAAAATGTCATTGAACTAGAATATAGTGCAATCATTTCATTAATTTAATTTGGAAGAAACAATCTTTAATTTTTGCCCGACACTCAGTAGCCCACCAGAGGGTTAAAACACACGCTCGCGCTGCTCTTGGTAGATTGTGTCGGTCACTATGGACATGATTGACTGAGTCTGTTCTTTAATGTGTGTGTCGTCAGTAGATGGGGGGGGTGTTCAGTAAATGTGGCCTGTGGTGTGAGTGACATCAGTGTGTTCTGTTCAGCCCCGGCTGGAGTTTGCAGCGCTGCATTATTCCACTGTGGAGCCAGAGGCCAGAATCTCCTACATATCAGTGAGTTTCAGTAACAAGTGTTTCCACTCTCCAAATACTATTACACACAATATTTGTATGCATTAAATACCACATTTTTACTTATTATCATTATTAACTGGGGAACGAGTAAGGTTCAGTGGTAATTAGATGTTAGTAGAGCTTCAATCTGTGTATCAGTTATTGTCGAATCAACTGTTTTTCTCGCTGTTTCTCTGCAGTTGCAGTAATGATGCCTTCGCATGTGGACTTGAAGATTCACTGTTTGGAAATAATCAAACTTGTCATTTTTATTTCATGCAGATTTTGTACTTATTTAGGAGTTTTGATATGTGTCTTTCTTCCAGAAACATGTGCACAAGTCATTTTTGTTACATCAAATGAGCTTTTCTGGTGCGCTCAGTCACAGAACATCTCAGTAGTTTAGACGCGCTAATGTTTAGATTCAGTTCCTGAAGTGACTCTGTGAAGTTGAAATTGCTGCTGATAACTGCAGTGCTGTATTTGTTTATTTTCATGAATAAGTGCATTTTTAAGGTGGTCATGTCAGTCTGTAACTCAGCAGGTCTCGGTGTCTGCTCCATCAGCCTAAAACCTGTTCAGTCATGTCCCGCTCTGACCTCTGTGACCCCTGTGACCCCTGTGACCCTCATTTAGCCCTGAGCTGGACACTGATCCACAGCCCTCTGTTTCACTGACTTACATACAAAATATTGTGTGAATATGAAATATGTCTGTATTTTCACACCTCTGGGCCACAGGAAAGTGAACTTAATATAATGTAGTATACACTAATATATGTGTGGGAATGATTCTTCATGCTCCTCCCAACCATTCGTTCACAATCTGAGCCTGATGAATCTTGATATTGTCATCCTGGAATATGGCCATGATGTGTCTACACACTCCATCAGTTAGGGTTAGAAGAACTGTTGCCAGACATATAGAAACATAATAATCGCAGCAATAATGATCCAATCATCGACTCTTAAGAACTGGCCTATTTGAATCTGAACAGCAACTTTTTTGTATATTCTGTAATCTGTGTCCCAATGTAAGATTTGAATAAAAGTGTTGATTGTCAACCTCAGGAGATCAAAGTGAATTGAGCTGTTTTATTTTCTGTTTTTATTTTACAATTTTGGCAAATCTGGATTAAAATGTGAATTTGTATTTTCTAGCTATAAACATAAAAAAAATGTTTAAAAAAGTTTAAAAGATTCACTTGAATTAAATAATACATCAAATTTAGCCATAAAAAAAGATTTCATGTTCATTCATTTTTTACAATTATTTTTTTTGTTTTTGTTTAAAATGATCTCATACTGGACTAATTTGATGTTTATATTCACATTTATGCATTTAGCAGAAGCTTTTATCCAAAGCTATTTACAAACGAGGAACAAAAGCAATTTGCCAAAGAGAAACAATAATCATAATATACAATGGCAGGTTTATTAAACAACTAGATTAAGAGTATGTTTACACAACAATGATGGACTAAAAACAAACGTTTTTCTTTTGCGTTCTTTTTGTACAGACACAACAATCCCCGAACACGAAAACTATTAAAAGCGCTGTATTATTCATGCCAGGCCAGTAGTTTTTATTATTATTGTTTTTTTTTTTACACAGAGACTATAATGATACTGTTTTCAAAATCGTGCACTTTGAAACCCATTCTCAAAAGTTTACATTTTCAGCCGTTTTTAAGTTTCAAGTTTGAAAGTTTTAGTGCTTTCTAGTTTTCACAACGAACAGCATGGGGTGTGTGTCAGAAGTAGCAGGACGCTGAAGTGTACAGTAGTGGTAGAGTGTGTGTACATACTGTACTTCAGTGTGTGTCTGCAGTGAAGGCCAGCTCTGGTAATCGGAGAGCCAGTAACTGGACACTGAAGTTTGGCAGGAGGTCAAGACGCTAGAGCTCCTGGTGCCGAACTATTACCTCCATTACCAGCACTGTAATGCACTCAGTGGTTTACAGTTGAAAGTGCATCGAGTTTAAGGAAACTGTGACAATCAGTGAACCTTTATTAAGTTTACAACATTGCACCAAAACCCTATTACTAAGATGTGTGCCCTTAATCTATAATACAAGCAGGTCATATTTAAATGTGCTATAAATAAAGCAAGGCTATTTTATTGTAATATTTCAATGCATTGATATGGGCTTAGAAAACAGATCAAATGAATGAGCAAGACAGGCTGCGGTGGGGAACAAAGGTGTACCACATGAGAGTGCCCAAAACCATCATAATCATCACCAACATGCACACTAAATGTATTATTTACTGCTAATATATACAGTATGTGATTGTTTTGCTTATTTATTATTATATGAAGCACAAATACAGGTCCTTCTCAAAAAATTAGCATATTGTGATAAAGTTCATTATTTTCCATAATGTAATGATAAAAATTAAACTTTCATATATTTTAGATTCATTGCACACCAACTGAAATATTTCAGGTCTTTTGTTGTTTTAATACTGATGATTTTGGCACACAGCTCATGAAAACCCCAATTCCTGTCTCAAAAAATTAGCATATTTCATCCGACCAATAAAAGAAGTGTTTTTAATACAAAAAAAAGTCAACCTTCAAATAATTATGTTCAGTTATGCACTCAATACTTGGTCGGGAATCCTTTTGCAGAAATGACTGCTTCAATGCGGCGTGGCATGGAGGCAATCAGCCTGTGGCACTGCTGAGGTGTTATGGAGGCCCAGGATGCTTCGAGAGCGGCCTTAAGCTCATCCAGAGTGTTGGGTCTTGCGTCTCTCAACTTTCTCTTCACAATATCCCACAGATTCTCTATGGGGTTCAGGTCAGGAGAGTTGGCAGGCCAATTGAGCACAGTAATACCATGGTCAGTAAACCATTTACCAGTGGTTTTGGCACTGTGAGCAGGTGCCAGGTCGTGCTGAAAAATGAAATCTTCATCTCCATAAAGCTTTTCAGCAGATGGAAGCATGAAGTGCTCCAAAATCTCCTGATAGCTCGCTGCATTGACCCTGCCCTTGATAAAACACAGTGGACCAACACCAGCAGCTGACATGGCACCCCAGACCATCACTGACTGTGGGTACTTGACACTGGACTTCAGGCATTTTGGCATTTCCTTCTCCCCAGTCTTCCTCCAGACTCTGGCACGTTGATTTCCGAATGACATACAACCACTGAGCAACAGTCCAGTGCTGATCTCTGTAGCCCAGGTCAGGCGCTTCTGCCGCTGTTTCTGGTTCAAAAGTGGCTTGACCTGGGGAATGCGGCACCTGTAGCCCATTTCCTGCACACGCCTGTGCACGGTGGCTCTGGATGTTTCTACTCCAGACTCAGTCCACTGCTTCCGCAGGTCCCCCAAGGTCTGGAATCGGTCCTTCTCCACAATCTTCCTCAGGGTCCGGTCACCTCTTCTCGTTGTGCAGCGTTTTTTGCCACACTTTTCCCTTCCCACAGACTTCCCACTGAGGTGCCTTGATACAGCACTCTGGGAACAGCCTATTTGTTCAGAAATGTCTTTCTGTGTCTTACCCTCTTGCTTGAGGGTGTCAATGATGGCCTTCTGGACAGCAGTCAGGTCGGCAGTCTTACCCATGATTGCGGTTTTGAGTAATGAAACAGGCTGGGAGTTTTTAAAAGCCTCAGGAATCTTTTGCAGGTGTTTAGAGTTAATTAGTTGATTCAGAGGATTAGGTTAATAGCTCGTTTAGAGAACCTTTTCATGATATGCTAATTTTTTGAGATAGGAATTTTGGGTTTTCATGAGCTGTATGCCAAAATCATCAGTATTAAAACAATAAAAGACCTGAAATATTTCAGTTGGTGTGCAATGAATCTAAAACATATGAAAGTTTAATTTTTCTCATTACATTATGGAAAATAATGAACTTTATCACAATATGCAAATTTTTTTAGAAGGACCTGTATTTACATTAACATTCTAAATATTTATAATTTTATTGTATAGGCTAATACACTATAAGTTGTAATTACTAAGATAATAATTAAAATATACTCCTGGGCAAAAAAGAAAAAGGACCAAGCCAAAAATGGTAAAAATGTGGTCTTTTTATGGTCTTAATCATTTTAATCACAAGCAATTAGCAAATATTGTACAAATACAGTAGATAAAGTAACTCAGCACAGAATGTTGAAATTTGAAAGTCACGTGTCTAGTATCTGTAAAACCGCATTTTTCCATCTTAAAAATCTATCTAAATTACGACATATGCTCTCATTAATAAATGCGGAACAGTTAGTTCATGCTTTCATGACATCAAGACTAGATTATTGTAATGCTCTACTGGGTGGTTGCCCTGCACACTTAATTAACAAATGACAGCTAGTTCAAAACGCAGCAGCTCGAGTTCTTACCAGAACCAGGAAATATGACCATATTAGCCCGGTTCTGTCAACACTGCATTGGCTGCCTATTAAACATCGTATAAATTTTAAAATATTGTTGATTACTTACAAAGCACTAAATGGTTTAGCTCCGCAGTACTTGAGCGAGCTCTTAACGCATTATAGTCCTTCACGTCTATTGCGATCTCAAAATTCGGGCCAGTTGATAATACCTAGAATATCAAAATCGACTGCTGGCGGTAGATCCTTTTCCTATTTATCACCAAAACTGTGGAACAGTCTTCCTACCATTGTCCGGGAAGCAGACACACTCTGTCATTTCAAAGCTAGATTAAAGACACATCTCTTTGACCTAGCATACACATAATACATTATAGACTTCTATAATTCAATGTTAGGCTGCATAGATTAGGTCGGCCGGAACTGGGAACACTTCCCTTAAATCCTGATGTACTGGTTACATCATAAGAAGAATGGCGTCTACGTTAATATTAATCTCTCTGTTTATCCCGAGGTTTACCGCAGTCCGCCGGATCCAGGCCGTATCCAGATCTGATGAAGGACCTGCGTCTGGATGCGACGACAACGCATCCCTGAAGTGCCAGCCCATCAGCTCTGTGAAGGCCTCATCGACACGACAGGCATCGGCACTGATCCTCAACAAACTGGTTACCGGCGTGATGACTCCGAATTCCAACCAGATGGAACTGAATAATATTCTGAATGCTCTGATCCAATCTGACTTCTGATCTATAATGCTGCCTGAATCATAATCATACACTGTTGGTTCGTTGGCCAGAGGAGAACTGCCCCCGACTGAGGCTGGGTTCTCCCAAGGTTTTTTTCTCCATTCTGTCACTGAGTTTTGGTTCCTTGCCACTGTGGCCTTGGCTTTTGGCTTGCTCAGTTGGGGACATTTAAATAGTTGGAGGACAATTTTCTTCTAGAAACAAACTTTGATGTATTATTTTCTTGTTATCACTGTGAAGCTGCTTTGATCTGTATTGTAAAAAGCGCTATATAAATAAAGGTGACTTGACTTGAATAGCTGTAACGGAACGACTCAGACTGATGGAATAAGATTCAACAGTGACACATGTATTTGCAGAGAAGCAGGGTAAACAGATGCAGGTGAGTAACTCGTGAATGCTGATTCAGAAAGAGAGATGCGGTGGTGACGATATAACTGTCGTAGCAGAAGGGGAGGACCTCGAGGAGATCCAGGGAGGTTCAGAGGCACACAGGAACACACACGAGGAAGACTGGGGAGACGTGGAGAACGGGCACAAAGAGAGCGCAGAAGAATCTGTGTTCAGAACGTGGAGGACAGGTAAGCAGTCCTTTTTCAAAACGAGACCAGACAACCATGAGGCTCGAGGTGTGTGCTTAAAGGGATCCAAAAAGTACATCCATCCATGATAAAAATACTCCACACTGCTCCGGGGGGGGTTTATAAAGGCCTTCTGAAGCGAAGTCATGCGCTTTTGTAAGACAAATACCCATATTTATAACTTTATAATCTAAAATAATTTGCTTCCGTCAGACGCAGGTAGTGGCCGACCTCTACCACGAGGTGCAGGATGATAAACAAAACTCACCACAGGTCTTGGGAGGACGGATGGGACATGTTGATCTGGCATGTCCAGCGGCACCACAGTAAAACCACAGACCCTGGGTCAGCAAATCCAGAGTTCCGGCCCATTGCAACGCTCGCCCCGACAGCAGGGTTACGATGAAAGCTATTTTGGCTCTATAGTGGTGAATCGCTACGGCTGCATCTCTAGGACCAGCGAGCATTGAAGGAGAAACCCATTGCAATCCTCCGCCGAGCCATGTAGGGCACTGGGATGGCCATGGGACTGGCGTGAGTTACCGGTGAAGGAGAAATTCATGCATTTATTATTATATTTCTCAGCAGATTTCTGAAGACGCCGCTCTGGAGCTTCACCATGCAACTCGTGTTTTATTATGAGTCATCATCAAACTTCATTCTGTCTTTGATGTTTTTCTGAGACAGCAATGGCTTTTTATGAACTGCATTTGCTTAAATTGTGCTAATTTCCTGAACAATAATTTGTGGTTAAGACAATAAAAAACTGTGTTTCGCCATTTTTTATTATTAGTTTTTGCCCAGGAGTGTAACATTTTTTTGGCTTAGCTATACTTATAAAATAATTCATAGTGTAAGTGATTAATAATGAAGTTTGTACAGTATAAAATAATTATCTATGAAAAAGTCTTTTCCCCAATTTCCCCATTAAACATGAAAAACGAATGTGTGTGTGTGTGAGAGAGAGAGAGAGAGATAGAGAGAGTGTGTGTGTGAGAGAGAGCGAGAGATAGAAAGAGAGAGTGTGTGTGTGTGTGTGTGTGAGAGAGAGAGAGAGAGAGAGAGAGAGAGAGAGAGAGAGAGAGTGCGCGCGCGTGTGAGAGAGAGAGAGTGTTGTACAGTTTGCAACTGTGGAACATAATTTTTATTAGTTTGTTTAATTATTTTGTTATTTGTATGTTTATCTCAGAAAACAATTGCACACACAAAAGTATAGGGTTACAGTGTAACATATTCATGTATGATACAATATTCAACAAAATAAATAATAATAATAAATAAATAAATTACATACCAATTCCTCTTTAATTAAATTAAATTGTATACAAATATTAAGAGGCCACATCAACAAAACACATTTAGTTACATGATAACTATCTTAAACTATTTTAATACAAAGCATGGTTTAGATTTGTCACATTTGCTTTTAGGTGTATGAAATCGACCAGATAAAATAATTAGGTTTCAAATAAATTAAACAGAAATTATTTCAGAGTAATAAAAATAAATAGGCATATCACTGAAAATAATATCTGCATGTGCGGAGATCAATACACATAATCTGATAAGGAATTATATCTAGATACTGTTATTATGTCTATCATAATAAGAAGCCGAATAGACTGAATATTTCTGGTAGTATGATGACGTCACCCTCCAGGGGTAGTGAAGGAGGCGTGGTTTGGTGACGCATTGCGGCTGGGACCTCATGAAGTGAGCATGTAGAATAGACCAGATCAGATCAGGACACTCACTGCACAGCTCCGCTGGATGAACATGCACGGTCTGCATCTCTGCTGTAGCTGGTGCAGGGAATCAAAGCCTTCAACATGGCAGAAGTGATCCGCACATGAGCTGAGCTCAACGCCGCATCGGTGCTGCGCACTTCCAGGATCGATCGGATTGCTGTGCGATCGATGAAGATCTGAACCATGTCAAGCGGACAGGACGAGAGCACAGTCCGGGTGGCGCTCAGGTAGGGCACTAGATCTAGTGTGCGTCACGGATGCGCACTCATGCTGTCACCTGCTGCACCCATGCACGTGTGCGAAGCAGTCACCCTAGAATTAATAGAAACAATTAAGAGTATATTGTAGTTTGCACATGCAAATTATTTCATTACAATTAAGTTACCTTAAAACTGTAATACCGTGTCCTATATCCTTAAATAAGCGATGTGTCCAAACATGGTCCCCGATGGGAAGCTTTCAGCAACACGTAATTTCTGCCTATGTTGAAAATGCCTAGCTAGCGACAGAATTACAGCCAGAAAGGAAATTGCACGTGTAACCGGGATTTTATTTGACCAATGAGATTTCACAAAGGGCGGGGCAAACGGGCAAACAGCGCGACGCAAACTTTTTGCTATGTCCCATGACGCTTTGCGCGAATTATGAATTATTAATAATTAACTTCCGTTAAACAGAGAAAGGTTTACCCTATGAACTCGATAATACTAATTTTCAAAATCTCCAATAGATATTCTTGTGATACCATAAATTACATTAAAATACCAAGCATTAGCTACATTATTCTCTTAAAGTCCCCATGAAATCAAAATTGACCAGACTTACTTTGTTTGCCTAAATTGATAGTTTTGTGGTGAACAATTTATCCATGCAAGTCAATCCACACACAAAAAAAATTTGGCTTAAGTAATCTTTAATCAAAATCTGAAAATTCCCCTCCCCTCTGCATTGGAGGACCTTCCCTGATGACGTAGGTTTGGCGGTTTTGGTGTCTGCTTAACATCCGTAACCTCGCCCCTCCAGCGGACAGTAGACAGGATGCCAGTGTGTTTGCGCGCATTGACAGCGTGTGAAAGGAGAGATGGCGAGGAGGTGCATTTTTGGTTGTGGCACTCACTGAACACTTTTCCCATTCCCTAAAATGCCCTCATTACGGTCCAGATGGCTCGATTTATTTATTTATTTATTTATTTTTTATTTTTTTGTATTTCGAGGAAGGAGGGATAACAGAGAGGTCACGGATGTGCTCGAAGCACTTCACGCGTTAACATCTGCCTCCATTTCTGAATGAAACACCTACTTTTCTAGATCCAATCAGGTGCTAGTTGGAGAAAAAGCCAGGCCCACTATTTCGCCTCATTTAGTATTCCGTTTCTCTCGGAAATACGTCACAACGCTGGAGAAAAGTCGTTTGCAACTTCCGGTTCACAAGGGAATTTAAGGTCTGAAAATTAAACATGAAGGAAATAGTACAGCTCATTCAGTGAAACTGATGGATAAGGTTTATCTGTAGCGCAACCTTATGATTTTAAATGATTTTTTTCAGTATTTTTGAGTAGAACTTTTCATTATCTAAATTGCTGAAGGCTTGTTAAGAAAGGTGGAAATACTCTACATGCCAATACAGATGCTTCTAACTTTTTTGAATCTCTTTTTTGTTTCGAGTGTTTGTGTAGTTCATTCCCAGCAAGTGCAGTTGCATCCTAACTTTCATACTTCCCTATAGAGTATAGTAAGCGAAAATGAAAACGTGAAAAGAGTAGTGCATCTGATGGTCAATTTACTAGGATATGAGGATACGGGAGAGCAGGGCCGTTGCTTAGGGGGGAAATGGGGGTCCGATGGGATTGGGGGGCCCTGAACTCGATTTCTATGATGGGGGACAACCCCCCCCCCCCCTATTATATCATATTATAGCCTGTCCGGATTCCATTTGTAATGAGAAGACGTGATTTAGGATTCAACCTATGTTTTTGGCCTACCTCATTCATTTTCACCAAGAGTTGGTAACCTGAGTGACCGAGAACATTGGCGATGCAAAGTTCGATTGAATGCAAACGCGCAGCATTGCGATGTGCAGACTACCAATTGGAGTGTAGACGGTGTTGCCCATGTGACCTGATGTCTGATGCTGCAGTTGAGAAGCTATTGCTATTGTTACAGTTGCGGTAATATAGATGTTTTCTTATTAAGGTGTGGTGACATTAGTGAAAATTTAGCCAAATTGTCAGTAGTGTAGGTAGCCAATATATAGACCCCTCACACAGAAGCCACTTTAAAACCAATCTGAAGAAAATCTGAGACCGTTCACTAGATTAACTCTATAGTTTAAATGAAGCTCATTGTGTGTGCATCCAGCACAACTGAGGACTGTGTGTGTGTGTGTGTGTGTGTGTGTGTGTATGAACTGCTTTTTTCAGCATCAGCCTCAGAATCTTACCAAAAACTGTTTTAGTGATAAGGATCTTAGTTTGTATGTGTGTGTGTGTCAATGTTATTCTGTGCTAAAAGTAGACAGTTAACTGACAGTTGATCAATGGAAGAAGAGGTTTATTGATGAATCTGTTCTTTAGATCAGTGTTTCAGACGTCTGCAGAGATGCGTTTATAGTTTACTGGTTTACAAGTCAAATCTCAGTGTCCGTTACAGGAAATGAAAGTCAATACCAGTCAGAGTGACGGAGCATGTGCGGCTCCTCAATCGGCATGTACCGCTCATGCTCAACGATAAACCCGGTTCACTCGAATCCCGCTCCGACATTACATTCCTCGGCACTATACATCTCTGTTTGTAATGAGTTTCTTGAATGTCTCAATTACAGTAGGCCTATATTTGGATCAGTTCATCAGATTAACTTGATGTAGCAGAATTAATACCACAATCAACTAACCTGTTCGTCCAATGAACACTCAGTATTAATAATTTATTAATTCTAAGAAATGTTTATTTCCAAGGTATGGGAAAATAACGTTCATACTGCAAATACTACTCAGAGCATGTAGTCAAACTCTGCATGATTAGGGACTCCAGTATATGAGCATGAAACACCAACAACTTAACGTGTGAGATGAGAAAGACTTTATTAACTAGACTAAACACTTAGACTCATCTATGCATGCAGTTTAGCAAGGGAAAGAGAGCTGAAGCAGAATACAGGAGAGCAAGAAGTTATAGCAGTGTTTGAAATGCTTCAGATCAACAGCCTGAGCAAACCATCAGTTGAGTTCTAACACGGCCTTCTTATCGTGCGTCAAAGTGGCCGGAAGTCATTCATTTGATGTGAGGCGGCGGCGAGGGCGACGTGCCGCGTCTTGGACGGTGAGAGCGGCAAGGAGGAGTTGAAGTCAGGTCAACTTTATGGTAATGAGCTATGATGCGGTTCAGCGGCGACCAATGGGAATGTAGAAGTGCTTCCCTTGAGAGGATTCCAAAGAACGCAGTCCTGTAAACTTTGGTTCTGACCACATTAGTTCCCAAGCAAAATAGAGGAGAGGTTGATCATTTGAATTTGAAAAGAAGGTGCGCAACACTATTTATAGGCAAGATTCTCGCGCTAGAACGGTTGTTTTTCAGCAGGAATGCTTTTAATTGGTTTATTTCTTTAGCAAACATGTCACTATAATTGTTAAGTTCTTTCCATTTATCAATTTCTCACTTTCACATTTAAAAGATTCCATGAGGTTAACGATTGACATGCTTGTTTGCTTTGCTGGTTTGCTTAAATAAAGTTTAAAAAAAAAGACCAAGCATTCGATCTACGTCAGAGCGTCCGTGAATCTTTCTACGGCGTCGTTGGCAGGGTGGCGGTGTGAGCGCACGGTTAGGGTGCTTTCACATCTGTAGTTCGGTTCATTTGGTCCGGACCAAGGGCGAAAATCATACTTTGTAGCATTTTTCAGGCGTTTTGGTTCCTTTTCACACCACACTGATTGCTCTGGTCCGAATCACATCCACATCACTCATTGGCCAGATGTGTCTTGAACGTATTTCCGTAACTGCACTTCGATTGGTCAGAATTAACGTGAAGGAGGAAAATACGGCAGACAACACGCCGCTTTTTACTATAGAGAGCTGTTTGCTAAACAAAGCGAAGATTTCACTGTTTTTGAAAGCTGGGACCTAATATGGTCACCAGACCAAATTTCTATGAGCCTCCGCATCTCCTCACAACTCCGCAAGTTTGTAAACCGCTGGTTTAGTCATAAAATGCGCAGTTCTTTGGCAGTCGGGTCTGTTTGAGGTCGGAACACGTTCTCACCACAAACAAACCGCTCCAGAGTTCGTGTGAAACTCGAACTGAAACCCTTGTTTGGTCCGCTTTTGGTGCGCACCGAGTGCGATTGCTGCATTCACGACTGCCCAAACGAACCGCACCAAGGGGGACCACGAACTCTAGTGTGAAACTTAATGAGGCAGGTGTGACAGCACCCTTAAAAAGGGGTATGGAAGGATACTTAATGTATCAAATAATGAGACAACGTTTGATGCATGTCTCGCCCATTTGAATTAAACTGTCCTGATGCAATTTGTCGAGGCTCCAGTTGGTCTTTGCTGGTGTGGTCTTGATGAGAGAGAACCAGTGTGAGTCAGAGGATCTTTGGTGAATGGAAAGACAAGGCTCAAGCTTACGACTCCTTCAGCATCATCTTCACGTCAACAGTTCTCAGAAAAAACAGAGAACATGCGTGATCTTGTGATCAGTGATCTTTTAAGTGTGAAGATGTCCCACCCTCTGGATTTGAGTGAGCCAATAAGAAGCTGTTTCTATGGAGGGAAACTTTAGGTTCTGGCAGGGCATTTGCATACGTAATTTGATTGTGTGTTTAAGAGAAGAAGCTTCAAGATTCATATAATACTAATGCGTCACAGAGTTCGCAAAATGTAATGTAAATGAACAAATAGGGAATGAAAATCAGAGTTCATAGAACACAAACATGCTAACCGTGATTTTGGTAAACCAAACTATGCAATTCTGAAACATTCACCCAAAAGAGTTTGAATCTATACAGACCAAACCATATAAAAGGAAAATCATGAGATGGGAAAATTGGATACACGTTTATACATTTCTCAAGTGGTTGACTTGTTTACTGTTACTGTTTATTGTCATTTAAATGTTTATGTTTCAATGTGGAGTAACTATAATTCTGTTATTAAAAAGTTGAAATAAAAACTCCCTTATATGTAATTTAAATGTTTGTACAACTCCGGTTTAGCTATTTTAGTGTTGATTATTAAACAAGTTTGTTTTATTAATGATTATTCATTTATTTATTTTTGGTTTCAGTTTTCGGTCAAGTGCATCCTGAATTTTTGATTTTGTCCCAGAATTGATTTCAGTGCATATGTACTTGCAGCCTTTGACTATCAAAATATGGTATCAGCAACATCCATTGAAAGACCCATATAGGTTAATGATAACACAAATGGCCAGTATTACCAATCACCAATTTTTTGATATGCTATTGAAGTAGAATTATCAATATAATTAACAAATTAAATAAATGTAAATAATTAAACATTGCTTTTAATTTCTCCTGTGGTTCAAGCAAACAGTAAATAAAATAAAAAAGTAAGAAGAGTTTTTGTTCCCCTTGTTAGTACTGTTGTTTGATTAATATGAATGATTTTATGCACAATTCTGATATTTTGACAAGTCACAGTTTTTGTCGTGCCTGTTTACATTCACAAACCTACTGTGCCAGATGAGCAATTTTATCAATAAATAGATTTGACCATAAATCTCAATTCACAGCATGCATCGCATATGCATACAAGCACAGTATTCAAAAGCAGAAATTTACAGTTAAAATGACAACAATTTTTTTTTAATTTAGCTAAAAATGTAAATCAGTTTATTTACAAAATCTGACTTACAAATAAGGCTAATTCACACTCGCCTAGTTTTATATCTGCAAACAGCAATTCACAAACTCATAACCTCATAATACTCACAGCATTTGATTTGCAGAACCTCATAATACTCACAGCATTTGATTTGCATATGTACAAACAAATTTACATTCACAATTTTTAGATGCACAAATATTATCCACCAAAACATCAGTGATCCTTGTTCTATTGATACATTCTGCCTGTTCCTTTTGTCTGCACCAAAAATCTTGACTTTCATTTATATATATATATATATATATATAAATGAAAGTCAAGATTATTTGATATATATATATATATATATATTTGTTTAAATGCATACAAGTTTTCAATTAAATCTAGCTGTGCCTTTTGCGCCTTCTATGTATTTTAAAGTGCCTGTTTGCCTTTATCTATAGTGAAAATGCTTGACAGATTTGGATAAACAAGCTCATTGTGTGGATATATACAGTGATTCTGAATGCAAACGCCACACATCCGTGTGTTTACAGGACTGGCGACAGAACTGGAGATCGTGACATGAGTGTGAGAGACAGCTGTGTGTGACAGTGCAGTTTTGTGGAGTGAGTCAGCGTCTCTGCTCTCACAGATACAGACTGATGTCCTTCCTGTTAATCTAGTTAGTCCATTGATGCACGTTATGACATTGAAATACAGTATGTTAATAATTTATATTAGGGATGCACGATATATCGGCCACCATTTCAGTATCAGCCGATATATGTTCATTTATAATGTTATAGTATTGGCCCGATAAGGAAAAAGCCTGATATATTAAAGCCGATAAAGAATGTATTATTTCCTCCAGCTGAGCGCTCAGATGATGGTTTTAAATTGCTTGATTGGAATCAAGGAAAATACAGTTAAGTGCAACATGCGCAGAACAGGTTATTGTTACGGGAAGAGCTGCACAACGGTTACTCCTTCATGACTATAGCACAGTCAAGTTCTCTCTTCTTTTGTCCAATTGTAAGTTGCAATATTATGTTATTTTTGTGTATATGCTTTGGTTAAATTAAAGCGGTAGTAAAGTCAAGTTCTCACTATTAACTAGTAGCTTATTAGCATGCATTACTATGATTTTGGCTTTTATAAAATAAACCCATATTAATGCCTTATTCTGCATGACTTTATTCTACATTCCTAATCCTACCCAATACCTAAACTTATCAACTACCTTACAAACTATTAATATGTGGTAATTAGGAGTTTAATAGTACGTTGATAGTGAGACTTGGATAGTGGATAGAGATAGTGATTGCTTTATCAATAATCTTGCTGGATAGCTTAGAAGAACTTGATATTGCAACAGAAACCTTTAACTCTCTCTTTTCCAGCACTTTAGACACAGTTGCTCCGTTGCGCTTAAAGAAGATCAAAGAAATTAGTCCAACGCCGTGGTACAACGAGCACTCTCAGGCCCTTAAGAGAGCAGCCAGAAAAATGGAGCGCAACTGGAAGAAAACAAAACTAGAGGTATTTCGGATTTCATGGAAAGAGAGCTCGATTGCTTACAGAGAGGCTTTAAAAGCTGCTAGATCTGCTTATTTTTCAACCCTATTAGAAGAAAATAAACATAATCCTAGATACTTATTTGAAACAGTGGCTAAACTAACGAAAAAGAAAGCTTCAAGCACAGAAGTTTCCGAGCAACACAGTAATGACTTTATGAACTTCTTCACTTATAAGATTGATAATATCAGGGACAAAATTATAACTATGCAACCGTCTACTACAGTATCGCATCAGGGAGTGCATTGTAGTCTCCCTGAGGAAAAATTGTATTCATTTGTTGCTATAGGAGAGGAAGAATTCTGCAAACTCGTTAATTCATCTAAATCGACAACTTGTATGTTAGACCCTATACCGACTAAGCTACTGAAAGAGATGCTTCCAGAGATCATAGATCCTCTTTTTAATATCATTAATTCGTCTTTGTCTCTAGTATACGTACCGAAAACCTTTAAGCTGGCTATGATAAAACTGCTTATTAAAAAAACGCAACTTGATCATACAGAATTAGTCAATTACAGGCCGATCTCGAATCTGCCTTTTCTGTCACAGATATTAGAAAAAGCAGTATCCTCTCAACTGTGTTCCTTTCTTGAAAGAAATGATATCTGCGAGGATTTTCAGTCAGGATTTAGACCGTACCATAGTACTGAGACAGCTCTCATTAGAGTTACAAATGATTTGCTCTTATCATCCGATCGTGCTTGTATCTCTCTATTAGTGTTACTTGATCTTAGTGCTGCATTTGACACCATTGACCACAACATTCTTTTAAATAGACTAGAAAACTATGTTGGCATTAGTGGAATTGCACTAGCATGGTTTAAATCATACTTATCAGACCGTTATCAGTTTGTAGCAGTAAATGAAGAGATATCTTATCGATCACAAGTTCAGTATGGCGTACCACAAGGCTCAGTACTAGGACCGCTGCTGTTCACTCTGTACATGCTACCATTAGGAGATATCATTAGGAAGCAAGGCATTAGCTTTCACTGTTATGCCGATGATACTCAGCTCTATATTTCTTCAAAACCAACTTACCAATTCACAAAATTAACGGAATGCATATCTGATATAAAAAATTGCATGACTAGTAATTTCCTACTACTAAACTCTGAAAAAACAGAGATTCTAATTATTGGACAACAAACTTCCACACGTAATAACCTACAAACACTTGATAGCTGCTCTGTTAAGTCTTCGTCGTCGGTTAGGAACCTGGGTGTGCTCTTTGATACTAATCTTTCATTTGAAAGTCACGTGTCTAGTATCTGTAAAACCGCATTTTTCCATCTTAAAAATATATATAAATTACGCCATATGCTCTCATTGACAAATGCAAGGTTAATGCGGGAACACAGTCTGTGCTCTGTAATTGTAGTTTGTCTAGAAAGCATCAGTATTTAGCAGAACAGACGTGTGGTGATTCCGCCACGTCACCTCACCCAGCGAACGCCACTTCATGCATGCTTGAGTTTCACATTCTGGGCCTTTTCATTCTGTTTGTTTTGCATCACAGGTTTTACTTCATTCTATCAACGCCTAATCTTGAGTGATGAATAAATGCAAATAGATTGTGTGCTGCACTTGGAGTCGTGTCTATGTATATATCTAGAGCACATAAAGATAGATGTCATCATATACTGTTTCTAAATGTGCTTCAGTCTCTCCTCCTCATGACCACAGAGTGGAATATGATAATGACTGGCTCTCTTAGCCGATACACTTTTATATATTACAATTTAGAGACAATGTTGAATGTGCAATTTTTAAATAAAAACAGGAAGCTGGAGTTTAATATGCTTTATATTAGGGCTGTAAATGTCAATTTTATGTTTTTGAAAAAAGTCTCTCATGCTTAAGGCTGCGTTTATTTGACGACGAAAAAACAACAACAATAATATTGTGAAATTATTACAATTTCCCCCAAAAAAATTCATTTGAAGATATTTTAAAATGTAATGTATTCCTGTGATGAAAGCTGAATTTTCAGCATCATTACTCCAGTCTTCAGTGTCACATGATCCTTCAGAAATCAGTATAATGTGATGATTTGCTGATATATAGCCTATGGACTGTTTATTATACTTTATTATATTGTCTTATTGTATTATAAATCTATCTTTCTGTCTATCTGTCTTGCATTCATTACACAATTACAGTCTTCATTGAACTAGTAAATGTGTTTCCTCTCAGTGCTCTTCTTTTA
>CM060640.1:5168914-5261414 GCA_030578275.1 Meda fulgida
TAGTTGATTATTATGAAAATTATTTTCATTTCATGAATATAGTGACCAAAATGATCACGGTTAAACACAGAATCTTGTTAAAAAAGTAGGCCTATACACGATGAAATCAATTCACCAAGTTAATAACATTAAAGGTTTTAAAGGAGTGTCTTTTATGTTATCTACTAACATGTAGCCTACACGTTCAAATAAAGTTTTGACAAAAAAGGTTTTATAAAAAGAAACCTCACATATTTCAGCATTTAAATCATTTTTATAAAAAGAATGGGTCTAAAAAGATAAATTGCTGACATTTACAATGCACAGTAGCTTATCTTTTATTATTAATAGTAAAATTCGGTCCGATTTTCCAATGGAGTCTGTCCGTGCACTGCGCTCTCGACAACGACAAGGAAGTTTTAGTAGCTAATGGATTTCCACCACAGAAAAACGCTTGCTGTAGCTCTGCTACAAGATTTATTTACGGAGAAGAGAAAAACACTCACGTGTTTGGTTGCACCCCCAAACTAAAAAAAAAAAGTTTACATTTTTTTTCTTCTCGCTGCCCCTGGAAAAAATGAGCGCGTCGCTTCAATTTTGAGTGCGCTAACTGCGCCTCCCGCGCGCCTACATTTGAAATAACGAACTCGAGCACGCAATATGTGAACGGCCCCTTGGTGAGCTTCCTCCAATCAGGAGACCTCTTGACATTGCTTCTGTGCAGGGCACCTTCTCAGCAAGCAGGGGCGCCATTACTAATAATTGAATTGAAGTTATAGAGAATAGAAAACCGCTTTGCGGCGCAGGAGAGGATTTTTTTTTTAACTGTTCGTGCCGCCCCCCATGTGACATGAGAAAATGCCTGCCCGGTTCGCCCGTGCCTAAAACCGCTACTGCCAGGGTCAGACCTAGGACACGCTGGAGGGGTCATAACTCTGTTGGCTTGGGAACCATTTGGGATCCTTCAGGAGGAGCTGGGTAAGGAGGTTTGGACTTACCCCTCTGCCACCAGAACCTGGTCCTGGAAAAACTGTTTATTATGTTGTACGCCTCTCTTCTGTAGAACATGCAAGGTGTATTTTTTGAAGAATCTCCTGTCCATTCTTTTCCATACACTGAATGGATCAATCAGACCCGCAAATATTCCCCCCCTCAAATCAGACATTGCTACTTTGAACAGATGTAGAGATTAGTGAATGATGGCACACATTTCAGTTCGTTATTTAATGTGTCACCCGTTATAGAACTGTGAAATGAATTATGTGATGTTGTTCTGGTCTGAAACACAAACAAAACAGATCTTACAGACTGTCTCTAAATCATCCTCAGCTCATGTGTCTATCACCCACATATCTGTCTCTCTCTTTCTGTCTCCCTCTCTGGTGCAATACAGGACAGATCCAGTCTCAAACACACACAATACTCGCTCTGTGCCTCTGTCAGTGAATTGTGCTCTGAACAAAAGCGTTCTCTCACAGTCAGAGCGACGGCTCAGCCTCTGCTGTCAGGTGCGCACACACAAAATCACATCAGTGTCTCTTTTTAGTGGTGTTTTTTAGAGGCCAAGCATCGCTTCTACTACTGGTTGGTGATTTTAAACAAAAGTATTAACTTAGTGTGCTAAAGACATTAAAGGTAGCTTAAATCATGCCGCTTGTTAAAAAGAGGTTTGAAGTTACTTTTCCGAGTGATCAGACTGAACATTTTTGCCTGGTGAACAATAAAACATCCTTACATTTAAAGGAGAAATGTTTAATATCGGAAAACATATCGGTAACACGGATTATCTGTCATTCTCTTAAGTAAAGTGTCACACAGGAAACTCTGGGAATGTCAATTTATGGAAACTTTTAGGTGTTTTTGTTTTTGTTGTTTCTAATGTGGATCATTGCAATGTCTAGGAGGAATACAGCATAGTATTGCAATATTTTTTTGTTTTTGTTTTTTTGCCTGAGGATATTGTATCTATACATGGACACAAAGTATATTTTCAGGGCCTGAATTTCGGTTCGGGATTGCCAGTGTTGTGCATAATTTTACCATAAGCTCAACATTTATAATGAAGGAAATTATAATAATTTGAAATATTTCTTTCAGACTGTAATTTCACTCTTTCTCATGCGTGCCAGTAAGCTGTGTGTTACATATGGTCAGTGATACCGGTTATGCTCTTTTGAAATCAAACTGTCTTGCGTCATTGTCTAGGCTATTTCACAGCGAAAGTAACTCCATAGCGTCATTTAGCGTTCAATTCTATGCTGTTAATGGCAAATTTATGAATTTTTCCTATTACAGTGAATTTTCCATGGTTAGCTTGAAACTACAACATGTGTTTCACATTATGAAATCAATAAAATTGTGAAGCACGTGAAATCGACCTCGTGTAGCTAGAAGCGAGTGTGTGTCGGGTCTTAGTTTCTCTGTCTCTTGCTGATTGTGAGGATGTATTGTTTAGGCCAAATTGACATATTTAATTTTCATTTCATTTCTAGACATTTTATTCTGTGCAGTGAGACATCCAGTGATTATAGGCTAATTTTAGATGACTAATTTGCACGTTATCAACACATCAGTAGGTTCTCATTGTCATTCTGCTTCTGAATGGGCATGTTAGTTTTATACATTTCATGTCTCTCTGTCACAGGATTCGTCCTCAGCTGGCAAAAGAAAAGATTGAAGGATGTCACATCTGTACGTTTGTGACCCCTGGCGAACCCCAGGTGGTTCTGGGAAAGGACAAGGCCTTCACGTACGACTATGTGTTCGACATGGACTCGACGCAGGACGCCATCTATGCCAACTGCACTGAGAAACTCATCGAAGGATGTTTTGAGGGTTATAATGCCACTATATTTGCCTATGGACAGGTTTGTGTTTCTTTCCCTAAATCTTATAATATATAATCCTGTCTATTAGAATTAACACGGTTATTTACATGTTGTTGCATTACTATCAAGTTCATATCTTACAGTAAAAGTCTGTTTGCAAAGCCTGCGCCGAAATTGCGACTGATTGACCAAAGAATCCTCGGTTAGACAAACAAATAATGCTCAACTGAGACATTCACATAGTTGAAAATAAATAACCACATTCCTTTGGAAGGTAAAGTTATTTGTAGTCCAGTGATCCTGTATCTCTTCTCTCTCATCTCCCTAACGCACCGGTGGGCGGGGCCAAAGACATGATACCCAGGGGCAAAATACCTGTTTTTTAGGAAATCAGACATGGGCTGCTGTAAAAGGTCATATAAAACTGAAATCTATGATGTCTGAGGATCACAACCTGGGTGGACAACCCGGTCAACAAGCTGCTGGAAACTTGTAATTAGGGTCAAAACAATGCTACCTCAAATTCTGCTTTAACTCCCCGGAATCACCCAAACATGCTAAAAAGGTTTAATTATATTCGTGAATCCTGAGCCATATCTCCCTGATACTTTATGCTAGAAACAAACTGAGCACACCTTTCAAAAGAGTGATGCCTTGATTGTTCATGTAATTAGAATGTAAGAGTTAACAATGCCTCTTAACCCTTGTGCATTGTACAGATTCCTAAAGCCACTACTTTAAACTGCTGTAAAAATGTATCAGATAAATATATTTTTTTTCAATTTTGTTTGCATAAATCTATTAATCAACAATCAGTTCTGATTAAATTACTAAATGTTTAAAAAAAATCAGGATTTTAACTCTTTAATTGCCAAATTCATAAATGATGTCACTGATTTGGGGGGAAAAAACACACCACATAACTTATTTTCAATATAAAATGTGATTGTGGACTGGATTTTTTTTTTTATTTTATTTTTTTTACCTTTTATCACAGTCTAGGACATGTCGAAGATTAGAAGCAACATTTGTTTTGATGCATTGTTAGTTTTTGTGCAGCATCAGATTTTAACTTTTTCTCCCTGATTTACTGTTCGTGGCTGTTTTTGCCCCATTGACTTCCATTATTACAACATTTTTTGATTGCTAAGCCATGACACCATATAATCATGCATTTTTGATTGTTGGTGGTTTTCCCTGTTGGGAAGAGGTAAAATTGGTAATTTTTACTGTTGATAACCAGGTGGCACCATTAACCCTTTAGATAGGCCTGTGCAAAAAAAGCTTAGTCTCTGGCTTTTACATGGAGTTATATGGAGTATAATAGCATATTATTTTTTTGACATACCGATACCGCTCATCGCTATTTTTTAAGTGGGCATGGAATTGAATGGCTCTTTTTTGAATCGTTATTAAAAGGGGGTATGATCCTAATTAGGCTAGGTCTTTTTCAGAAAGTCATTATTTTTGTCTTTTTGGGGTTAACTGACAGGGCCCATGACTGACAGAAGTTGTGCAGGAGGTCTAGATGCTGCTGCAGACCCTCTTTAGTGGGAGACAGCAGCACCAGATCATCAGCAAACAGAAGGCATTTAACTTCAGTGTCCAGTAGAGTAAGGCCAGGTGCTGCAGACTGATCCAGAGCCCTCGCTAGCTCATTTGAACAGCGTGGGACTTAAGCTGCAGCCCTGTCTCACTCCACGACTCTGAGGCCAATTTTAACTGCAAATTTGTTGTTTGTGTACATTGATTTGATGATGTCACATATTTTTCCTCCAATGCCACACTTGATTAATTGAAGAAAAAGACCTTCATGCCAAATGGAGTCAAAAGCGTTTTTTTGAAGTCAACAAAGCATTAGAAATTTTACTTTTGTTTTGGTTAATTTGCTTATCGACTAAGGTTTGGAGAGTGTATATATGGTCTGATGTGCAATATTTTGGTTGGAAGCCAATTTGACACTTGCTCAGGACATTTCTGTCTCTGAGAAAATGGGCTAGTCTGCTGTTTAGGACGTTGCAGAAAAGTTTGCGTAGGTTGCTGTTCACACATATACCATGGTAGTTATTAGGATCAAATCCATCGTTTTTATGGATTGGGGAAATAAGACCTTTGTTCCAAATGTTGGGGAATATACCTAAACTCAGGATGATCTTGAAGAGCTTGAGAATGGCTAATTTGAATTTGTGGTCTGTGTATTCAATAATTTCATTTAGGATGCCGTCGACACCACAGGCTTTTTGCAATTTCAGGGTTTGGATTTTGTCTAGTAGTTCGGCTCGTGTCATTGAAGAGTCTAAGGGGTTCTGGTAGTCTTTGATGGTTGATTCTAAAACCCTTAGTTTATCATAAAGGCATTTTGTTCCTGATTTTTGTTTGTTATTAAAGAGGTTGGAGAAGTGGTTTATCCAAACATCTCCATTCTGGATAGCTATGGTAGGGTTTGATGGTAGGGTTTGTTTAGTGCGTTCCAATGTTTCCAGAACTGGTCGGATTCTAAGGATTCTTCAATTTCCCTCAGTTGACTTTTTGTGTTTTGTTCTTTTTTTCTTTCTTAAAGTATTTCTATATTGTTTAAGTTTTTCGTGATAGAGATGACGGATGTCCTCATTGTCAGCATCTCTGTGTTTCTGGTTGGATAGGATTCTTAATTCTTTCCTAAGTTCTTTGCAGTCATTGTCAAACCATTTCCCAGTAGCATCTGGTCTTGTTGGTTTTCTTTTTGTGTTTTTTTAAGTTGGATAATGTGGCTTATGCCTCAAATATTCTGTTCAGCTTGTCTACTGCTAGGTTTGTACCTCCACTATTGTGCAGGATAGTAGTGGCAAGGAATTGATCTAATAGGGCTTGAATTTTTGGTTGACTAATTGTACTTAAATATGTATCTTTACTGTTTTGTTTCCATCTATACATGTTTCTGAGTTTTAGATGCTGTCTCTGGCACTGTGTTAATCCAGATTTATCAACAGTCTCACTCATCTGCCAGACAGACACATCAAACTCTACTCCTGTAGACAAGAAACAAGATTAGTCTGTGATGACATGAATGTTCTTAATAATTAAATGCAATCACATAATCTTGCAACACAACTTTAATTTGGTTTAACATGCACAATTTGTATAAGAATGTAAAATGCTAAAACTGAATTTTCGAGTTGAATATGTTTTGATGTGAGATTTGATGCTGTGTCTCAGACAGGGTCAGGGAAGACGTATACGATGGGCACGGGCTTTGACATGTCCATACTAGACGAGGAGCTGGGCATCATCCCGCGGGCGGTCGGGCACCTCTTTAAAGGCGTCGAGCAGAGACGCCAGGCGGCTGCAGATCAGGGCCGACCCGTCCCGGAGTTCAAGATCAGCGCACAGTTTCTGGAGGTACAGTGCTTGTGGATGATAACAGCTTCACCAGTCCTTTTGTGTGACAGATACTCCTCACCAGCTGCCATTGGTCAGAAAAAAAGCCCAAAATCATGCCATTGGTTGAGCCAGAAGTGGGCGTGTTTGGTTGCTCAAACAAACATAACCGTTTATGATTTCCACGAAGACATCTTCAGCTGTGTTGTTTTTGTTAACTATTAAAAATAGTTTTTGCTATTTGAAGAAAAGCTGTAAAATATAATATTAGATAATAACGTAAAAAAATTCAAACTAAAACTGAAGTAAAAATAAATTAAAGCTAAATAGAAATAATAGAAAAACTACAATTTATAAAAATGACAAAAGCACACAACAAATTAAAAACACATAAATGTTTCTTTAATAAAAAAAAATGATACTATAGTATTACTAAAATAATAGACTGTTCATTGGAAAAGCTGTGATATGATAGTTATGGTTTATTTGAGGAAGATTACATACGAAAAAACAGTTCAATAATATAATTAATTATAAATATCGCATGGTCTGTTCTCTCTCCATGTGTTTCTCCAGCTGTATAATGAGGAGGTGTTGGATCTTTTCGACACCACACGTGACATGGAGATGAGAAAGCAGAAATCTCATATTAAAATCCACGAGGACGCCAGCGGCAGCATCTACACTGTAGGCGTGACGACTCGCAAGGTGTCGTCAGAGGCAGAAGTGAGCGTCATTGACTCTCTTCTGAGATATTCTGTCCATATATGATGCAGAGCATGCTTATGACTGCAGTGTTCTGCTGTAGATGATCCAGTGTCTGAAGCTGGGCGCTCTCTCCCGCACCACGGCCAGCACTCAGATGAACGTACAGAGCTCTCGATCTCACGCCATCTTCACCATCCACATCTGCCAAGTGCGTGTTTGTGCACCCGCAGAAAACGTAAGTACCACCTCTAGTTTTGGATCATTGTCCTGATGGAAGATCCGACCGCAGGACATTTTAGCAGAGGTGGTCAGGTTTAGATTTTTGATCTGTTGGTATTTGCTAGAATCCATGATGCCATGTATGGGAACAAGAAGTCCAGGACCTCCAGCAAAAAATAGGCCCACAGCATTAAAGATCCAGCAGTTTATTTAACCGTGAACATGGGGTACTTTTTATCCCTGTGTGCACCGAACACATCTGGTGTGTTTCCTGCCAAAAAGCTTTGATTTTTATCTGACCACAGAATCCAGTCCCGTTCGAAGTTCCAGTCGTGTCTGATAACTGAATATGCTGGAGTTTGTTTTTGGATGAGCGAGGACGATTCTTCTTCAAACTCTCCCAAACAACATGTTGGGATGTAGGGGTTATTAGATTTTTTTTTTTTCTTTTTTTTTTTGGCTTTCTGACTCCACAACTTAACTAATCTCTGCAATTCTCCATCTGTGATCCTTGAGTCTTTGGCCACTCGAACTCTCCTCCTCGCCGTGCATTAAGACCATATAGACACTCTTCCTGGCAGATTCCTAAAATATTTAGTTGATTGGAACTTGTTAATTATTGATTCAACCTGATGGTCAAAATGGAGATTTTCAATTCTTTAACTATTTTCTTACAGCCACTTTCTATTTTGTGAAGCTCAATTTTCTTTTGCTGCACATCAGATTTATATATTCTTTGGTTTTACTCATTCTGATGAATGATGAAGGGAATTTGGCCTTTGTGTTTCCTCATATTTATACTCCTGTGAAACAAGAAGTTATGGCTGGACAATTTAATGCTCCTGGTCACCCTGGTGTGCTAAAAGGCACGCTTCCAAATATCAGCCAATATATTGGTCTTGATATATCAGACGAACACTACTCTGCTTGAATAGGCGAAAACAAAATCCACACTTTTTAGCAAAATTATGTTTTTCAATAACATGTCAAATCAACAATAAAATGTCAAATCTAGCATACATTTTGCTTGTTCACGAAAAAGATCAGGCTCTTTTATCTAAATGACGGGTTACATTCCCACAGCAGCCATATTGTAAGTCATATTGAGTAAGAAAATGCCATTTTTGAACACATTTCATCTATAGTCTATGTTCACTTTTTTCCAGCCCCCAGAGCAGGACGATGAGACGGACAATCGACTGGCCAACAGCTCGTCTGAGATGGAAGAGTTTGAAACTCTCACAGCCAAGTTTCACTTCGTTGATCTGGCGGGATCGGAGCGACTCAAGAGGACGGGGGCCACCGGGGACCGAGCCAAAGAGGGCATCTCCATTAACTGTGGATTGGTCAGAACGAGTAATATTATTCAATAATAAAAACACATCTCTTCAGGCTAGAAATATTTAATATAAGGTGAACTGTAACATAAACTGTTTTTCTCTGTGATGTAGCTGGCGTTGGGGAACGTCATCAGTGCTTTAGGAGACCGAAGCAAACGATCGACGCATGTGCCTTACCGAGACTCCAAACTCACTCGCCTTCTGCAGGATTCCCTGGGCGGGAACAGGTCTGTGTCACATTTTCTGGACTTAACAAAAATGTTATTAAATTCTGTCCTTTTTTTTTTCTCACCTTCATTTGTTTTTAAACCAGAATGCTGTTGTTGTTTTTTTAAGCACTAAAAGTAATTGTAAAGAAGCTCTTTTTTTATACAGTGATCATTTGTAGTGACAAAGTCTATCAAGCTCTAAAAAGCATAAAAGTAGTCCGTCCGTATGAACTATGTGCACTGCAGTATATTATAAATCTGCTGAAGTCATGCAATAGCTTTGTGTGAGAAGCAGACTGAAATTGAAAGGATAAATCAATGATAATATTACCCGTGGATGTCGCTTTCAAATCAAATATGTAGCCTTTCAACAGAACATAATGTTAGATTGGAAAATAATGTTAGACCTAAAAAAACTGGCACCATATTTGAGTTCAGTGAATATTTCAATACATCACTGAATAACCTAAACGTCAAAGGAATCATATGATTTTAGAAGACTTGAAATAAAGTACATTTTTTATCTGAAAAATATAAAAATTCAGTTAAAATTCTTGAAACGCTGATATGAAGCCCTTTGGTTTGCACTAATTCACAGTATTTCTCATGAACAGCATACAGATTTGTAGTAACAGCCTAAAAACAAGATAATAACAGAATTATAACAGGATAATAGCGTCAACATCAACCCATTGACTTCAGAATTGATCCATATCCAGATTGAATGCTTTATTTGGCACTGTAGCGTTAGGCAGTGTGAGGAATCAAATAAATCTGGAGATTTTCTCTGGTCTCTCAGTCGAACGATGATGATCGCCTGCATCAGCCCGTCGGATCAGGACTTCATGGAAACACTGAACACGCTGAAGTACGCCAATAGAGCTCGCAACATCAAGAACAGGGTGGTGGTGAACCAAGACAAGGCCAGCCAGCAGATCAGTGCTCTCAGGACGGAGATCGCCCGGCTGCAGATGGAGCTCATGGAGTACAGAACGGTGAGGTTATCCACTTCTGCAGGGAGGAGATGTTAGGCCTGAAAAAGCTGTCCGTGAGTCGGACTTCAATCCTGCCGTGTTGTCTTCAGAGTATTCTCAAAATAAAGGTGGTTAAAGATCTGACCTACTAACACAGAGTTTGCATGATCAATTCAAAGTACGGGTGACCCCAATACTGTAGAATTACTGAGATTGAGGTATATCACACTCAAAAATGGAAATAAGTTTCCAAAGTCACAAGCGATCTGATTGGCTGGCTTCTGCATAATTCCTGGAGTCAGGGTGGTCAGGTTTATTTCAGTTCTTTGCGAAACAAATGTGTTTATAGGTTACCACACTACTACAAAAAGCACTTTTGAAGAGTTTTGAAGAGTACTAGAGTTTTTTTTTTTTTTTTAATCTTCTGATTTACTCACCACTTAATGTCACTTGAAGAGCCAACTCTTGGTTGTGTTATTGGCAAAAACATGTTTTTGCATAAAAAAATGGATAATGAGTCATGAGCAATAGAATGAAAACAATGCAAGGTCTTAGATTTTTTTTTTAATAAAATGTCTTTTTTAATGTTTTGAAAAGTTTCTTTTGCTCACCAAGGCTGCATTTATATTAAAAATACAGTAAAAAAAAAAAAAAAAACAGTAATACTATGAAATTATTACAAATTAAAATGTGAATATATTTTAAAGTGTAATTTATTCCTGTGATCAAAGCTGAATTTTCAGCATCATTACTGCAGTCTTCAATGTCACATGATCCTTCAGAAATCAGTATAATATGCTGATTTGCTGCTCAGTCATTATTGGGTTTTAATTATCATATCAAGCAGCAAATGTATCGTTTGTGTGTACAGTATGTTTGGTAAATTAAGTAAAGCTGTGTCTGTTTCTCAGGGGAAGCGTATGGTTGGAGAGGATGGGCTGGATAGCATCAATGACATGTTCCACGAGAACTCGATGTTGCAGATCGAGAACAATAATCTGCGCATGCGTGTGAAGGCCATGCAGGAGGCCATCGACGCTCAGGGCGCTCGACTCACGCAGATGCTCAGCGAACGGGCCAATCAGATGCTCTCCAGAGCAGGTACATCACTATATCACTGCTGATCAGGGGAAATACTGTCAGGTTACAGCAGTCAAATGTCCTTGGAAGATATTGACAGAATATTGACTATTTATTTCAGGTGAAGGCAGTGAGGAGATTGGAAATATGATTCAGAATTACATCAAGGAGATTGAGGATCTGAGGTAAAACAACCTTTGATTAAATATATGAGACCTTAGCTAGTATTTTTATATTTTTGTTGATATCCTATATGAGACTGATATTAAAAATCTATAGTTTTTTGCTTGTTTTGCACACTTAATAATGTAAAATAGAGTACAGTCTGGTTCCAGAAGTAAAAACACCATTCATTTTCTCCAAATGGAAACTGATTTTTAATGATAACACCAATCAGAAAAAAACTAAATAGCTCTTTAGCTCTTAAAAGAAATCTATATATATATATATATGAATATTTTGAAATGAACTTAAGTACAGGGGTTGGACAATGAAACTGAAAACTGGTTTTAGACCACAATAATTCATTAGTACGGTGTAGGGCCTCCTTTTCATTTCATCCTGGGAATGGCAGATACAAGTCCTTCAGAGAAGCCAGAGGGATTTCGAGCTGTGCCTCTTCCAGAACAGTGGCTAGGTCACTATATGATACTGGTGGAGAAAACGTTTTCTGACTCGCTCCTCCAAAACACCCCAAAGAGGCTCAGTCATATTCAGATCTGGTGTGGAGGTCATGGGAGATGTTAAACTTCACTTTCATGTTCATCTAACCACTCTGTCACAAGTCTTGCTGTATTGATGCATTATCATGCTGATACAAGGCACCCCCTTCAGGGTACAATGTTTGAAACTTTAGGTGCACATGATCCATGCGCAGTAGTGAACGCTGGACCCGAGCCTGCGCAGTAGTGAACGCTGGACCCGAGCCTGCGCAGTAGTGAACGCTGGGCCCGAGTCTGCGCAGTAGTGAACGCTGGGCCCGAGTCTGCGCAGTAGTGAACGCTGGGCCCGAGTCCGCGCAGTAGTGAACGCTGGGCCCGAGTCCGCGCAGTAGTGAACGCTGGGCCCGAGTCCGCGCAGTAGTGAACGCGGGACCCGAGTCCGCGCAGTAGTGAACGCGGGACCCGAGTCCGCGCAGTAGTGAACGCGGGACCCGAGTCCGCGCAGTAGTGAACGCGGGACCCGAGTCCGCGCAGTAGTGAACGCGGGACCCGAGTCCGCGCAGTAGTGAACGCGGGACCCGAGTCCGCGCAGTAGTGAACGCGGGACCCGAGTCCGCGCAGTAGTGAACGCGGGACCCGAGTCCGCGCAGTAGTGAACGCGGGACCCGAGTCCGCGCAGTAGTGAACGCGGGACCCGAGTCCGCGCAGTAGTGAACGCGGGACCCGAGTCCGCGCAGTAGTGAACGCGGGACCCGAGTCCGCGCAGTAGTGAACGCGGGACCCGAGTCCGCGCAGTAGTGAACGCGGGACCCGAGTCCGCGCAGTAGTGAACGCGGGACCCGAGTCCGCGCAGTAGTGAACGCGGGACCCGAGTCCGCGCAGTAGTGAACGCGGGACCCGAGTCCGCGCAGTAGTGAACGCTGGACCCGAGTCCGCGCAGTAGTGAACGCTGGACCCGAGTCCGCGCAGTAGTGAACGCTGGACCCGAGTCCGCGCAGTAGTGAACGCTGGACCCGAGTCCGCGCAGTAGTGAACGCTGGACCCGAGTCCGCGCAGTAGTGAACGCTGGACCCGAGTCCGCGCAGTAGTGAACGCTGGACCCGAGTCCGCGCAGTAGTGAACGCTGGACCCGAGTCCGCGCAGTAGTGAACGCTGGACCCGAGTCCGCGCAGTAGTGAACGCTGGACCCGAGTCCGCGCAGTAGTGAGCGCTGGACCCGAGTCCGCGCAGTAGTGAGCGCTGGACCCGAGTCCGCGCAGTAGTGAGCGCTGGACCCGAGTCCGCGCAGTAGTGAGCGCTGGACCCGAGTCCGCGCAGTAGTGAGCGCTGGACCCGAGTCCGCGCAGTAGTGAGCGCTGGACCCGAGTCCGCGCAGTAGTGAGCGCTGGACCCGAGTCCGCGCAGTAGTGAGCGCTGGACCCGAGTCCGCGCAGTAGTGAGCGCTGGACCCGAGTCCGCGCAGTAGTGAGCGCTGGACCCGAGTCCGCGCAGTAGTGAGCGCTGGACCCGAGTCCGCGCAGTAGTGAGCGCTGGACCCGAGTCCGCGCAGTAGTGAGCGCTGGACGCTGCGCAGTAGTGAACGCTGGACCCGAGTCCGCGCAGTAGTGAGCGCTGGACCCTAGTCCGCGCAGTAGTGAGCGCTGGAGCGAGTCCGCGCAGTAGTGAGCGCTGGAGCCGAGTCCGCGCAGTAGTGAGCGCTGGAGCCGAGTCCGCGCAGTAGTGAGCGCTGGAGCCGAGTCCGCGCAGTAGTGAGCGCTGGAGCCGAGTCCGCGCAGTAGTGAGCGCTGGAGCCGAGTCCGCGCAGTAGTGAGCGCTGGAGCCGAGTCCGCGCAGTAGTGAGCGCTGGAGCCGAGTCCGCGCAGTAGTGAGCGCTGGAGCCGAGTCCGCGCAGTAGTGAGCGCTGGAGCCGAGTCCGCGCAGTAGTGAGCGCTGGAGCCGAGTCCGCGCAGTAGTGAGCGCTGGACCCGAGTCCGCGCAGTAGTGAGCGCTGGACCCGAGTCCGCGCAGTAGTGAGCGCTGGACCCGAGTCCGCGCAGTAGTGAGCGCTGGACCCGAGTCCGCGCAGTAGTGAGCGCTGGACCCGAGTCCGCGCAGTGGTGAGCGCTGGACCCGAGTCCGCGCAGTGGTGAGCGCTGGACCCGAGTCCGCGCAGTGGTGAGCGCTGGACCCGAGTCCGCGCAGTAGTGAGCGCTGGACCCGAGTCCGCGCAGTAGTGAGCGATGGAACCGAGTCCGCGCAGTAGTGAGCGATGGAACCGAGTCCGCGCAGTAGTGAGCGATGGACCCGAGTCCGCGCAGTAGTGAGCGCTGGACCCGAGTCCGCGCAAGTAGCGAGCGCTGGACCCGAGTCCGCGCAGTAGCGAGCGCTGGACCCGAGTCCGCGCAGTAGCGAGCGATGGAACCGAGTCCGCGCAGTAGCGAGCGCTGGACCCGAGTCCGCGCAGTAGCGAGCGCTGGACCCGAGTCCGCGCAAGTAGCGAGCGCTGGACCCGAGTCCGCGCAGTAGCGAGCGCTGGACCCGAGTCCGCGCAGTAGCGAGCGATGGAACCGAGTCCGCGCAGTAGCGAGCGCTGGAACCGAGTCCGCGCAGTAGCGAGCGCTGGACCCGAGTCCGCGCAAGTAGTGAGCGCTGGACCCGAGTCCGCGCAAGTAGCGAGCGCTGGACCCGAGTCCGCGCAGTAGCGAGCGCTGGACCCGAGTCCGCGCAGTAGCGAGCGCGGGACCCGAGTCCGCGCAGTAGTGAGTGTGAAGTAAAGCCGGGATATCAAGGTCCCACCCACACTCCCGCAGAAATGGTTAGTACAAAGTTTACTGGTTGAAATAAACTGTTATGGACATGTAGAAATTAAAGTTGAAGCTCCAATATCCTCCCAAAAATCCCCCAAAAAGTCTGTTGGTGCCTCAGTTACTACTTTTTTTAAAGAAGTTGTCAATCACAGCTGTCAATCATGAAGTCACATTCCCATTTTTATAGCATTTAAACTTATTAACTTATTTAAAAAAACAAACACTTAAACTTACATCAGCGTGATAAAAACAACCTAAAATGACAGAAAACATTGGAACAAAAATTTTATTTGAAGTGTAATTTGATTGTTTTGTTAATTTGACATTGGCACGAGTGACCAAAGGTTTGTCTATAGCAGCACGAGCATGAATGTTGATTCTGGAGCTCCTGACAAACAGTTTTGGTGAAAACAGGAGGATTTAATTCTGCGGTGAGTTGGGCAGCTGTGTTTCATGTTTTTTGGATACAATCCGGGTTACATTCCTTTCAGTCCTTCCTCTTGTTTCGTCAGTTGGATGTGGTTTGTGGTGGTACGCCAACATTACCATGGAGACTGTAGCTCTCGACGCACCACAGAGACTTGCTGTCCGAGTCACAGATACACCAACAATTTGTCCTCTTTTGAACTCTGTCTCCTATTATGTTGTGTGGATTGCAATATTTTATGGGAAAAATGAATTGCTAAAAACACTATAGAAACCAACCAGAACACCATGGCTGTTGCATAGCAACGTCCTGACTAGATAAAAAGACTAGTTTTTCTATAAAATAAGTGTTGTGTGTATTTCAGAGCCAAACTTCTGGAGAGCGAAGCAGTGAATGAGAACCTGAGGCGTAACCTCACGCGAGTGTCCAGCCGTCCTCAGTTTTACGGACCTTCTGGATCATTCTCTCCCGCCCTGCTGGGGGCAGACCCGAGCCAGGAGACCACCGACATCATTGAGATCGCCAAGAAAGATCTGGAGAAACTCAAGAGGAAGGAGAAGAAGAAGAAAAAGAGGTAATAAAAGGGTGAGAGCGATCTTAGTGTGAGGTGGTATCTGGAGGGGCTGTTGCCGTGGTAACTGGCAGAAAGGGAGTGTGTTGTGAATAATTGCCCCTCGACTCTTGCTGACTGAAACAGAAGCATAGTGGGATTTGTCTGGTTTCATGGTGAGCTGTATTGTTCTTTCAGCTGTGTAATTACTGCGTCAGGCATTATTGTAAAGACTGTAATCAGGGTTCTTTTACCACACCTGCTAATGGCAGAGAGAAATGGATGTTTGTGGTGTTGATTTTGTGTGAGTAGCTTTCAGGACATATACATTCTATATATACAGTCGTGCTCAGAATTAATGGTACCCCTGGTAAATATGATGAAAAATGGCTGTAAAAAATAATTCTGCATCGTTTATCCTTTTGATATTTCATTCAAAAAATGGGCAAAAATCGAACCTTTCATTGAAGTAAAATAATTGACAGTGGAGGGGAAATCACATTATGAAATAAATGTTTATCTCCAAAACAAGTTGGCCACAATTATTGGTACCCCTAGAATTGTTTACGAGTAAAATATCTCTTAAGTATATTCCCATTCATATTTACCTTTTTTTTGCACACCAGGGTGACTAGGAACATGAAATTGTCCAGCCATGACTTCTTGTTTTACAAGAGTATAAATATGGGGAAACACAAAGGCCAAATTCCCTTAATCATCCATTACAATGAGTAAAACCAAAGAATATAGTTCTGATGTGCATCAAAAGATTGTTGAGCATCACAAAATAGAAAGTGGCTGTAAGAAAATAGCTAAAGCATTGAAAATCCCCATTTTGACCATCAGGGCAATAATTAAGCACTTCCAATCAACTAAAGATGTTACAAATCTGCCAGGAAGTGGACGTGTGTCTATATTGTCTTAATGCATGGTGAGGATGAAAGTTTGAGTGGCCAAAGACTCTCCAAAGATCACAGATGGAGAATTGCAGAGATTAGTTGAGTCTTGGGTTCAGAAAGCCTATTAAAAAAAAATTTAACAACCCCTACATCACCACATGTTGTTTGGGAGGTTTTCAAGAAAAATCCTCCTTGCTCATCCAAAAACAAACCCCAGCAAATTCAGTTGTCAGACATGACTGGACCTTCAAACAGCACAGGGTTCTGTGGTCAGATGAAACTAAAAAATAGCTTTTTGGCAGCAAACATGCAAGATGGGTTTGGTGCACACAAGGATAAAAAGTACCCCATGTGTACAATTTAATATACCATCTTTAATATTGTGGTCATATTTTTCTGCTGGAGGTCCTGGACTTCTTGTTCAGATACATGCATGGCATCGTGGATTCTATCAAATACCAACAGATAAAAAATCTAAACCTGACAGCCTCTGCTAGAAATCGTATAATGGGCCGTGGTTGGATCTTCCATCAGGACAACAATCCAAAACAAACATCAAAATCAACACAAAAATGTGTTAAGTAGCACAAAATGAAGCTTCTGCCATGACCGTCCCAGTCCTGATGAGTGGAGTGAACTGAAGAGAAGAAGCACCAACATGGATCTGGGAATCTGAAGGATCTGGAGAGATTCTGTAAGAATGGTCTCTGATCTCTTGTCAGGTGTTCTCCGAACTCATCAGGCATCATAGGATAAAACTCAGAGCTGTTATCTTGGCAAAAGGAGATTGCAAAAAGTATTTAATAAAAGGGTACCAATAATTGTGGCCAACGTGTTTTGGAGATAAACATTTATTTCATAATGTGATTTCCCCCCCACTTTCTATTCTTTTACTTCAATGAAAGTTTAGATTTTTGCCAATATTTTGAATGAAAGATCAAAAGGATAAAAATGATGCAGATTTATTTTTTCCAGCCATTTTTTATCATATTTACCAGGGGTACCATTAATTCTGAGCACGACTGTATATATAAATAGCATAAGGATCCTTTGGAAGGTAATGTTATCTGTAGTCCAGTGATCCTGTATCTTCTCTCCTCGTCATCCAGTGTGCGGGGCCAAAGTTGCAATGATGAAGTAGGCATTGCTTTTCTTCTACAGAGGCGGTCCGCACATTTCACAACGAGTCGTTCTCTGGGCCTGGTTACAATAAAAGCTGTTTTTGGACTAACAAGAAACTTTTCAGTTCTGAAACTTACAGGATATTCTAATGGTATAATGACCTCTTATATGTCAAAAGCTCATGGAAAATTCGATTTCTCAATTTATGACCCCTTAAAAGTGACATCAGCCTAATATACCTGCTGCAAAATTATGAGATAATTTTAAAAATATTTGTGACTAGTATAAAAAAATAATTGTGGATAGTAACTTTAGAAAACCCCTAGCCACAGTGACTGTTGAGCAAACAAGTTAATGTCAAGCAGTGCACTGTATATATGTATATATATATATATATCTTATCCACAATGAACGTTTGCATGTAATCAACAACGTCTTCACTAATGTCTGTACCGTACCCTCCCTGTCTGTCTCTCTCTCTGCTCCTCGTTTCTTCTCTTTAACCCTTCACCTCTGACCTCTGACCCCTGAAGACTCCAGCAGCTGCTGGGTGACAAGAGAGAGGAGGATGAGGAGGAAGAGGTGGAGGCAGACAGGTTTGTCCCTGTGTCTCTCTTTCCCCTCTATAATTAACCATAACCCGCTGTGTTTCGTTTCTGCTTGCAACCTTTAAATTCTGATTATCTTTCAGGCAGGTAGTTTCCAGTGTTGGAGAACAGCCCAGAAAATGTTTATACTTCATTCATGTACTTTTGAAATCTTTTTTTTTCTTCTTTTTTTTTGTACCCAAATTCACTTTAAAGTAATGGGTGAATCTCACGAAACCTGTTAAGAGCATTTCCAGGTGACATTTCAACATTTCCATGACGTTTTCTTCATTCTTTCACCAAAAAAACACTGAGAATTTAGTTTTTTTTTGTTTTTTTTTTAATCATTTTCCATCTTCTGTCTGAACTTTACAGCAGGCATTTTGCTGCTGTACCAGTATGTAAATAAACTCTAATTTGATTGACTGTTACTTTAGTATTATTTTTATAGTATAGTTTTTATTTCTAAGTAGCTTTTATTTTTTTATATTTTTAAGTTTTGGTTTTAATATTATTTTTTTAGTAATTTTGATTTGCTTTAGACTTTTTTGTTTGTTTGTTTTGTAGGTGTTGTATGTAATTTTTTGACTACTAAAGCATAAAAATACCAAAAAATATTCTCCAATATTTGGAAATTGTACTGCAGTACAAAATTCAACCTCTAGCTGTCAATATTACATACTGCACCTTTAAGTTTTCGTCATTTAAGAACTTCAATTTAAAGGGTTAGTTCACCCAAAAATTAAAATTCTGTCATTATTCACTCACCCTCGTGTCACTCCAAACCCGTAAGAATCTTCGGAATACAAATGGTGTATTCGCACGTTCGCTTGACTTGCGAGAACCAATGAGGATATTTCTTGTTACACATCACGTTTGAGCTTCAGCATTAACCAATGAGGTTATTTCTCGTTTCGCATCACGTTTGAGCTTCAGCATTAACCAATGAGGTTCATTCTCGTGTTACGCATCACGTTTGAGCTTCAGCATTAACTAATGAGGTTCTTTCTCGTGTTACGCATCACGTTTGAGCTTCTGCAAGAACCAGTAAGGTTAATTGGTTAATTTATGGTTGAGCTGCTGTTTTTGTTCTCTGATCATTGTTTATATGTGAATAAAAGCCTAAATCAAATCTGTTCACCATATAAAGCGATCAAGTCTCTTAATTTTTTGGACTAAACTGCTCGATTTAAATGGATTTATAACTTTTTGGAGCATCAAAGTGGTTCTGGGTGAACTAGAGAGGAAGTTATGAATTGCCAATGTTTTCAAAAGAGCAAATCTGCTTTCATAATATACCAACCAGTTAACTTTTTTGTTGCATCATCTCCATCATAATACCATGTTTTCTTTCCTTCCCCCTAATTGTCTGTTTTCTGTTTTGTTTCAGATAATCTATGCTGCATATTTTGAAAAAAGGTGTTTTTACAAAATAGATTTTTAATTTCTAGTTTTCCCCTGCAGTGCCAACAAAGATGAAACGCTTGATGGTGAACAGAAGATTATCGAGAGAGAGCAGTTAGAATCGACCAATCAGGAGCCAGAGATGGTATGATTGACAGTCCTCTTGCCCTATCAGAACATTTTTTAGGCTGGAGCTCATCGTTCAGTCTTTGATATGAAACGGTTTCCCATAGGAGGCCAGTGACCGTGAGGAGGGGGATGGAGAGGAAGATGATGAGGAAGCTGAGGAAGAGGAAATGGATGCTGAGGAAAGCTCTGATGAGTCTGACTCTGAACTGGATGAGAAGGGTAAACAATTTACTGTTAAACACATTTTTTTAAACGGCCTTAAAGGAACACTGTTGAGTTTTACCGTTTTTGAATCCATTCAGCCGATCTCCGGGTCTGGCGGTAGCACTTTTAGCATAGCTTAGCATAGATCATTGAATCTGATTAGACCGTTAGCATCTCTCTCAAAAAAGGACCAAAGAGTTTTCGATATTTTTCCTATTTAAAACTTGCCTCTTCTGTGGTTACATCGTGAACTAAGACTGACGGAAAATGAAAGTTGCGATTTTCTAGGCCGATATGGCTAGGGACTATACTCTCATTCATGCCTAATAATCAAGGAAGTTTGCTGCAGTGCCATGGGTGAAGCAGGCGCAATGATATTACGCAGCGCCTGAAACTTAGTGCCGGTCACGTTGGAAGTTATATAGCTATTTTCAGGCGCTGCGTAATATCATCACCTGCTCACCCATGAGATGAGAGATGCTAACGGTCTAATCAGATTCAATGATCTACGCTAAGCTATGCTAAAAGTGCTACCGCCAGACCCGGACGGTAAACGTTCAAAAACGGTAAAACTCAACGGTTTAACTCTAGGGGAGTTCGAAAAAGAGCCTATTTACAAAAAAAGTGGAGTGTTCCTTTAAAGCGTCATAATAAAAATATTAGAACACTAATAGAATTTGCGTACTGAAATAATGTTTGTTTTAAAGTAATGACGTACAAATAAAATATTGGTATTTTTTAAAATAATATAATATAGCACATATATAATATATAATAATGTAAATTATTAATATTTCATGTAAAGATATTGTCTGTTTAATGATTATCTGTATGCAAACATATTAGATTTTTTTCTTGATTATTGTTGTATTGAGCAGAGGACTTCCAGGCAGATCTGGCCAACATCACCTGTGAGATCGCCATCAAGCAGAAGTTGATCGATGAGCTCGAGAACAGTCAGAGACGTCTACACACACTCAAACAACAGTATGAACAGAAACTCATGATGCTGCAGTGCAAAATCAGAGACACACAGGTGGAGCGAGACCGCGTGCTGCAGAACATGGGTACGTTGAAAAATACGTTTTCAGTTATTAAAATTTAATGACAGATTATGAAAAAAAAATTCTTTGGAACAACATGCATTGAGTCATTCACAATAAGGCCAGATACATTCATTTAAGGGGCTCTATGTATAATTCAGAACCCCTTGATATTAGCGACACCGGTGGCCATTAAGTGAACTGCAGACAGCAACTTATTGCTCGTAACGTACAAGAAACTGAGCGTGACTCAAGCCTCCGATATACTGACGGCGAAGTTCTCTTTCTCTTCACTTAGAAGTAAAAATAAGTTGGAAATACCTTTGCTGCGATGTACTGTTAGCGAACATCCCGACGATGTCCGGCCTGCAATATGTCCTGACAAAAGCTAAATACATTTGTTTGTTTTATTTATTTATTTATTATTATTATTATTATTTTGTCTTAGGCCCTGTAGAGTCATGCTCTGAGGACAAGAGCAAACGGATAAAAGCAGAATACGAGAAGAAACTCGGTGTGATGAACAAAGAGCTGCAGAAACTACAGGCGGCTCAGAAAGAACACGCTCGCCTACTGAAGAACCAGTCACAGTATGAGAAACAACTGAAGAAACTGCAGCTGGATCTGGCTGAAATGAAGAAAACCAAAGTAAGCGTCGCCATGGAGACTGCACATGACTGTGTACTGATTTAGTGAAATATGCTGAGTCACCATTACAAGCAAAATATTTCTTAATAACCAGCGCCTCCCAGTGGTCAACAGACCCTTCTGCAAAAATTAAGTTGTTTATAGATGACTATACAAATAAATATTGACATATTGAACTTACTGGTTGTTTAATATAGTGCATTTTTATATTAATAATATTAATAACGAACATGTCTATCAGCAATTTCCATAGCCCAAATGAAATTACATTAATTTTGAAAAGGTTTTTCTACTGCTAAGGTGGCAATTCTAGATGTCATGTCAGCTCCCACATTATTACCACCCTTCATTAAAATGAGCAAATATGAATATATAAAATATACGGTAACTTTATTTTGATGGTCCCCTTTAGACATTCTGATGACTATAAGTTGCAAGTGCATGTCAACTTATTCCACTAACCCTAACAATCTACTAATGCTAACACTAATGAGAGTTATATGACATGTAGGAGCAACATCTCCTAAGATTAACAGAATGTCTAAATCGGACCATCGAAATAAAGTGTAACCAAATATATAAGCTAAAATTAGGACTGTCAGCCAAAACCAAATTAATAACATATGGCACAGTTATGTACTTGAATTTGTCATAGTTACTCAATTAATTTTCTCTCATAATCAATGAAGTAATTAAATGAAGAGGAAAATAAAAAAAATGAAAATTCTGATTCTGGATCTTGTTTCCTGCCTTAATTCAAATTGGAATTCATTTCTGAATGACACACAGCTGTTACTTATGTTACATTGTTGCATGAGTTTGATGTTACACTTGGAAGTTAACAGTCGAGGCCAATGCGTAGCGTTGCAGGCACAGCATCTCATTAAGTGTGCTATGTTCTCAGTAGGTTGCCTGGTTATTTCATGAACCGAGAGAATGTCCATCCTGACCACAGTACGCATACTGCAGAAATAGTATAATAGCTGTTCTAAACCGGTCCATGCTCTTCATAGTGACAGGAGAAATCTGTCTGACTGTCATTATCCACTTCCTGTCGCACAAATCCTCCAGCTGAACTGGTCTTGAACTGTTGTCAGGTGCGTCTGATGAAGCAGATGAAGGAGCAGCAGGAGAAGAACCGGATGGCTGAATCCCGCAGGAACCGAGAGATCGCCACACTGAAGAAGGACCAGCGCAAACAGGAGGTGCATGATGGGAACATAACACGGTTGCAGCATGAAACTGGCAGTGAAATAAGTTCAATGTGATGTTTTCCTTCTCTTGTACAGCATCAGATGAAACTGCTTGAAGCTCAAAAGAGACAACAGGAACTCATTCTGCGTAGAAAAACTGAGGAGGTACTTTTTTTTTTTTTTTTTTTTTACAAAATGTAAAAAAACCTACAAAGTGTGACATATTGATATTTGTTTAATCATACAATAAAATAATGTTTAAAATGTATTTAAAATATATTATTAACTTACATTAATATAAAAATCCTAATGTAATTCATTTCAATTCCTGAAACATGCCTTTAGCCTGAAAATAAGGGTAAACGCTTATACACACTTATGCTCTTCAGTGTTGTTATTGTCAACTTAGACTATTAAAAAGAGTTTTTGTTCATTAAAATAAAGCAAACTAGTTGAAAGCAGGGATGTCCGAGCAGATCTCGAGGATCGGTGTCGGGGCCAGTTAGGCTTTTTTTTCACTTACTAGTATCGGCTATCCTTAGCCCGATGCTTTATTTGCTCCTTCAAGTGGGTTTGCCATCCGCCATCAAATCATTTTTGTAACAAATCACTCGAAAGTAATTTACTAACCCGTTGCTGTGTGTTGCGTCTTCATCCAGACAGACTGGCATTCCGACACCACGAGCTTCATGCTTCTGTAACCTTACATTTTTCTCTTTTTCTCTCACTTTTTTTCCTTTTATTTGCAATAATTCTGCTTATTGTACATATAAAACTACAAAAAGTTTATATCAGTAGTCCCATATTCATATATGCCCATACTCTCTCTATATATATATATATATATATGTATGTATATATGTCAGTGGTAAAATATATAATGTATGTAGTAGAATGGGCTCTGACGACTCTGGGTGAAGGAAGATCACATGCCTCGTGAGCCACAGAAATTGCCTCTACGATTGACTTATGAGTTGCTTGGAAACTGACGGGGACACCTGGGGGAATCAAAGCACAACAACTGGTCAGTTTTACACCACCAAGATAAGCGGTGGACTGAACAATACAGGGCCTGTTTACTGGGCTAGCAAATTGAGCATCTCTTGAGCTTCGCCATCTGGCTTAAATGTAGAAAACGGGATACTAAAGGGCGTCTCCCCAATGAACCTCCACCGAAAGGCCGCCACATGAACCTTCAGTATAGAGGAGCCAACTGACCTAGATGCGTGAAGGAGAAAGAACGCACATCTCACGACGGCAGAAGGCACACAGCACAGGAGCTGGGCCAGTCTCATGACGTTTCCCCAGTGAGATTGGAGTGACTTCACTCGTGCTTCTGACACAGTCACGCAGAAACCTTCCCATAGCGTTGACATTCTCATTATGTAGAACTCAGCGTTGGACACAATAAACCAAATAGAAATGTTGCCTTGGCAGCTAACTGAAATAAAATAAGTTAAATTTGAAGTACTAAAATCACTCTAACAAAAACTGAGATAAAATAAATTATCGCTAAATAGAAATATTTAAAAAACGAATAGAAATGACAAAAACACATAACAAAGTTAATCAAAATTAAAAACAAACAAGAATTAAAGCTAATTCTAAATATTAATAAATATTTAAAAAGTATTTAAATAATACTAAAACAACACTGATGCACTATACTATCATACACATTTTATTATAGAAATATTGCTTTGGCAACTAACTGAAATAAAATATGTATAAGTTAAAGTACTGAAATGACCAAAACAAAGTTAAAGCTAAACTAGAATATTAAAAGTAAAAATGGCAAAAGTGCGAAACAAAATGACTTAAATCCGCAATTATAAAATGAATAGCAAATTCAAAATATTCATATATACTGTATTAGTATATAAATAATAGTAAAATAACAGTGATGAACTTATATACTGTAATGCACTTATACTTTTTAAGTGCCAAGATTCTTTTTGGGGCCGCTATGGTTTTATATTTATTATCTAAATACTTTTAGGTAATACATTTGAATATTATATAGATTTACTTTTATGTGAGGGGAAAAGTATCCTATAAATGTTACTTAATGCCTTAATTTAGCCCTGCAGATAACAACTATTTTGATTGTCAATTCATCTGTTGATTATTTTTTATTTTTTCATTTGCCTATTCATTTTGGCAATATTTGATTTTCAAAAGTTTCCTGTCGTGATTACTGCTGTGTCGCTCAGGTAACCGCTCTAAGGAGACAGGTGCGGCCTATATCAGGAAAGGTCACACGAAAGGTCAATCTAGAGTCAAACCAGGACTTCTCTCACAGACCTCCCGCGGGGCGGACGCACTCGGGCCCAGGAGCCCCTAATGGGACCAGGTACATTACACAGGCCTCGTGTGTATGTTCATATGACTTTATCATGCCTGTGACTGACGACTGTTTGCTTTAGATTGTACTATCGCAGGCCGGCTGGGATATACTCCACCCGAATGGCTCGTGGGAAATGGCAGAGTCTGGAACGCCGTATCTCCGACATTATCATGCAGCGCGTTACAATTTCCAACATGGAGACTGACATGAATCGTCTTCTAAAGGTGCAAATCAACCTGTTATCATGAGAAACACCCGTCAAAATCTGCCTTAATGCTAATACTGTAGATACAAATATATACACTGAGCCTACTTTTATATGACACTTTTTTTTTTAAATGTAATTGCAATTATATTCCTAAATTAAACGCTCTGTACAAACTTGTTTAGCTTCTCATTGTTTGAAATCCCGCCCTCAGCAACGTGAAGAGCTGACGCGCCGGCGGGATAAGATAAACCGAAAGCGAGAGAGACTGCTGGCGGAAGAACCGGAGGTAGAAAAAGATGTTCAGTCTCTGAATGAGGAGCTGGAGTCTCTGCTGGCAAACATCGACTACATCAACGACAGCATCTCTGACTGTCAGGCCAACATCATGCAGATGGAGGAAGCCAAGGTGAGGCCGCTCGCACTGCTCCCGAATCCCTGAGCGCGGGATCTCTGCTCAAGCTCTCCTGACAAAATGCGTTTCGCACATGCAACTTTGTGTATATTAAGGCTTTTTTACACAGACCAGTTAAGGCTGCTTTGTGCTTGCTCTAAATTCAGTGTAAAGATGCAATGCTGTATAAAAGCCGGACTTAATTATGCCTGCTCTGACCCACCTCACTCCCCCAGTATCAAATCATACTGTTGTAACTGATGTGCAAATGCATTTGCGCCACCTCTGAACAGCATTAAACAGTCTGTGTAAAGACACTTAAATGCCACTTCAGAAGTGCTTTTACGGTGTAAATGTGTTATTAGAGGAGTTTACACTGCGATGACATGATATACTTCTGTAAATAAAATAATATAAATTACTATACTTTCGCAATATACGTGTATATAATGCTATGTATTTAGAGAAATATACCTTCATTATTAATTCAATATTAAATGTCATATTTGAAAGCGCTAAGATGAGTGATAATTATCTGTTGCGATGTTTAATGTGGAAATAAACGTAATTTGGTTCGATTAGATGTATGTTTTATCTGATTCAAATGTAATCATGATCACTGTAACTGAACAACCCACAAACAACTGTATACAAACCACTCCTCAATAATAGCAGTGGAGCCTCAACTACATTTCACTGCCTTTATTTAATTCACATTTGTGGAAGTGCTGGAGTGATCCGCAATGGCTGGTGGGTAAATTATCTTAAGATGGTGGAATATCCTGTGAACTACTCTTTGCAGGGCACTTACAGTCGAATGAAACACTCCTTCTATGATCTGAATCAATTCACTGTAATGACACTGCATCAGTTCACTGAAGCAATTCTGAATCAGTTTATTGGCATTAAAAGATTTTTTTAAATGTTAAAATACGTTCTCTTAACCCAGTTTATTGTGCATTGACTACTAGTAGTATGCCATTCATGGATTTATCTCCCCCAAAGGTGTAAACATTGGGCCTTCAAGCACTATCCAAATCTGTCCGTCTCTTCGTTGCATGGGAAAAGACATTTTCGGTTACAGAAGTTTAAGACAAAATTCACTGCATTTAGACCTTCAAAGCAAACAGGGCCTTGCGATGTAACATGCTACAGTGGATGCTTCAATACCACACAGCTTCATCATTACTCGTTTAGAGAGACAAACTTACCAATTTACTAAATATACTTTGATGTTTCCAGTATCGACAGCCTAAAACTGCAGCTGGGAGCTGTGAAAGTGAAAGAGCCCGTCAAAGTGAACATTGGCTCATGACTTTGCCAGCAACCTCCAGCGGCTAAAAGAATGTCACCGGGAATCCAACCAACAAACATGAACTATGCTAGCTACTATATTTCTGAATACTATTGTTACCTGCATTGTCGCTTGCGACAGAAGCCTGCCAATGTATATGTCCTGTTGTCAGCAGACTCAAACACATGGAGTACATCAAATATTGCCATCTGTGTACTGCATCCAGTGAAGATGGCGTCAGTAATTACTTGTAGGATATTTTCATCTTACAAAGACCTCTTATATCTAAAAAAATAAAGGAAAATGTATAATGTCATGACCCCTTTAAAGCTGCAGTCCGTAACAATTTTGGGCTAAAAATGATCCAAAATACATTTGAGCAAGTACATAACCAGCCAGTGTTCAAAACTATATTCTTGCCGTAGCTCGATTCAAAACTGTGAGCTTGTAATAATGTTTTTAATTCCAGTGGTTCTGGTGGATTTCCATGGGAAATTCGAGCATGTCTTTGCATCATTACGTCACATCTGTACACAAGAAGTGTCTCGGCTAGTTGGCTGTAGTGCGTGTGAGGATGTTGGAGGTGGAGATTTATAGCCTTTTCTCACAGCACTTGATATAAACTTATCAATTTGATGGTGGATCCAGAAAGGTTCAAACGACAATCACCAGTGACAGCTGGAGATTCACCCGATGTAAAATGTAAAAGACGTCAGAGTGGCTACAGAAAAAAAGAGACTGCAACCGGCCGATGCGAAAACAAGGATAATATCTTAAGGGCATTAAATGTAGTCACGCAATGCTGATGTTGTTAACATTTACAATTTGAGGACAAAGTATAATTTGCACGGTTTGACGCGATATAAGCCATCGTTAGATTTAATCAGCGTGATTTACTGCAATGCTTTTTTCCCCTTAGTTGGTCAGAACAAAAGTGGATGTTACTTGTTTAGATGACATTTACCAGTGAAAACTCTTATGTTGGTCATACTTTCAAAAGGTAGAATCTGTGATTCTGAATGCCAGTATCCACACCAGCGCGGCGACTGACAGCACATTCTCCTCAAAACACTGGATTCATCCGCGCTGTGCCGTGCCGAGGCACAACCCACGTAAAGTTCATAATTCCACGAATACCTGCAATTGCAGATTTCAAACAGAGATGGCGACAAAGAGGAAACACTACAGACTGCAGCTTTAAATCAAACCACTGGAATATTGCTTTTAAACTCGAATGAAGTCACTCAAATTACTCTAAATCAATCCACTAGTATTGAAAAAATGATATACTGTTTTTTTTTTCTTCATGCGTAGGAAGAGGGTGATGTTATTGATGTCTCGTCTGTGATTGGTTCCTGCACTCTGGCTGAATCTCGATTCCTACTGGACCATTTCATGTCCATGGCCATCAACAAGGTATCCAATCACAAAAATTTTACTCTGCTTTGGTCTTCTCTGTTACATGCTATAATGTTAAAAGTTCAATTCTCATAAATTGATTAATTCATTTTTAAAACATTAGCACATTTGGTGTTCATCCTGGCCACATGCTTTCAGGGTCTACAGGCAGCGGTGAAGGAATCTCAGATAAAGGTGATGGAGGGGCGGCTCAAGCAAACTGAGATCAACAGTGCCACTCAAAACCAGCTGCTCTTCCACATGCTGAAAGAGAAGGCAGAGTTTAACCCGGAACTGGATGCGTTGTTGGGGAATGCTCTGCAAGGTAGGGACATTCCTCCTAAAACTTATATGTGAGCTCTTAGACCCCAGGCCCTAAGACCTTAACAGTGACCTCAGCGGTACTGCTCAGTCCTGTAAGCATAAAGATTTTGCTAATCATAATCAATTACTTTTTTGTGATTCTGCAAATACTAGAATATTCACAAAATGTGGTCTAAAGATGCTAGATGTCTGACAGTTACTATTTTCCAAATCTGAGGTAAAGTGCAATTGTGGACTGTGGAGCAGGGGTGGGCAAGCCTGCTTCTGGAGAGCTACTATCCTGCAGAGTTTAGCTTCAGTTCTAATCAAACATACATGAACCAGCTAATCAAGGTCTTCAGGATCACTTGAAAATATCAAGCAGGTGTGTTGGAGCAGGTTTGGAAATGAAGTCTGCTGGAAGGTAGCCCTCTAGTTCCACTTTTCCACTGGGTCTGGTGCTGGAGCCAGTGCCCAATCTGGAAGCAGGCTGTGCTTTTCCACACAAACAACCCTGGACCAGTGCCCAAATCTTGGGCAAGCGCCCCCTGGGCAAGCGCAGGCTCCAGCAACTGCACCAGCGCCAGTGGAAAAGTGGTATAGGAGCAGTATTTACTACTCCTGGTCTAGTAGTCGATTAATTCTGCCACTAGTTGATGTGCTGAGTTTGTCATGGAGTCATGGAGTTGCACAAGCCAACATTCTCGAAGCCCACCCTTAAACAATTCAAGTATTGCCCAGAACCTGACAGAAACTATAAGTATGTGTAGTTTTTTTATGCACCATGTATGACAATGCAAGCAGCATGAATCTTGTGATGAAGATATGCACTTTCATTTGTAGTGGTGTAAGCCTGAATATTATATAAAACAGGCTAATGGCTGAAACACAGATCATGTTCAAAGCCCCGGGTGCTCATGGCTAACTGGAAGAGCAGGCCTGGCTGCCCGTTGCAAGTCTATAAGTATTGTTTGGCATAAGTCTGTCTGGAGTCTGAGTCTTGTCATGGGTTTGGAAGCACTTTGACTTGGTCTTGACTCAAACTCGACCCTCTTCAGGTCCCTGTCTTGACTTTGACTCGACCCTCCATGGGGCTCGGTCTCGACTCTGACCTTACCTGCTCAGGTCTCGGCCTGGACTTGGTCTGACATGAGCTGGTGTCGACGACAGCACTGTACTCTGTTGTGTTGAGTTTGTGGTCTCAGCATCAGTGGTCCACATTGCAGCTTATTTTGCCCAAGAACCACCTTTTTTAGACAGGAAGAGATTGTCTAAATGACATGTCTGACCAGAATTAATTTTTTGATACCTTAAATATTGTGTGTCCGGTCCTGCTTCTGGAGGGCCACCGTCCTGCGAAGTTTAGCTCCAACCTGTTCAGGCACACCTGCTTGAAAGTTTCTAGCAGAGGTCCTGCAGATCTTGGTAGGCTGGTTCAGGTGTGTTTCATCATGGTTGGAGTTAAACTCTGCAGGACATTGGCCCTTCAGGGGCCGGATTGGACACCTCTGATACCACAATAATGGACCTACATATAACAAAGTTGCACTTCAGTCAAATAAAAATCAATCATTCGTTGTACGGTGTCCCCATGTACAGGCTTTCCACAGTCGTTAAACACCTTGCAATTTTTTTTTTTTTATTGTGATACACAGGCCTGGAAAATCATGGGAAAGTCATAGAAATGGGTTGGTTAAAGGGGGAAACCCTTGAAATATCTTTTCCATATTCATATTGTATTGTGGTATATCCATGAATACCATCATACCATATAACTTCATCTTTTCTGTTCCCCTGTTGCCTGATTTAAACAGAACTAGGTAACATGCCCTTAGGTGAGTACCAATAGCCACACTCTCTCTGTAATGAGCGCATGGGTCTACCTCCTTGGACTAACCACAGGCTAGCGGTCCCATCCGCAGGTGCATGAGGCTTCTGTTCATCTGTCCACACCTCCTCTACCAGTTCTTACCATTTTAAACCATCAATCCCCAGCTAGAAACATACTACTTATCACCAATAGCATAGGCTACATCGCAGTCCAGCAGCAGAAAAACAAGCGATTCTTCCAGACCATGTACAACTAGTTTTTTTCCTCCTTTTTGAATGATTTACTATTTGTGTTCCCTCATCCTTCTTCTCCACAACTTTTTTGCACTAACTTTGACGATAGCCTCTTTCTGGTCACAGCTGATATCAGAAAACGGTTTGGATCAGCGTTCACGGCAACTAAAGAAACTAGCATGGTAGCGCTGTGCATAATTTATCCTCATTTGCTTTGTATTACTACCACACTCTCGAAAGTTTCTTAAACATCTCAGATAACAGTGTCGGCGTGTTTTTGCCTTAATTTAAGTATCTTGCAAGTTCTTCCAATTCTTCTGGTGCAAATTAGACACCAATTTGTGGTTGCTTGAATATCCACTCTCATTTATTTTTCCTCGTTAGAAAATGGAGACGACAGTAGTAGCGACGAGTCGACCCCAAGTCCTGCAGTGGAAGGAAAGTAAGTTAATCTGCCAGTGGCAAATATGTTTGTTTTCATGTTTACTGTGCTTTAATGATTGAACAAACTGAAGTCAATATCTTTTCCCATAATTTAGCACCCTGGCCTCAGACCTCATGAAGTTATGTGGCGAGACTAAATCTAGGACTAAGGTATGGGACAAATTTCCTGAATTTTACTTTTACCGAAAGCTCGGTAACCAAGAGATTTTATGTGCTAACCATTCAAAGGTTGATCCATGAGCTATGATCACTGTGCCTTTAATCAAGACACCTAATCTCAGTTGGACTGAACCTAATAAGTGACTTTGGATAACAACCATTTCCTTGCATATCCTGTTCCATATTTAACTTGCCTTGTCCAAATATAATTGTAAAGGCCAGAAGGAGGACCACTACTCAGATGGAGTTACTCTACGTAAACAACTGCGACTCTGGCCCGGACACACCGACAAGAGACTTCATCCCTTTAAACCCGATGACTGAGACACCCGAGGGAGCGGGAGATCTGGAGTCGGCTGGAAACACAGTCAGAGATCGGGACTACATGCTCCCCCCTGCCGGATTGTCCTCTAGAATGGGTAGCATGTAAGTGTAAAGTAACCTAAAACCTTGCTAACAAATCTTCGCTTACTTACTGATCCATCTCACATCATGCATGAACTAACTACTCCTGCTTTGTTTACTTTAAAATGTCCTTTTTCTTTCTCCACATGTTGTGCCTTGTTAAAGAAAGATGCTTTGACGTCACACTAATATTTTTTCTGCTATACTCTTAAGTCTGATCTCATTTGGTTAATTTCGGTTTAGTCAAAAGTTTAAAAACTTGTTTTTTCTCTTAAGACTGTTGTTCAATTGACTTCATTAATGTTCCATGTGAGTGGCTAACAACACTAAACAACAAAGCTATAGTCTAGAGTCAGATTTGGCAATACAATCTATTTGTCTCAAAAGATTTCAGACCATTATAGTAAATAGTTATTTACAATTACTATTATTTCTCTTGCAACTTGGACTACTGATAGCTAGATAACAGAGTTGTGAAGACTACTTTTTAGTGGGAAGAACTGTACACTTCTGACAACTATTTGTGGTTTACCAGAAATTTACTCCAAGTTTGACCAGAAACAGTTTTAGCAAAGGATCGTGTTCAAGAATAACATCAACTGTGATGATCTACAGCAGGAGGTTAAGACAGGCGTTATTCACAACAACATATGAATTACTGTTCATGTTCTTTTAACTAAATCACAGTCTGACATCTGTTTGAACTCCTTTTTTCACAAACATTCCAAACATATAAAGTTATTTGAAAGTTTTTTGTATTTTTATTTTTTTTTTTACCTTTTTGTTTTTTGTTTACAAGTTCAATAATCATTTCACTTCAGTAAAACGTTTAGCAGCTATGAGGAATTTTTGTATAGTTGCCACAGGTTTTCTGCCAGTCTTGGTGAATATTTTCAAAATAACTTTTAGCCAGGAGTGGCCGATATTTCTGTGATTCGCCACAGAATCGGTTGCCAGTAGGTTTGCATTGTTGCCAATATTTGTTTTTGTTTTGTTTTTTTAACCAGAAAATACAGTTTTTGCTGTAGTAACTTGAGATTAATTAGCTTTTTTAGCTTAAAAAAAAAACAGACAATGTTAGGTTTATTTGTGTATTTTTTTTTATGCATGCTGCCCACATTATGTTTGTTTCTTTTTTTCAGTCCTTGTGTTTTATTTTTATGTTTCTGTCTTTCACATTGCAAATGGATCTTAAAGTAGCAGCTCTGGCAACAGACTTCCAGCAGGTGGGCAAAAGAGAGTACCGGAACCATCCCCTCTTTCTCGCAGGAAGACTTATGACAAGGGACAAGCCGTGGCTGACAAGGCTAAAGCCAAAGATATCACACAGTAAGAGCTAGCACCCCCAGTGGCAGCAAGTTACTACTGCAATCTATGGAGGTTTTTGGCTTCTGCCTGTTTGTGTTGGATTTAAGACCTCAATAAATCCTGCAAACAATCAATCCTACCAATCCTGCAAACAGGATTTGTATGTAGAAAGATTGGCATATAAGATAAAAAAAAAAAAGCTGTTTTGAAGAAGCATGCTCTCTGACTCTTACACCAAAATGTAAAACACTGGCTGCTAAACATCGACTGCAATAATCATACTACTCGCTTTATTAAGAATGAGAAGAATCCCACTCATATCCTCGTTCACATGCACATTAACATCTGGTTCACAAATTGTGCAGCTATAACTCAGAGGGGGTCGAAATTCCGACTTAGACACATGACAGTAATCCAGAAAATGGTATTTACATGGCATTTTCCAATTCAGAATATGGGTTATTAGTCCACATAAAAAGTGACCACAAAATGCCGAATTGGCTTGGATTTAAAAGTAGGCACTGATTTTGCCCTGCAGAACTTGTCGCGTGGGAGTAAATAAAGTCTAAAACAAAAACTAAAAAATTAAAGTCTAAAGTCTAAAAAAAAAAATTGAAATGTCGCTAAGAGGGTGTCCGGGCCAATGTGTTTCCCACCGCAACTAAAATCCTTCTATTCTCCTGGGTAAGTAACACACCAGGGGGCGTGAGAAGTTCTTGCCTTACAAATGCTGAATACTCTGATTATTTGCATCTGAAGTGTTTTTTGTTTTTAATTTGAAATGAAATGAGTTTTTCATAGGTTAATTGAAGAACACATTTCTGTGAGTGTTTGTGAATATGTGGATGTTCATGCATGTGTAGTAGTTTCAGTAGTTATGGCAGGATGGGCCGGACCAGCATGATGGATTCATGCATTCAACAGTATCAGTAAATCCGACAATTGTATTGTTAATGTGTCAAGCCTCTGCACCCTATTTTAACTTTCTGATTCATTTTTTTTTACTTATTTATTTATTTAGATTTTGCATCATGAATGTTTATTTCACTGCGTGTGGATGAGTTTCTGGACAGCGTTCATTGGCACACATGTCCTGTCATATTTTGCTTCACAAACTATTTTGGCAAAATCATACAGTGCCATGAAAAATCTTTTTCATTGTTGAGAAATAAATGACAAAGTTTTTTTTTTTTTTTTTTTTTTTAAATCATAAACGCTGCGACTAGCTGATGTTGGATATGGTAACTGTTTTTAAAAGTTTTTTCTGGGATCTTTGAAAAGATTCGCGATGTGATGCAGCTTTGGCCGTTTGATCTATTTTTGACAATAATAAAATCAATTATAATAAAAAATACAACTTCTGAAAATATTCTCCATCCCGTCTTTTTCAAAACTATGTTATTATACTCCGGTTTCCAGAGTCAAAATCTGATTATATGAAACATGGAGATAAATGTGCAGTTAAAGAGGGAATCAGGAATGGGGAAAGTACTATATGGCTCTGTATCTGCAGCAAGGTGTGGATAAAGACAAAGATGTCTCGATACACGAGGTTAGATGGAGGAATCTACTGATTGTTGTTGTTTTGCTGTGCGTCAGAGGAGTGATCAACCCTGTCCCTGTGTCGAAGAGCAGTCGAGGCGGCTCTCTGCAGTGTGTTCATATAGCCGAGGGTCACAGTAAAGCTGTGCTGTGTGTGGACTCCACAGATGACCTCCTCTTCACCGGGTCGAAAGGTCAACACCATTACATGCTTTATTCTTGCCTGCATGCATGTGTGCTAGTAGGATTTTGCTGTGCTCACTCAACCTGTTTCACAAAAATAAAATGATTTTGGATTTTTAGTTTGGAGAATAATATTCACAAATACACCGGATTGGTAAACCATGTTATTTTACAGTATAAATGTTTATGTACCATTATAGTATTCAGTAATAATTTGAATTCGCTTTTATTTTTCACATTACGTTTTTTATTTTCATGTTAGTTTGTTTTAGTGATTTTATGTGCTTTTCATATAATATTTCTATTTAACTTTACAAGACTTTAAAAGTCAACAAACTTTTTTTATATCAGTTAGTTGCCAATGCAAAATTTCTAATTTTCATTAAGTTTTTCAATTAATATTAATATTTTATTTTATTTCAGCTTTTATTTTTATTTAAAAAAAAATAACAACATTGTAAAGAATTGAAAAATTCCAGTTCCTTCACATTTTTATTTTTAATTTTTATTACTTGTAAGAATAATTGGTCCAACCAGTTTTTATATCCTGGCCCTGTTTCCCTTTTCCAGACCGGACCAGTAAAGTGTGGAACCTGGTGACGGGACAGGAGATCATGTCTCTAGGCGGCCACCCCAACAATGTGGTGTCTGTGCGTTACAGCTCCAGTCTGGTGTTCACAGTCTCCACTTCCTACATCAAAGTCTGGGACATCCGTGACTCGGCTAAGTGCATCCGCACACTCACGTGAGTTTCTGTACACATCAGTCTATGGCGTTATTTTCCTGTCAAATGTCGAGAGCGCATTATTGTAGCGCGAAAGTACATTAATATAATGCGCGAGCGGAATCTCTCTCCTCGCGCGCGGAATATACTGTGCCGAGCGCTAATGTCTCTCCTCACGCGCGGAATATACTGTGCCGAGCGCTAATCTCTCTCCTCGCGCGCGGAATATACTGTGCCGAGCGCTAATGTCTCTCCTCGCGCGCGGAATATACTGTGCCGGGCGCTAATGTCTCTCTTCGCGCGCGGAATATACTGTGCCGAGCGCTAATCTCTCTCCTCGCGCGCGGAATATACTGTGCCGAGCGCTAATCTCTCTCCTCGCGCGCGGAATATACTGTGCCGAGCGCTAATCTCTCTCCTCGCGCGCGGAATATACTGTGCCGAGCGCTAATCTCTCTCCTCGCGCGCGGAATATACTGTGCCGGGCGCTAATCTCTCTCCTCGCGCGCGGAATATACTGTGCCGAGCGCTAATATACTGTGCCGAGCGCTAATGTCTCTCCTCGCGCGCGGAATATACTGTGCCGAGCGCTAATCTCTCTCCTCGCGCGCGGAATATACTGTGCCGAGCGCTAATGTCTCTCCTCGCGCGCGGAATATACTGTGCCGAGCGCTAATGTCTCTCCTCGCGCGCGGAATATACTGTGCCGAGCGCTATTGTCTCTCCTCGCGCGCGGAATATACTGTGCCGAGTGCTAATGTCTCTCCTCGCGCGCGGAATATACTGTGCCGGGCGCTAATGTCTCTCTTCGCGCGCGGAATATACTGTTCCGAGCGCTAATCTCTCTCCTCGCGCGCGGAATATACTGTGCCGAGCGCTAATCTCTCTCCTCGCGCGCGGAATATACTGTGCCGAGCGCTAATCTCTCTCCTCGCGCGCGGAATATACTGTGCCGAGCGCTAATCTCTCTCCTCGCGCGCGGAATATACTGTGCCGGGCGCTAATCTCTCTCCTCGCGCGCGGAATATACTGTGCCGAGCGCTAATATACTGTGCCGAGCGCTAATGTCTCTCCTCGCGCGCGGAATATACTGTGCCGAGCGCTAATCTCTCTCCTCGCGCGCGGAATATACTGTGCCGAGCGCTAATGTCTCTCCTCGCGCGCGGAATATACTGTGCCGAGCGCTAATGTCTCTCCTCGCGCGCGGAATATACTGTGCCGAGCGCTAATGTCTCTCCTCGCGCGCGGAATATACTGTGCCGAGTGCTAATGTCTCTCCTCGCGCGCGGAATATACTGTGCCGGGCGCTAATGTCTCTCCTCGCGCGCGGAATATACTGTGCCGGGCGCTAATGTCTCTCCTCGCACGCGGAATATACTGTGCCGGGCGCTAATGTCTCTCCTCGCGCGCGGAATATACTGTGCCGGGCGCTAATGTCTCTCCTCGCGCGCGGAATATACTGTGCCGGGCGCTAATCTCTCTCCTCGCGCGCGGAATATACTGTGCCGTGCGCTAATCTCTCTCCTCGCGCGCGGAATATACTGTGCCGAGCGCTAATCTCTCTCCTCGCGCGCGGAATATACTGTGTCGGACGCTAATGTCTCTCCTCGCGCGCGGAATATACTGTGCCGGGCGCTAATGTCTCTCCTCGCGCGCGGAATATACTGTGTCGGGCGCTAATGTCTCTCCTCGCGCGCGGAATATACTGTGCCGGGCGCTAATGTCTCTCCTCGCGCGCGGAATATACTGTGCCGGGCGCTAATGTCTCTCCTCGCGCGCGGAATATACTGTGCCGGGCGCTAATGTCTCTCCTCGCACGCGGAATATACTGTGCCGGGCGCTAATGTCTCTCCTCGCGCGCGGAATATACTGTGCCGGGCGCTAATGTCTCTCCTCGCGCGCGGAATATACTGTGCCGGGCGCTAATCTCTCTCCTCGCACGCGGAATATACTGTGCCGGGCGCTAATGTCTCTCCTCGCGCGCGGAATATACTGTGCCGGGCGCTAATGTCTCTCCTCGCGCGCGGAATATACTGTGCCGGGCGCTAATGTCTCTCCTCGCGCGCGGAATATACTGTGCCGAGCGCTAATCTCTCTCCTCGCGCGCGGAATATACTGTGCCGAGCGCTAATGTCTCTCCTCGCGCGCGGAATATAATGTGCCGAGCGCTAATCTCTCTCCTCGCGCGCGGAATATACTGTGCCGAGCGCTAATGTCTCTCCTCGCGCGCGGAATATACTGTGCCGGGCGCTAATCTCTCTCCTCGCGCGCGGAATATACTGTGCCGGGCGCTAATGCCTCTCCTCGCGCGCGGAATATACTGTGCCGGGCGCTAATGTCTCTCCTCGCGCGCGGAATATACTGTGCCGAGCGCTAATGTCTCTCCTCGCGCGCGGAATATACTGTGCCGAGCGCTAATGTCTCTCCTCGCGCGCGGAATATACTGTGCCGAGCGCTAATGTCTCTCCTCGCGCGCGGAATATACTGTGCCGAGCGCTAATGTCTCTCCTCGCGCGCCGAATATACTGTGCCGAGCGCTAATCTCTCTCCTCGCGCGCGGAATATACTGTGCCGAGCGCTAATCTCTCTCCTCGCGCGCGGAATATACTGTGCCCAGCGCTAATCTCTCTCCTCGCGCGCGGCATATACTGTGCCGAGCGCTAATGTCTCTTCTCGCGCGAAATTTGGATTCAAGCATTTAAACTGATTAGATTTCAGAAGAAAAAAATGTCTTATTATGTGGTAACTTCTAGTGGACAACATTACAATGTGCTGTAGTCTGTCGGCCCATTGAGTTACCTAAAACTTCAATGACAGACAAAAATCTCCTCCTAAACTACTTGACTGATTCACACAAAATGTTGCATGCATCATCTATAGACACTAATGACAAAAGGTTATCAGAAGAAATTTGATTAGTCAAGCCGTTTAGAAGATTTAAGCTAATTCATTTTGTTACAATGGCTCAATACACTTATCAAACTATATCTTGTAAACCAATTGATAAATCTAAATTCTTTGGATAAATGTTTGTCTTCCGGGTCTCTGATGCCATCTCTGATTCTCGAACCCGTCTCTCCCCGGAGAGGACCGCCCTCAGAAGCCTGATAGCCTCGGCGTCAGGACTTCTTCTTTTAAGAGATGATGACGCCGGGGCTTTTAATGATGACGCTGACTCGGGACAGAGATAGCTCGCAAGCATCTCCTCAGCCCGAGGCATTGTTATATAATCAAAATCTTTAATACCCATAACATAGCTCTAATTAGATGTCTGAGGATTAAAAACTCAAAATGAAACCGGTTTATTCCACGAGTCTGTGATCTAGACGGTAAATATCTTTCATCTAGTAAACTCAGTCTTTCATCACACTGTTCCTCGGCTGGCCAGTCAAGATTTAATCTGGCAACAGCACGAGCCACAACCTCCATAAGCTCTTCCTCAACAGGGGTATGAGCTGGCGGACTCTCATAATCCCCTCATTAGTGCGGACGACATCCAACTCCTCAGAACTGGATAGTCGCTGCATTGGTGCCTCACGCAGCGCGTGCTTCTCCCTGAGAAAAGGCACTGGATCTGGCAGGCGAAGGCTGAGATAGGGCTGGCCCGTCTCAAACCCCGCTGTCAGATCCATTTGCGAACCCCAAGATGTGCCTCGGCAGCAGCGGGACCCGCACCCTGGGGAACGCGCACCGACCGCCCTCCTCGAAGAACGCGTCCTCACGGACCGCTTCTCGCAAGGCTCCCAGTCAGCCCCCTTGAGAACTGCTGCTCCTCTCCCAAACAAGCAACACAAAGCTGATGTGTGTCCCCGCCGTGAGGAAACAAGGGCAGGGAACAACACATCGCTTAAACTCCTGCTTGCTTGCCATGAGATATATATAATGTCTTGAGTGAGATATTGTGCTTGTAATTACAAAACAATAAATAGACCGTGACAGAACACAGAGAGCGTCCTTCCATTGGACTGATTATACACGCGCTTCACGACGCAATCACGCAGGGACGTTCCCACCGCAGCTCGAGGGAACTTTCCCTGAGTTTAGCGACTTAAAATGATGTGAAGTCATGTTAACGGGTTAGAAGAGGGCTTTCCTCCTACCAGGGTTACAGGAGCTTGAGCCATTGGAGATGTTTGATAAACTCCCGACTCCCAAGGTCATCTATCTGCGTAAAGTCAGTTACATTAATGACGCACTTTCACGTGCCTCAGTAATTTATTTGTGCTAAATTATTTCGAATGAATTACATCCATTAACGTGTTAACGTCAGCCCTAATATAGTGTTTCCTGGGTGTCTTGTCCATGTGTGGCTGTTTTCTTGGTGTCATTTATTATTGTTTCCGTAGTTCCTGAATGTTCTGCTGCTTGTGTTTTTGAATGTTTTATTAATAAATGATTACTGCAATTAGATCCTAATCTCCTGGATCTTTATAGTTCACCATTAGTGACAATGACAGACTAAAATCTACTTTAGTGTCATTTCTATTGACATTTTTGTTGTGTATTTAAATATATTTTTAATTATACATTTGTAATGACGAAGTTGCAATTTAGTACATTTCAAATATATTAACTTTAAATGTAATATAACACAGTTTTTTCAAAAATGTGCTATTAAGAATTGAAGTACACTACAAGTGAACATTCAATACAATTAAGCACACTTCTGTTTTATAAGGTGTCTCAACCGGCTCAAAGCCGTGACAAATGAGTGGAGGACATAGTAAAGTCGCTATGGTGGCAACAGAAATATTTATTTTCATGAATAGAAAAATATATAAAACAAGAAATCAATTACGAAAGCTGCGTTTGCCAGAGGGCAGAAAAGAGAAAAGTGCCTGTGGTCGTTTGTCTTCTTGAGGCAGCGTATCATGTAGATGTCTCAGATGCTGGTAGTTGTGTGCCTGTTATTCTCTGAGCAGTTTTCAAAAGCCTTTGTAGGGCTTTCCTTTCCAGTGTGGGGCAGCGGCCGTCCCAGGATCAGAGGTGTAAAGAGTACCTGAAACCCAGAACTGAGTCGAAGTACAAATACATCACAGCAAAAATTACTCCATTACAAGTTACAAGTCACCAATTTCAATACAACTTGAGTAAAGTACTGTTAAAATCAGATATTCTAAGACTTTAAGTATTTTACTCAAACTGAACGTGAGCTCAAAGATGAACCAGTCCTCAAGATACATGCAGGTGAAAAACAAGAAACAGTCGATTTGAGAGGAGAGCATTTATTTTCTAAAATCAAAATAAAACTGAATACATCAATAGTGCAATAAATCAAGGAAGGCACAACAGCCTCTTAAACATCAACAAACACTCAAGTCTCAGTTAAGCTCAAGTGCTCAAAAAGGGCATAAGTAAACCAATCTCCTTCAAAAAGTCTCAGCATTACTTTATTTATCTGTTATACTGAAAAGTAAAATGAAATAGTCAAAGCCTACTTGCACTGGACGTGCTGGCCTCATCTCATATATGAAACATCTGCGATTGAGAAACTTCCCGCTAATGCATTCGCATCCGTGTAAAGTTTTGGTGAGTAAAGGCAAAAACACAAGATATGGCACCTTCAGTGCCCTGTAGACGGCTGTCGCTTCTCTATAGCAGTAGCCTAATAAACTGCTGCAGAAAAGTTACATGCCATGCAAAATGTAACGAGTAATTGCATTACTACTCAATTTTTGAACAAGTATACAGGTCCTTCTCAAAAAATTAGCATATTGTGATAAAGTTCATTATTTTCCATAATGTAATGATAAAAATTAAACGTTCATATATTTTAGATTCATTGCACACCAACTGAAATATTTCAGGTCTTTTATTGTTTTAATACTGATCATTTTGGCATACAGCTCATGAAAACCCAAAATTCCTGTCTCAAAAAATTAGCATATTTCATCCGACCAATAACAGAAGTGTTTTTAATACAAAAAAAAAGTCAACCTTCAAATAATTATGTTCAGTTATGCACTCAATACTTGGTCGGGAATCCTTTTGCAGAAATGACTGCTTCAATGCGGCGTGGCATGGAGGCAATCAGCCTGTGGCACTGCTGAGGTGTTCTGGAGGCCCAGGATGCTTCGAGAGCGGCCTTAAGCTCATCCAGAGTGTTGGGTCTTGCGTCTCTCAACTTTCTCTTCACAATATCCCACAGATTCTCTCTGGGGTTCAGGTCAGGAGAGTTGGCAGGCCAATTGAGCACAGTAATACCATGGTCAGTAAACCATTTACCAGTGGTTTTGGCACTGTGAGCAGGTGCCAGGTCGTGCTGAAAAATGAAATCTTCATCTCCATAAAGCTTTTCAGCAGGTGGAAGCATGAAGTGCTCCAAAATCTCCTGATAGCTAGCTGCATTGACCCTGCCCTTGATAAAACACAGTGGACCAACACCAGCAGCTGACATGGCACCCCAGACCATCACTGACTGTGGGTACTTGACACTGGACTTCAGGCATTTTGGCATTTCCTTCTCCCCAGTCTTCCTCCAGACTCTGGCACCTTGATTTCCGAATGACATACAACCACTGAGCAACAGTCCAGTGCTGCTTCTCTGTAGCCCAGGTCAGGCGCTTCTGCCGCTGTTTCTGGTTCAAAAGTGGCTTGACCTGGGGAATGCGGCACCTGTAGCCCATTTCCTGCACACGCCTGTGCACGGTGGCTCTGGATGTTTCTACTCCAGACTCAGTCCACTGCTTCCGCAGGTCCCCCAAGGTCTGGAATCGGTCCTTCTCCACAATCTTCCTCAGGGTCCGGTCACCTCTTCTCGTTGTGCAGCGTTTTTTGCCACACTTTTTCCTGCCCACAGACTTCCCACTGAGGTGCCTTGATACAGCACTCAGGGAACAGCCTATTTGTTCAGAAATTTCTTTCTGTGTCTTACCCTCTTGCTTGAGGGTGTCAATGATGGCCTTCTGGACAGCATTCAGGTCGGCAGTCTTACCCATGATTGCGGTTTTGAGTAATGAAAAAGGCTGGGAGTTTTTAAAAGCCTCAGGAATCTTTTGCAGGTGTTTAGAGTTAATTAGTTGATTCAGATGATTAGGTTAATAGCTCGTTTAGAGAACCTTTTCTTGATATGCTAATTTTTTGAGGTAGGAATTTTGGGTTTTCATGAGCTGTATGCCAAAATCATCAGTATTAAAACAATAAAAGACCTGGAATATTTCAGTTAGTGTGCAAAGAATCTAAAATATATGAAAGTTTAATTTTTATCATTACATTATGGAAAATAATGAACTTTATCACAATATGATAATTTTTTGAGAAGGACCTGTATTTACTCCAATACAGTTGTGAGGAGTAAAAGTTGCTAATATCTTTGATACTCAGTAAAACTACAAAGTAGCCAAAAAGAAACTTAAGGGCAGTAACTAATCACATTTACTCAGATACTTCATATACTGCAATGCTGTAAGGACAGACTCCACTGTATTTCTGTAAAAAGTGCTGAGGACAGTAGTGGACATTCTGGATTTCTTCAGACGCATTGGTGAGCGTTAATAATGGATGCTGTGTGCTCAGTCCATGTGAGTTTAGTCTACTTTGTCTCCTCTGATATAATGGGTGCGTTTACCTTATCCTGCTTCCTAAAGTCTATCACCAGCTCCTTAGTTTACTGACATTAAGAGACAGGTTTTTGTTCTGACACCATTGTCACCTTCACTTCTCATCGTTGGTGATCAGACCCACAATGTTGGTTTGGTCCGCAAATGCAATAATGATATTGGAGCTGTGAACGGCCACACAATCATGTGTAAACAAGGAATAACGCTCTCAACGCTTCCCGCACGCACTGGGGACTGTTGGTGAGAAAATCCAAGATCTCATTGCACGATGTGCCACTTAGTCCTGGATTTAGCAGCTTGTATCAGCTTGGTTGGGATGACGTATTAAACGCAGAGCTGTAATCCACAAATAATAGCCTCACGTAGCCGTTTTTATTGTCCAGCTGACTGGTGACGGCAGGCAAACTGCAGTGGATCTATAGTATCTGGGATGATGTTGCAGCACCAGCCTCTCAAAAGCAGTTCAGCATAACAGGGGTTAATGCCACAGAGCGATTAACACAACTCAACTTTGGTACAGGAATAATAATGGTACTTTTAAAGCATGTTGGTACAGTTGAGCTTTTTAAAGAGATGTTAAAGATTTCTGTAAACACAGCAGCTTTGCGAGTTTTGACGGTTAAAAGTGCGTCTCACTTCCGCCTCAGAGACGGTAAAACAGGAGTCATTCAATCGCATCGGAGGGCCTTTATTTATAGACCATATTCAGTTCGTCATGGAGAGGCTCACTGGCAGCTGGAAGTGTCCGCGTGTGTGAATCCCCTGCTACATCTGACGCGCGTCTTTACGGCAGTCAAACTGTAGTTCTGTTTTCCTACTATATTCCCGTTTTGCTGTCTTGATGGCTTTTCGGAGATCGTACTTCGCTTCCTTGACTGGGTCTACAGTCACTTACACAGTACCGAATAAAGCCCATGACCACTGTGATTAATTTAATTAAAAAAAAATTAAAGTGATTTACTTTTATTTGATGAAAATATATATATTTTGCATAGCATGCTGCTTTGAAACAATCTGTACTGTAAAAAGGGCTATATAAATAAAGGTGACTTGACTGTGGTATGACCATCCAGATCAGAATATGGAGATGAACACGTCCCAGTTCACAGAATAAACGCAGTCCTGAATCCACGCCACTATTCCATATTATACAAATCTGACATTTGGACTTGGGCTTGTCCAGCGCCTTCCTTCAGATCTTCTTCACATTTGGGTCAGATGATCTTGAGACCATGTTTTTAAAAATGTATTAAATGCTTTTCGGTACCAGCCTGAAGTAATTGCAAATGCATTAATTAAATGATGAATATGGGCATTGAGTGTCCTGGTATTCCAAACGTCTCCCTCTGTGGTTGTGTGTTTCTGCTCTCAGATCGTCAGGTCTGGTGAACACTGGTGACCCATGTGCCGCCAGCACGAACCGCACCGTGACCATCCCGGCCGGGGAAAACCAGATCAACCAGATCTTTCTGAACCCGTCTGGCACCGTTCTCTATGCTGCCGCGGGCAACTCTGTTCGCGTGTGGGACCTGAGACGGTATGCGTCCTTTACTTCGCCCACTCTGGGAGATATACAGCATTGCTGCATCATATATCTGACAGTTTCAGTGTTTTTCCACCTGTTTTTGTCAGGTTTGTGTCTACTGGAAAATTAACGGGCCATCTCGGTCCAGTCATGTGCTTGACTGTTGATCAGACTGGCAATGGACAGGATCTAGTTATCACAGGCTCTAAGGATCACTACATCAAGGTTTGTAATGGTGATTTGGATGACGCTAGCTGGCATTTTACATAAATAAGGTACAAAATATATCTTTTTTTTCCATTTCAACAAATGATCAGTGAAAGGAGATGCTCACCCTCAAGAGCCCTTTTATTTTCTATAGAAGAGATTTTTAATATTTGCAACCCTGTTACCAAAAGTTTCGGAAGTGTTTACAGTAAATAGTTAAAACCTTGATTTGTTTGATTTTGTTATATTCATCAACAAGCATTAAATACACATCAAATGTATATGTTAAATTAAATTGGACAACAACAAAAAAAAATTAGAAATGTGTCAGAATGAGTACCCTTGTGAAAAAGTGTGATTAATTGTATTGTAGCCCTATCTATTTAAACAGGGGAATCCTGAAATCTCCAAAACTGCTTGACGAACTCACAATTACGTAACATATTTCAAATCAGCAACAAAATCTGACATGAACTGTCCCATAAATATTGTTTCTTATGCTCAAATAGTGTTAAAGCGTATTTTTCAGGCTAGACAAGCCAACGCGGATGTGCAATCCTAAGCGCGAGTCATGTTTCTATGGGAACTGGCACTTCTAGCGGCAGCTGCAGTGACACAATGACTTTTCCAATCAGCGATTGGCTCTTTTACTCAAGAGGAGGGACTATTCTGCCATGTTGCACGTCGCAGTATCTGTACAGTCAGATCTCACACAGCCCTGCTCTGATTGGACCAGAAGAACCGGCAGCGGTGGATTTTTGCAAAACAAATAACAGGCTCTAGCTGGAGGTAGAAGCGCAGGTTTTTTTTCTAAAACCGGCTGATTTATGTTGTTCTGTCGGAGCATAGGGTCGGTTTCAGTGAATATGATCTAAAAAATCTTGCCGACTTCAGCTTTAATGTTGTTTGCGGTGCCCTTCGCACCGAGCACATATAGCCTCTGTAACTTGGCATCTCACGTAAGATGACTTTACAAAATTCCCCACCTCACGCATGCGCGAGTCAAACTTGTTCAGACTTGTCTGGTAAATGCGGAGTAAGTTTAATTTTCAGCAAATACTAGGGCTTGCACTGACTTGTCACCGTTAATGCTCTGTCATGATGCTTTAAGCTTGACGTCGACTAGTTGCTGATCGTGGCCTATAGAGGGCGCAACAGGATAGGACATCTTTCAAGTCCACCTTTACGCTCTGTTACCAACAGTGAAAATGACAAATAAGTGCATGTCTGAGAGCGCTCCACAAGATGTGTTTGATTATACCTTCTGGAGGCTCAAAATTGATCGGGAGAATGCACGTTTTTAACAGCTTATTGTACACGCAAGTTATTCGCTGTTCTAAAATATATTGCGTAAACAGCGTAGCTCGCACATCACGTCCAGATCGCGCACACCCAAACATTCAGTAGTGCAGAAATGTATTGTCAACACTGTTCTGTGATTTATTAATAAAATAGCTTGGTAACACTTTACAATAAGGTTCATTAGTTAACATTAGTTAATGTATGTTAGTAACATGAACTAACAATGAGCAATACATTTGTTACTGTATTTGTTAATCTTTGTAAACGGTAGTTTAAAAAAAATACAGCTGTTCATTGTTTGTTCATGTTAGTTCACAGTGCATTAACTAATGTTAACAAGATTTATTACAAGTATTAGAAAATGTTGAAATTAACATTAACACAGATTAATAAATGCTGCATACGTGCAGTTCATTATTAGTCCCAGAGGTGGGCACAAATACATCAAAAACAAAATACAAAATACAAAAAAAATTGTTACAAAATACAAATACTGGCTCATGAAATGTAACAAAATAAAATACAAAATACTGATGTGAAAAATGTATTTAAATAAAATACAAGTAATTAGTATTTTGAAAATACAAAAATACTCCCACAATAATCTTAAGTCTTTTTTTTTTTTTTTTTATTGCTGAAAGGTCAATAACACAGCAATAACACAAATATGAGAAATGTGTAAACTCAAAATGGCGAAGTAGCAAAATAAGTATGGGCATCTGCAACGCCATCTCACGACCAATTCGTAGGAATTTGTACGAGTGATTAAAAGGTGGCTAATTCGTATGAATTCATACGACCTCACTCATACAGATTCGTACGATTTGTCTAAACCCACGTGATGGGTAGGTTAGGGGCGGGGTCAGGGGTTGGTCATTTGTATGAATTCATACGAATTTGGCAACTCGTAAAATATGAGTGAGGTCGTATGAATTGTTACGAATTAGCCACCTCGTAAAATTCGTAGGAATTGCCCTCTACAGGGCCTGAAATAGCTCCCTCTGACGTAAAGGGCATGTATAGCTAAGTTCACATCAGTGGTGTGGTAGGCTGCCCTTCATAGCAAAACGCGTTTGATGTAGGCTACGTAGCTATATTATCACCGTTACTCTACTCGTGCCTTAAGGCTTGAATAAGTGTAGAGAGACATTTCCTCACCACTGGCTAAGGGAGGGGAAACAGCCATACATCTATATGTTATGTGCACTAACAGCTTTAATGAGGAACTTTATTGAAAGGTCGAAAACAAAAATTGTAGCAATAACACAACTATGCTAATAAAGAGAAAACTAAACCATTGTCATTTGGGCTAGTTGTTTTTAAGTACAACCAACTTGGCAAAATCATTTACTATGGTGATGTTTCTTAAGTATTTAAGTATTTGAAATACTCTAAATACCCTCCCTCAAAATATTATGTTACAAACTACATTTTATTTTTTCCACACCTGCAAAATACAAATTACAAAATACACTAAAGTAATTAAATACGTATTTAAAATACATTTAATTGAAATACTACCCATGTCTGATTAGTCCCTGCTAACTAATGTAGTTAATCACATAGATGTTGACTGAAACAATCTGAAGTCCTTTAACCCCTACCAAATATGATGTCACTTGTTTCTGCAGATGTTTGATGTGACAGAGGGTGCTGTGGGTAGTATCAGCCCCACTCATAACTTCGAGCCGCCCCACTATGACGGCATCGAGTCCCTGGTGGTTCAGGGTGATTGTTTGTTTAGCGGCTCCAGAGACAACGGCATTAAGAAATGGGACCTGACCCGCAAGGATCTACTGCAGGTATGAACAGTTATATTAACATCATATACATGATTAAACTATATATCTCAGGGCTGCGTATCGACCACAAAGCCACTGATACATTATTGACAGAGACTGCAGAAAGTATATTAGGCTGCTGTCACTTTAAGACCGAACGCACGGATCTAATATACTGACACGGATGCAGTGCTTGCCAAGACAGGCATTTTGAGGTGTGTGTGTGTGTGTGTGTGCACTTGTCTACCTATCTAAGTGGGGACCTTGGTGTCGTTACACACTCACCAACAGGGGACCGCCGAGCCAAGTGGGGACATTTTTCAAGTCCCCTGTTGGTCATGCCTTAAAACATGTTAAAATCATCTAAAATATGCTCTGGTGATTTTTTTTTGACATTTTTGACCAAGTGTGTGTGTGTTTTATCCCATACTCAGCACGCATTGTGTTTATCATGCAATTTATACGTGAAAATTAGTTTTTACGAGCATATGATAGGCATGGGGAGGTCTAGGGTAGGTTTAGTAGTGGTGTGGGGTACGCATGTATTATACGTTTGGTTAGGATTAGTGTTGTGGGGTGTGTGTGTATTACATGCAATAAAGTGCGTACCATATGCATGTAAAAACTAATTTCCGCATGTAAATTGCACGATTAAAACAATGCGTGCTATAGAGATGCATTTTCATGAGATCAGGCTGGTCATGCACAAGCATATAACATGTTCACATGTGTACTTATGATCAGGTGTTCACGTTCATGAGTATTACGTGTTCGCCGGGTTTTTTTTGACAAAGCGACATCAACTACTGGCCCGGCTTGCATAATACAGCCCTTTCAGTGTTTATAGGGTTTGTTTGTAAACAATGTTGTAAATGTATTTAACAATATTTTATATTTTACACGCAGTTTTGACTGATATGTGTAGTGTGTTACTTTAGTTTGAAAATGAGTTATCTTTTTAACTGTTAACTGGTTTCAATCGTATTTATGGAACAGAAAGTTTTTGGTCCAGAGAGGTGATTTTCCTCTTCTGTCGCTCACCTCTCCTGTGGCCTCCCACACGGATCATCTCCATCCCTCCCTTTACTCGTTTTACATGCTACCATTGGGCTCTATTTTAAGAAGACATGGTGTTTCCTTCCATTTTTATGCTGACGACACACACACACACACACACACATATATATATATACCTATCAAGAGAAATGATCCGTCTGCATTAATTTCTCTTTTATTATGCTTAGAAATCTTGGCTTGCTCAAAACTTTTTGTCTTTAAATGAAGTCAAAACTGAGGTGATAGTTTTCGGCCCCACTGATAATTTTAATACCACCAGCATCGATTTGAGGAGCTTCTCTGCATTCAGATCTACGCATGACAAACAAATATCTTCGGTAATTGGATCTAGTTTCTATCAACTCCGTCTTTTGTCTAAAATTAAACACTTCTTATCTGACAAAACTCTAGAGATGTGTTCATTACTTCCCGTTTAGACTACTGCAACTCATTGTATTGCAGTATTTCCAAGTCACAAATCGCTCGCCTTCAACTGGTCCAAAAAACATTGTTTCCCTTCTTCCCTTCGTCCCTTTTCACTTCAGCAACAAAGTGGAGACCCTCTTTTCTGTAATGAAAGACCAATCTTATGGCTGTGGTCTCTCAGACGTTGGCCAATATCAGTAAAAAAAAAAAACATTGTTTCCCTTAGGGCTTAAATGAACCAGATTTTTTTTTTTACATCCTTACAATTTTAGACAGGTGATGCTTGCAACCCGACCATAATCCATTAGCCGACAAGATTAGAATGTTATATTCTAATTAAATTAGAATGTATGTATTTCTCAATACTTATCACTGTTTTAAAAGCTCTTCACTCCGTTGTCTTAACCAACTTTCAGCTTCACTGCAGTAAATTTCACATTCAAAACGCATTAAAACTACCAAAACACATCATTCATGTCTCAAAATAAGTCATTCTTTCAGAACACTAGTAAAGGTTTCACCCAACAAACACAATTAAAAATACAAATCAAAAAACACAAACAACAGGCAGTAATATGCACTATTTTCTGCTGTTCAGAATTCAAGGCAGTTTATTTTACATGGTTCATGTTTACATTAATGTACAAAATTATTTCCTTTTGTATCGATGGTGATGAAAATGAAAGACTAAGACTAGTGTAGGTGTTTAGTTACATCTTAATTGTTCTGATAGGTTTTTTTTAGATTCAGAATATATTTCAATGTGGTATACGGTATAAAAATATTGAAAATTTCAGTCTTATTCATTTTTGTTTGAGTTGAAATGTTTTTAACTTAAATATAACAGTCTTGGAAATAATATGTAAGCATGTGCAAATTGGCCTGTACAGTAAATCAAGTTCTGCTGGTCTTTGTGTTTAAGTGAGAAATGAATTCATGTAAATTGAAAGATCTCAGTTTAGCCGGACACTGATCTTGTGATCACTGTGTGAAGAGTTTCATGGTATTAATTAATCTTGAGAAGGTATTAATCTTTCAGTTTAAACACAAATGTGTACTGTAATGTAAACATTGACCATGTAACATAAAATGCTGTGAATTCGGAACAACAGAAAACAGCAGAAATATTTTATAATGCTCCAGTTGTTTGTGTTTTTTGTATTTTATGAGTGACAAAGTGTGTTTGTTGGGTGAGCTTTACTAGTGTTCTGGAAGAATGAGTTGATTTTAGACATGAATGAAGTGTTTTGAGCGTTGTATTGGGTTTTGAATGTGAAATTAACTGCAGTGAAGCTTAAGGCTGGTTATGAGTACTGAATGAAGAGTTTTGAAAAAATTACCAAAGTATTGAGAAATGTGTCCTAGCGACTGTAAAAAGAAATAAAAAAATCCAAACAAACAAAACTGTATTAGCAGCTGTAAATGGATATTCTGACATAGGTAGTTTCATGTGTATGTAGACTCTTGTGTGTGGATTGAGTCGCTGCACATCCCCCCACACGCAATTTACATCTCAATACTTGAAGGTGTGTGTGTGTGTGTGTGTGTCATGGAGAAACCGGCCTAAAGATCTCACAACTCTAACAATACAGTTACCAATGTCCAAGAATCTGTGGAACTTCTCAAATAAACTACAATAAACTAGAGAAAACGCTGGGATTTACTCTGACAAATTAAATTACAGGTTTTTACAGTCGCTAGGACACATTTCTCAATATTTAGGTACATTTTCAAAACTCTTCACTCAGTTCTTCATTTCACATTCAAAATGCACTGACACTTCCTTCATGTCTCAAATCCCAACTCAATCTTCCAGAACACTAGTAAAGGTTTCACACAACAAACACACTTTGTCACTCATAAAACAGAAAAAACACAAACAACAGGAGCATTACACAATATTTTATTTAGCAAATTGCTTTTACAAAACAAGAATGGCACTACTCTACTGTTTTTAATTCACTGCAGTTTAATATTAGATTTTAGAATCAGAATATTTGTGCGTGCGTGTGCGTGTGCGCGTGCGTGTGTGTCCGTGTGTGCGTGCGCGTGCGCGTGCGCGTGCGTGTGTGTCCGTGTGCGCGTGCGTGTGCGCGTGCGTGTGCGCGTGCGTGTGTGCGTGCGTGTGCGCGTGCGTGTGTGTCCGTGTGCGCGTGCGTGTGTGTCCGTGTGCGCGTGCGTGTGCGCGTGCGCGTGTGTCCGTGTGTGCGTGCGTGCGTGTGTGTCCGTGTGCGCGTGCGTGTGCGCGTGCGTGTGCGCGTGCGTGTGTGTCCGTGTGTGCGTGCGTGTGCGCGTGCGTGTGTGTCCGTGTGCGCGTGCGTGTGCGCGTGCGTGTGTGTCCGTGTGCGCGTGCGTGTGCGCGTGCCTGTGCGTGTGTCCGTGTGTGCGTGCGTGCGTGCGTGTGCCCGTGCGTGTGCGCGTGCGTGCGTGTGTGAGTGCGTGTGTGTGTGTGTGTGTGTGTGTGTGTGCGTGCGTGCGTGCGTGCGTGTGCGTGTGTGTGTGTGTGTGTGTGTGTGTGTGTGTGTGTGTGTGTGTGTAATTGACCACTAAGGCACGCATCCTAGCCTAGACTTTGCTCGTTTGTGTGTTTCTCTCAGAGTGCGCGCACAGAAATCTGCCTGGGAAACAGCGTGAGATCTCTTTTAATAATTATTTTGTAACATCAAGCACGTCCCGCAATAGACTTCATAGAACGACAGTCACATTAAATGATTTGACTAATTTGGATGTTAAGTTTGGGCTTTTAAAGAGTGGTGAAAGTGCACAGCTTTAAAGTAAAGGAACAGAATGTGGCACAATAATCGTTTTCATGATCGTTGGAAGGCGAAATCGAAACTAAAATTCAATGAATCTCAGCCCCATTATTTATATCCTGTTTGTTAATTTCAGAATCCTTGCACTTTTCAATTCCTTTTGTTTTTCAAATGAATGATTATGTGATGATACATCGTTGTGTCGATGTTTTGAACACAGCCCTAAATTGCAATCATGACAGCTCTGAATATTTTAGCATGTTGATAGAAATGATAATGTTAATGTATTCAGTTTTGGCGGGATAGAGCTGCTACACACACTGCTGCTGCTGGACCTGCTACTGCCAATAGATACACAGACACACTTCTGTGAGCGTGTAAGATTTGCTGCTGCATGAGTAGACATGCAAATATCCAATAGCAGATCTAGACAGGTGGAGCTGGGGGAGGTGGAGGGGTTCAGAGGAACAATGACCTGCTTGTAACAAACACTGATCCAGATTATTCAAATGTTGAGAAAACAATCTCAGTGGCTGCAGAATTTCATGACTGATTTTTATATATATACTGTGTATATGTATATATATATATATATATATATATATCACATTCATTCTAAAGTGTCACTTAAGTTTCCAAATACTTTTTGGCTTCACTTTGGCAACATTATAATGCAAGTTTAGTAGCTTCCACAAGGACAATTAGCCAATCAGTTGATTAATCAGTACTGAGGATGAAATCAGGAAGAGGCTAATTACCTCATCAGGACGTGAGTCAATCAGGGCTCAAACTGTGTTTGTCCTGGATCTGATGAGCTGAATGTTGTTTGCCCTACAGCAGGTACCCAACGCTCATCGTGACTGGGTTTGTGCTCTGGGAGTCGTGCCTGCGTCTCCTATCCTGCTGAGCGGCTGTAGGGGAGGAGTGCTCAAACTCTGGCACACGGACACCCTGAGTCCGCTGGGAGAGCTCAGAGGCCACGACAGTCCCATCAACAGCATCTCTACCAACAGCAGCCTCCTGTTCACCGCCTCAGAGTGAGTGTCACACGCTCAACACTATGACTGGGAATCGAGAACTGCTTCTCATTCAGAACCAAATTATACACAGTGGAGTATAACTGAAATCAAAGGACCCTAAATAAAAAACCCTAGCCATTGTTGTAAAGTAGATTCAAAGAAAGAAGTAGAATGCATTAAAAGTCATCATTCATGGACCTTAAACATGGCTTGTCTTTTGAAACGGTAGTCTAACATTAGCCACCTCACGCGCCTCCGCTCTAACGTTAACCTAGATAAATGTGTGCTATTGTTAGGCGCAAGTGTTTGTGTGGAATTGGTAAAGTGCTTATTGTATTGGCGCAGCCTCTTATACTGAGTCAAGATTGTCAACTTCCATCTTTGCAGCTGACACTGACTCCTGAAAGTTTATTAATAAGTTATTGAAATGTTCAGACAGTCTCCTTCCTGTTTTTTATGCATGCACTTAAGCACTTGACTCTTTCCCCTACCATTGGTGGAAATTTCCATAATTTATGAGACAACACTTTCCCGCCATTGACGGAAATGCCCTTTTTTCCGTGATTTCATTGTTGTACGGTAGGGGGCGCTATTACGCATCTTCTGAATAAGTACTGAATTTCCTGATCAAAACAGGCGAAGAAGCAGAAACAAGCGATAGCATATGTAAAATAACACGATCATCAACATTAAGCAGCATGTCAATCATAACTGCCTAATGTTGCCTAATGAAATGTCGACCCAGGACTGAAGCTTTGATGGACTCGATCTACTCCATCTTTGTTTTAATCATCGTTCTGACGTACTCTTTGACCAAAACTCAAGTTTCTCAGCTTTTTAAAAAAAAAATGTTTTTATTATGAAACTTATCTACATTCAAATATTGATTTAAAAAAAAGAATGCATTGAGCTAAAATAGTTGTACATTTTTTTGAAGCTGTGTCAGTTCTTTCTTTTGATATATTGCATGTTCAGAAATTCATACAACAAAATATTCTGTAAAAAGTTAATTAATGAAAGGCTCATTATTATGATTTAGTATTCCTCTGTAATGTATAACTATCTTAGCAATGTTACATATAATATTCTTTTCAGCCCTGAAACTCATGCTACGTTGTCATAACATCACGAAATTACAGTAATCATGACATGTCGTAATTATGACATGACAACATGTGACGTTTTATTTGAAGCTGTTCACGCCCACAGACTGGGAATTATGCGTTTCTATGGAAACACTACCAGCATCCTAATGAGTCTGCAGCGGTCAGGTGGTACACGGGTCACATGGTAAACGTAGGAGCTCTCCGAGAATTCCCAGGTTACAAGTTGTAGTGAGGATGTGAACGCTTTTTACAAGTTGTAATGTCTTAATCACACATGGCGTAGACGCACCTTCAAAATATTTTGCAATGAAAGATTTTTGCTTCTGAATTTTACGTCCAAGTTTCTTTTAAAATACCGTTTGTGGCACTTTCATACTCTTCAGACAACGGAGGATAGCAACACTATCTAATGATGAATCTGATGATGGCAGATTTAGGAGTTTAATAAAAAGTCATGATTTTATCAAAATCATTTTGAAAGTCACAATGTTGCTTAATTTATTTTTATTTTTTTTATTATTATTTTTTTACAGGCAGCAAACTTGTATATCATGAATATTCAAAATATCACCCTTAAAAAACTGAAGATCCATTTCTGGTTCTGTAACATCTATGGAATATTTCGCAAAAAACAACAACAAAAATACAGCATGGCATTAAAGTGATTCTTTATAAGCCTTACTTAAAGATATATAATGACTATATTTAGTTTTGTTGTAATAAATCATGCTCAGTAATTAATACATTTAAAAAAAAATGTTTGGGCTTTTTATAGTTTTCTCGACTATAATGTGCATGATCGTTGGCCCAATAGAGTGTGTGTGTGTGTGTGTGTGTGTGTGTGTGTGTGTGTGTGTGTGTGTGTGTGTGTGTGTGTGTGTGTGTGTGTGTGTGTGTGTGTGTGTGTGTGATTAGATCCCATTATCTGAAGGGGGTTTCCTCCGCAGAAGTACTAGAACACATCTCTAGGATCCAGGCTTATGAAGGAATATGCTTCTGATTCCATTTTTAAGTCCGCATCTCTACGCTTCACTTTCTTCTCTCCTCTCTCCCCGCAGTGACCGGACAGTGAAGATCTGGCGTGCGAGAGGAAGTCTGGAGGTCACAGATGTGTCCGACACCATAGACGAGGGCGTCAGTAACGGATGACTCCTTCCATGCCAACGCCACTGCAGTGTTACTACGGTAACGCAGCTGCCAAAGACATTTGCACTTTGACCCCACCAATCAAACACGGATATCCAGTTGACTCTTTGGCATCCAACACACACATCCTGACAGAATCTACCCCAACCAGAATCTTCTCACTATGGTTCCTTTGGACGTTTCCCAGAGTTCATTGCGTCTTTAGTGACGCCCCACAATTAGGTCAATGTCACATGTTAAAAAAAGCTCTTTGTCCTTAAATGTCAGCTTGGTTAATTCTAACAATCATGAAGATGGCACTGAGACGCCGAGCTCTGTTGGGCTTTGAGGAAGAGGAACCGGATCTTCTGTGGCTGGCTTCAGCGTTCCGGTTCTGGGAAACCAGCAGAGCACTGAGGAGCGATGCAGATGTGTGGACTAACTGGGTCAATCTCACTCGAACGTAAAAAATGAACATTTAAGGCTGTTTTAAGTACACTACGATTTTTTGCCATTGTGAATTTTTGCATTTGCATTGACAATTAGGCACATTTCCCCATAATTCTTGTATATATATATATATATATATATATATATATATATATATATATATATATATATATATATATATATATACATATATATTATTAATGCTGATTGAATATACAGTGTAAATATACTGTGTGTGTGTATGTGTGTGTGTGTGTGTGTGTGTGTGTGTGTATATATATATATATATATATATATATCACACTGTATATTCAATCAGCCTAAATTATTTATATATATATATATATATATATATATATATATATATATATATATATATATATATATATATATATATATATATATATATATATATACACACACACACACACTTAATTTTATAATGATTATATATTAGGTATCATTAATAGTAATATATTTATTATAATACTGTACAAGAACTAAATATTATGTATTGATAATGTATAAGAATTACTATTAAGAATGAGAATTACAAAAAAACTTGAAACGCTTCATGTCGCAAAAAAAATTGCTTTGTTTTTGCGTTATATAATTTCTTCTCTCTGAAGATTTTCTCGGTTTTTCATGGGTTGATTTATGACCCTGATTTTTCTTTCTTTTCACCCAACTGGAATCACCATGACCTTAAATGAACTGGTGTGTTTGATGTCAATGTGGCCACCTTTAAATCATTCGGTGACCAAAGTGTGAACCCATCTTTCTGCTAATATCACATATACAGTAATATACTAGATCAGCGTAGAGCATAACAATATAGAAACTGTCACACACCACTCTCCTCACTCTCAATCTGTGTTGTCATCAGTCTATAACCTCTTTCCTCTGCCGTCTAGGGTCTGTGTAGCATTCAGATAAACACACTAGACACTGTATGTGTGTGTATATATATACTGTATTCAGACGTGAGAGGAGAATGACTTGTGCCTGTACCACTTATCTAGAGCTTTTCTCCCTGACTCGCACACTGCGGTTCACTAAATGTAGTTTACATGTCAGACTGTCTCACTGCATTGTGCTAGATGAAATAAACATATGAAGACTGACTTGAAAGCTTTTGTAACAATTGTTAATGCTCTTAGTTTCCCAGCCACGCTTTGGCTTTGTCTTCTCGTGACGTCTCAGATTTACTCTGGAGGTTTAGTTGTCAACACTGTGGGCGAGCCAGTAGTGATCTGAATGTCAGATGTCAATTGAATTAAATGTCATCTGTCAAAAACTACTCTTGAAGTGCCGCTGTGTTCATTAAATGGGAAATTATGATTATTATATTAATAATTATAGCGGAGCCTGACAAGAGCTATCCAACTCCAAAAAAAAGTTTCATAAAAGTAGTCCATACAACTCCCTATATGAAAATGGAAAACTGATGGTTATAATTGGTTATGATTATGTATATAAACATACAATCAAACTGGATGGTGACTATGGCTTAAATTTAGATTTATGTTTTATTAAAATAATATCACACAAACATTAATTATGGACATGCAATTTGGATTTGGACTGCAACCATGTAAGCAAATATGAATTTGTTATTTGATTTTATTAGGATGGAAACATTTTCATGCTTCGTGTATTAAAAAAAATGCTTATGTAGGTTTAAATTAGGCGCTGTCACCATCCATTTTCATTGTGTGAAAAATAGCTTCATTATAACTCTGTGTTGTATTTTAAATATCAGTGATCAGAGGAAATGTTAACTTAATGATTTATTCTGTAAAGAGAAGCATCACTAAAAGAGGCCACTAGAGTGCAGCATGACACGATTCATATAGTAAGCGTTCATCATGGACACTGTAATTCTAGTAAAGTAAATAATTCTGTGCTTGTTTTTATGAAATCATCATTCGGTGACGTTAACGCTGACTCAGTGTGTGTTTCTGAGCTCCATCCTTTATTCTTTTGGTTGACAAGTTCTTTTGTCATCCAGGATGTTTTAATCTGTGTAATCCATCAGTGTGTCCGTGTGTGCGCCTGTCCTACACACCACTGAATATCATGAAGTTTCCACACCTGGCCTCTCAATGCCGTCGACCAAAATAGCTGCATCAAAATTACTGCGGCTTCCTGTTTTCTGATGCGGGCCTCTTAATAGAAGCATGAAAACCTTAGTCAAATATTTATCATCTCTGGTCGTCTGTCAAATATTCTCTTTAAAAAGAAACTGTGTTTTATGTATGGCCGCAAATGCCAGAACACAGACAGAAACACAACATCATTCCATTGTCATTACTCAGAGGAACGCATCAATTATTAATGGCAAAAGTCTAAACGCGTGAGATATGAAGTGCCACAGCGTGTCAGCAGGATCCTGCAGTGGGACATGCTCTTTTTCCAGAGCAATTTTAAACAGAATTTATAAAAATATCCATCATCATAATATTATTTTATTAAATTAACACAAAATTTCTCATATTGTTTAAGAGACTTGTTAGGAATTGTTTATTTCTGGCATGGACTATATAATGTATAGGAATACTGTAATACTGTTTAAAAGTTTGGGATCGGTAAGATTTTTTTTTTTTAGGACCCCTGTGGTGAAGATCAAACTTTTAATGTTTATATGTCTATGTGGTGTTTTTAATATGCTTTAAGACAAATCATGTGTAAATTCAGAAGTCGACAGCATTGCTGAGTATTTTCTGCTTAAAACTGCAGTGAACCAAAGACAGTCTCAAAAACACGGTTTGAAATCACTGGTGTTTCTGACGTCACAAACTACCTTGTAACGAATCAGATCAACGGAGGCGGAGCTCATTTGCATAATCATAGAACCACTTATACTAAATGAGGCAAGGGTGTAGAGTTAAGCTATTTTAAAGCATGAAGAATTTTTTTTTTTCAATAATTTTTTTAGGGATACAATTATTGACTACAGGTGGACTTATGCTTACCAAGGCTACAGTTATTTTAGTTAACACTGCGTTCAAAGTTTTCGTCCAGCGAGACCGTAGCGACTACAGCACTTCCGAGTCTCCATGCCAGAGAGACAAGAGTGGATTGACCAATGTGTCTGAGAAGCAGAAGACACACAGAGACATTAGCAACAAGGTTAAGCTCAGGAGAGGAAACCTTCACTTCTGCGTGTTCCAGATTTTAGGACCCTTTGGTGCTCCAGGAGACATTCATCCCACAGATCTTCGTGTTCAAGGCTGTTGGAACGGATTCCGGCTGCTTTCCCCTCTGCATTGTCACGCAGCAAAACCAGTGGAAGACCTCACTGTCATCGGACTGCTCGCTCAACCACGTATAACGTACATATCATTAGACCAATATATTGGTACGATTGTTCATAAAGGAGTTTGGGCCATGTAAATTACGGGAGTTTCCCGGGAGAAATAACAAACCCGGAGGGCTAAAAAACGGGAGAAACCCGGGAAAAACGGGAGTGTTGACAGGTATGGTCATATGATGTACTCACACCTTAAGTGAAATGTGATCCAAAAATCACAAAATCAGTGGTGACACGAGTACCAATCACTACAGGAGTGACAGCGGAGGGAGTGAGGACCAAGGCAGAGCCAGAGGAAAGAGGAGCCTGGTGAAGCCGAAAGGATGGAGGGTAGAGGCGCAGCTGGAGTCCTGAAAGTCTGTGGTGAAACCATGACGACAAGACACCAAAGGGGGAACCGGAGGGATGAGGGAGCCCGGTGGAGCCCGAGCGATGGCTGACCACAGCAGAGCCGAGGTGAAGCCGGAGGGACGAGGGAGCCCGGTGGAGCCCGAGCGATGGCTGACCAGAGCCGAGGTGGAGCCGGAGGGACGAGGGAGCCCGGTGGAGCCCGAGCGATGGCTGACCACAGCAGAGCCGAGGTGGAGCCGGATGGACGAGGGAGCCCGGGGGAGCCCGAGCGATGGCTGACCACAGCAGAGCCGAGGTGAAGCCGGAGGGACGAGGGAGCCCGGTGGAGCCCGAGCGATGGCTGACCAGAGCCGAGGTGTAGCCGGAGGGACGAGGGAGCCCGGTGGAGCCCGGTGGAGCCCGAGCGATGGCTGACCACAGCAGAGCCGAGGTGGAGCCGGAGGGACGAGGGAGCCCGGTGGAGCCCGAGCGATGGCTGACCACAGCAGAGCCGAGGTGGAGCCGGAGGGACAAGGGAGCCCGGGGGAGCCCGAGCGATGGCTGACCACAGCAGAGCCGAGGTGGAGCCGGAGGGACGAGGGAGCCCGAGCGATGGCTGACCACAGCAGAGCCGAGGTGGAGCGGGAGGGACGAGGGAGCCCGGGGGAGCCCGAGCGATGGCTGACCACAGCAGAGCCGAGGTGGAGCCGGAGGGACGAGGGAGCCCGGTGGAGCCCGAGCGATGGCTGACCACAGCAGAGCCGAGGTGGAGCCGGAGGGACGAGGGAGCCCGGGGGAGCCCGAGCAATGGCTGACCAGAGCCGAGATGGAGCCGGAGGGACGAGGGAGCCCGGTGGAGCCCGAGCGATGGCTGACCACAGCAGAGCCGAGGTGGAGCCGGAGGGACGAGGGAGCCCGGTGGAGCCCGAGCGATGGCTGACCACAGCAGAGCCGAGGTGGAGCCGAAGGGACGAGGGAGCCCGGTGGAGCCCGAGCGATGGCTGACCACAGCAGAGCCGAGGTGAAGCCGGAGGGACGAGGGAGCCCGGTGGAGCCCGAGCGATGGCTGACCACAGCAGAGCCGAGGTGGAGCCGGAGGGACGAGGGAGCCCGGGGGAGCCCGAGCGATGGCTGACCACAGCAGAGCCGAGGTGGAGCCAGAGGGACGAGGGAGCCCGGGGGAGCCCGAGCGATGGCTGACCACAGCAGAGCCGAGGTGGAGCCGGAGGGACGAGGGAGCCCGGTGGAGCCCGAGCGATGGCTGACCACAGCAGAGCCGAGGTGGAGCCGGAGGGACGAGGGAGCCCGGGGGAGCCCGAGCAATGGCTGACCAGAGCCGAGGTGGAGCCGGAGGGACGAGGGAGCCCGGTGGAGCCCGAGCGATGGCTGACCACAGCAGAGCCGAGGTGGAGCCGGAGGGACGAGGGAGCCCGGTGGAGCCCGAGCGATGGCTGACCACAGCAGAGCCGAGGTGCAGCCGAAGGGACGAGGGAGCCCGGTGGAGCCCGAGCGATGGCTGACCACAGCAGAGCCGAGGTGGAGCCGGAGGGACGAGGGAGCCCGGTGGAGCCCGAGCGATGGCTGACCACAGCAGAGCCGAGGTGAAGCCGGAGGGACGAGGGAGCCCGGTGGAGCCCGAGCGATGGCTGACCACAGCAGAGCCGAGGTGGAGCCGGAGGGACGAGGGAGCCCGGGGGAGCCCGAGCGATGGCTGACCACAGCAGAGCCGAGGTGGAGCCGGAGGGACGAGGGAGGCCGGGGGAGCCCGAGCGATGGCTGACCACAGCAGAGCCGAGGTGGAGCCGGAGGGACGAGGGAGTCCGGTGGAGCCCGAGCGATGGCTGACCACAGCAGAGCCGAGGTGGAGCCGAAGGGCTGACAGGCCAAAGTGGAGCCAAGGTGAAGCTATCATGCTGTGGTGAAGTGGCCTAAGGCCTTGTAATTGTGCTTGTAATGTGAATCAATGAGATCTTTATAACAGTATAGCATACTTACAGTACATAAAATGCAATAATCCCAATAATGTCTAAAGCCCTATTCGCACGGGATTAGTTTTACCTGGTGACCTCTAGTCATTCGTATTAATTGTGAAGGTTATCTGTGATCTTAATCACGTGCGAATTGGCCATGTATTTAATTCGCAAAGTAAAAATTTCCCCGCAAATGACCTACCATATTTCGCAGAACACTGAATCTTCAATCTTCCTGTGCACCTTTTTATCCACCTTTTTGAAACAATGGAGGCTGTGTTGGAGTGTTTTGATAGTATTTTGGGTGCTGGGTCATATCGCTATACACCATACAACTATACAATTTCAGAAAGACAAAGCTGAAAACCATCAGAAGAGTGAGAACAAAAAGAATGGAGATGGATGACAGCAGTATGCGGTAAGGAACATTCTTCTGTTTATGATATATCATACAGCTAGACCTATAACGACAAAACATTTCCAAGCAATAGCCTATCCAAAATAGTGCACAATCAAGCGAGGGGGTTTACATCATAATTCGAGGTTAATGTGTTACAAATAAATCAAGCGTAATGCTTGAGCTGTTAGATTTGATCCTGGTGAAATGTAAATGACAAAGGGCACAAAACTATATTTGTGTTTTTTTTTTATATCCATCTAACCGGACCATACAACGGGACTCTCAATGTTACGTAAAGCCACGACATCCGAGAGATAAGTCAGTAAATTCAAGTAAAACCACAGGCTTTGCTCATCCCGTGCGAATGCGCCAAACGAAATTCAGATCTAAATCACACAAGGTGCCCAGATAATACTAATCCTGTGCGAATAGGGCTTTAATAAGATGATATTTAAATGCTTAGTTTTATGATCAAAGCTCTGTAGTTTTAAAACATATAATGCAATGCTATACAATGATGATTGAGAGATGGAGAGAAAAAAAAACATTCCTCAAAAGCCTGATGGACATTTTAACATATATGTTTTCTAAATATATATATTGATTCAGGTTGAATCAAAAAGTTGATTCAGTTCAGTAAGTTTTCATCTTGAAATATTACTAGCAATAAATAAAAGTTATATTTGCATTTACTAGTAAATATGATACAGTAGGCTTTATAGGGTTAATGCCAATAAACTTTAGTCAAATGTTTGTGCATATTTTTGTTTTTGTTTTAATGTAATGCAATGGCACTGTAAGTAATGTTCATGAGGTGTATTTACAAATAGTAAATGAATGTTTTCCACAGAAGTGCAGTGATGCTTTGCTCTGGTGAATGCTGTTGGTGGGAGTGTAAGAGGTTTAGTGCACTAGACTGTGCTCTGTGTGTCTCTGTTGGCACTTGAGTGTGTATAGGTGCTCTGAGGTAGTACACATATACCAAACACAGTATAATGTCAGTCCAGGCCTGAATGAATCCACTGCATCTGTGTGACACCTGTGGTGACTTCACCTGAACATGAGAGTGACTAATAATAGCTACAGTGGGAGTGGAACGATGCCCTCACTTTTCTGGTGTTATGTGAGAAAACATAACCTCATTTCAATTTAATCAGACAAATCAATATGTTTGTGTTCCGCAGCAACATTTAAAAAGTATCTGTGGCCTTCAAAATGCATCACAGTGATCAGAGAGGGAAGTTTGCAGTGGACACATACAGTATTATGTGAGGTTTATAAGATGACTCATCACATGCTCATTTTACACATGCACTAGCTGGATGGCACATTTTTCTTTTCTGGCATAGAGAAGATAGAACAGATCTAGTTATAGATTTAGGGGTCAACTAACTTTTTAAAGAAACACCCTTAAAAGAATGATTCATCCAAAAATGAAAATTCTGTCATAATTTCCTGTCATAATTGAAAAAAAAAAAAGTACACTAGCATACTTTTAAAAAGAGTAAAGCCTTGGCCAAAAGCATTGACAGTGACAAATTTTGTGTTACGCATTTCAGTTTTTCTATATATATATATTTTCACGTTTCTATGGTATACTGGAATATTATTTCATGAGTTTTAATGGCTTTAATTGGCAAAAACATTCAATATATTTATAGTGTTGACCACTGATCTAAGAATGACTGGATAGCTCATGACGTTCTGAAGCCACCGGAAGTGTTCGAGCGGCCATCTTATGATTCCCTACCAGCAGAGGCTCCAACGGCCGTTATACAGATTTTGGTAGTTCAGACGGCACTTTCAGACAATGTCTAATATGGGGAGAACTTCCACTCTCAGTAAACTTCCGGCTTCTAAACTGGTTGCAGTTCACCTCTGGCTCCACATGAGGGCGCTCACAGCATGAGTGCAGAATGAATGGAGGTCTATGGAGCTATACCCCTCAAAATCCACTTTTCTCAGGATATAACATTTTGTCTAGTAATCTGAATGTTGTATTCGAAAGGAGATGCAAAGAAATTACACATTGCTGGGTGTTCGATTTTTTTAGAGTCACTTATTTGCTTTAAAAAGTCTTTTAAAATGTCAATGACTTCACACACATCGTACGACCAGAGATACTGCTTTACGGCAATGCTTCGGTCACTTTCGTGCTTTCGCGCTCTGCACTTTCTTTTCTCTCGAGGCATCGACAACACAGCTGACACAATAAATACACGTGCTAGAAGAGTTAAGTCCGCTTTAACATTCTGGTCCCGCTTCGGATGCCACAATGCCATCAAGAGGTATCTCTGGTCGTAATCAGTCCTTCACTGACCAATCAGCGTTCATTAGCAGAATGCTAGCGTGTTATGGGCAACAACAACTCAACCTGTAAGAAATCAAAAGAACATAATTACTCGTTCATTCAACTTTCGACCTATAACCCATGTTGAACTTGCAAAACCCACATTCAAATCTGAAATTTCTCAACGGCAGTCGGGTGAAAGAGACAAATTTAGCCGTCTAGCTCCATAGACTCCCGTTCATTTTGCACTCATGGGCGATCGCCCCCAGTGGAACTCTGGTGGAACTACAACCAAAATTCTGTACAATAGGACTTAATAAGGAGTGGCCAGGCTCTCCATAGACAGGCTCTGGCACTTTTAAGATGACCCGCTGTGCAGCATACCACTGTCAAACGACGTTCACAAAAGGATGTAGAAAAACTGCCCACAGGTTGTAATTCAAGCCCTATAAGTAATAATTTATATGTGCAATTGTCGCTATTCCTGTGTTGTTTTGTCCGAGGCAAGAGTTAATGCTTCTACAAAAAAAAAAGATAAAATATTCAACAGTAGCCTGTAAGAAACCTCCGAGCAGCAATAATCACAAATAAGTGTCCAATAGACAACATTTGACAGCTTCAAAAAGACCTTTGTTCAAAGTCTTTTTACCGTTACTTGACACTGATCTATGATGTCATTATATAGATCAGTTAACGTTACTTAAATTAACCCATACAATTTGTGAATTTCCTGTACTTGCTACAAACTACAAACTTTGAACAAACTACTTCAAATATTGCTCTCTCTGATTGTGTTTTATAGATGAAGTACACATATAGGAATTTTTCTTTTCAAAACATTTTTTTTCGACTTTAAACAAATATTAATTTAAGTGCTTAGGGTGTTTGCGTTGTAAGAATGTACAGGGAGACTTTAGATTTTAAAACGGTGTCTCCTTAGGCAATGTTTCCTCAGTCAAATCATACAATTTCCTATCGATTCAATAGAACGCGTGAGCTCACTAGGGAATACCAATATGGCGGCGCGGTGGCTTCACAGTTTATGACGTCGTGAGCTATCCAGTCATTCTATATAGATCAGTGGTGTTGACCCTTTTTCATGACTTCTGCAATTCGCTCTGGCATGCTGGATTGCAGCGTCTGGGCCAAATCCTGCCTGATGGTGATCCATTCTTGCTTATAAGTGCTTAGAGTTGATCACAATTTGTGAACTTCTGTTTGTCCACTCGCCTTTTGAGGATTGGCCACAGGTTCTCTATGTGATTAAGATCCAGGGAGTTGCCTGTCCACGGATCCAAAATGTTTATGTAATGATCTCAGAGCCACTTCATTATCACCCTTGCCTTGTAACGTGGTGCTCAATCATGCTGGAAATGCACAGATCATCACCAGATTGCTCTTGGATCGTTGGGAGAAGTTCCTCTTGCAGGATGTTTTGATACCATTCTTTATTCCTGATTTTTTTGGGAAGAAATGTGAGAGAACCCATTTCCTTGGATAAAAACAACCCCACACATGGATGGTCACAGGATGCTTCACTGTTGGTACAACACAGTACTCATATCAGCATTCAGATTTCCATCTTCGGACAATAGATTTTCCAGATGTCACAAACAGTCGGAGGGGGCTTCATCAGAGAACACAACTTTGCACCAGTCTTCTGCTGTCCAATTCTTATACTGCAGAATTTCGGTCTGTCCCTGATGATTTTCTTTGAGAGAAATGGCTTCTTTGCTGCCCTTCTTGACACCAGGCTGTTGACAGCCAGCTCTGCACTGATGAGACACGATTATGTAGCGGTGACTCGGGAGAAGACAGTCCTCTCTCCTTGAAGTTCTTGATGATCCGGTAAATTATATATTCTTTGCAGCAATTTCCTTGCATGTGAGGCCATTTTGATGCAAAGTGATGATGGCTGCACATCTTTCTTTGGAGTTAACCATTGCGAACACAAGAACACAATGATTGGAAGCACTTCCCTCGTTTTATAGGAATCAGTCTGCTCTTATAATCCAATGAGAATGATTTCTCCACACTGAGGTGTCGAGAGATCGTGGAAAAAGCCATTCTCCTGCATATCTAATCACACAGTCCATCATTATTCTTCGATTGTGGGGCTTAAGGAGAACGGCTATGGGATCATACCCAGGGTCTAAGAGACTTTGGCTGCTTTTCTCTCCCCTGACGCTGCGTCGTCCCTGAAATCCCTGACATTGCTCACCAAGCCATGCCGTACTTCGCTGGTGGCGCTTCAGGGCAACAACGATTTCCAACAAACCCGAACCTCATTGTCTGCCCCAAAACATTTATCCTCCTCAAGGAGGCCTGTAGAAATATCAGTTTGGGTTTTCCCTGCAGTACATTCGCTTCAGGGGACCAAAGTTTTAAATATAAATACCCCCGAAGTCAGCCTCGAGAGGCTTCTTCCTCTAGGAGACTTTATGGCTGCCTGGACAGCTATACCAAATGTGTCTCAGTGGGTCCTGCGTACAGTACAGAAAGGATACAGAATCCAGTTTGGGCGTCAGCCACCCTGGTTCAATGGGGTACTGATCATGATAATGGGCTCAGAGCAGGCTCTGGTTATGGAACAGGACTGCTTTCTCTTCTGGCAGAGGGGGCCATAGGGTTCTACGGTTCTAGGCTCCAGTGTGCACACACCATCACCATGCAATGCACTTGTTTATGCCGCATCGTTTAAAAACAATGGTGCAATGCAAAACAGGACATTTTCCGGAACAAATTAAGCACTGGTGCACGGCCAATAAGCAGAGAATCAGCAGGTAGATTGTGAAAGCTATTTCTATGGCTTATGAGGTGCGCAGTCTGCCTTCACCTCTTCAAGTCAGGGCACATGCCACTAGAAGAGTTGCTTCTTCCAGAGCACTGTTGTCAGGGGCATCCCTGCAGGAAGTTTGTGATGAAGTTTGTGGTCCTCCCCCCACACATTTATAAGGTTTTATAGCCTGGACCTGGGTCCCAGGTTCATTTGTCCTGAGTTGTGCCTGGACAGCTTCACACCAGGACAGACATTTGTCAGAATGGCGAAGTAGGTATTCTGTTCCCCAAAGCGTTAGCTGGTGCTTGTTCCCCTCTCAGGGAACTATGATTCATGTGTAACCTGAGACACTCCCATTCGAGGGAACCCGTGCTGCGTCCTCTTGCCATACTTCCTGCATAACTGAGAGCTGCTTGCTTCAGCCTATCAAAAGCTGATGCTGTTATGTTGCCGGCTTCCACCTTACGCCACAAGGTGCCGGAGCACCAATCAACATTGGACTAGTAGCACACATGCTTCAGTCGAAGTCACGCTGAGGGTGTTCCCCAAAGCATCAGCTGGGACGCAGCGTCTCGTTCCCCTCTCAGGGAATCATGGTTACATGTAGCTGAGACATTTCCCCGTGTGTGGGGTTATAGGCCAACCTTGCCACCTCATACATTTATTCGATTTTTAAACAAACAATCATTTTAAACAAACATTTATGATTTATTTTAATATATATGTATGTGTATATGAAAAAAATGTTTTATCTTTTTATATATGCTATGAATCCACAGTGCATAAAGTGTTATAGATTTATGATGCACATCAGACAGCTCTCTGTTCTTCAGTATTGCATAATAGTGGCATCCATGAAGCGTTTATGTCTTGAGAAGCAGCTATTTTTTTTTTCTATTTAACTTCCTTTAGACCTCGGAATTTAAATCGGATGCTTTGTTCACAGCACACAATAGACGTGCATTGATATGTAAAAACACTATAATAACTAGTCTAATTCAGTCTATTAACCTTTCATATTTTATCATTAAAATATATAAACATCATGTAAACAATATGAATTTAGGCGTAAATATTTTACTATGAATATATGAATATATTATACATATATTTACATATACTATGATAATCTAAACAAAGAGTGCAATAATGAACCATTTCAATATTAATTGCGTGAAATGTAATGTTTGTGTGCCAAACTAGAATAAGTTTTTTTTTTTTGCAACGTTCTAAAAGCCTATGTGATAGAAATTGATATATCTATAGACAGTTACAGTGTACGCGCTGGATGATTGTATTTGAGCGGATGGTTCACGCATCTTGCTGGTGCGCGTGACTGGCAGGAATTCTCTCGCGCGTGGACTGACCGCGCGCCTGTGACGTCGCGTGTGAAGCGGTGTGACTCCCCTACACACGCACCCACTCCAGATCCACGGAGTGAAGGATGCTCGCAGTGTCTTTCCCTAGCACTCCCCCAGGACCATGTCCACAGTGATGAGCGGGTTGCTGAATATGGCGGGTCTCGCGGATTTCGAGCCGCTCGCGGGAGTCATCCCCGCCACTAAAGTTGAGATCACCGTGTCGTGCAGGTGAGTGACGCGCGTGGCTCTGTCAGGAGTGCATCTCAACGCACACGATGCTTCTGGGAATCAAAAGACTCAAATGCGATGGCTGAAAAATTGAGAGCTGTATCAGCATTTTTTCATATTGCATATTTTCAATTAGTTGACAGTCTTTTTAAAATGTAAATTCTTGCTCATAGTAATGTGTTTGCAAGGCTCTGAATTTATAAAGTTCATTATTTAGTGTTATATTATGCGTGCATCGTTTGATTGCAAAATAATCAGATCGTGCTTAGCCTATATTATAACAAATCATAATTGTGCGTAAGGGTCATTAGTGTTGTGAAGGTATCTTATAGATAGTATGATTATTCATTATACAAATTTTCAAGAGCATAATGCATCAAAATACATGATTTAGCACTTGGTGTTACAATCCATGTGTTGTAATGCGTTCAATTATATAATATCTTATCAATTATCAATCAATAAGTATTTTTACAATGTAGTATTAGCCTAGAAGAATGTGTCTCTGATGCATAATAACGTTCAGCTGACTATATAAAGTGTTCTATGAATCCACAGTGCATAAAGTGTTTATAGATAATAGTGGTATCAGTGAAGGGTTGATGTCTTGAGAAGCAGCATTTGTTCTTTTTTCTATTTAACTTACTTTAGACCTCGGAATTTAAATCAGACGCTTTGTTCACAGCACACAATAGACGTGCATTGATATGTAAAAACACCATAATAAGTAGAGTAATTCAGTCTATTCACCTTTGATTATTAAAATGCAACCGTATCCACACCTGAGATGAGAGAGCAGGGCTCTGCTGTGTGTGTCATCTTCAGGGAGGAGAAATGTACATTACTGTTTATCACATGAAAAATCAGCTTTTGCTCTAGATTTATTAGTAGTCATTCATGAAATGTATTAAGGTCTGATTTGCCTGACCTTCTTGAATTTTGTACCTTTGTAAACATCCCTACACTGTAAAAACTGTTACTGTGGCTGCCAGAATTTACTGTAAAATACAGTAATGATATTTCAGGCATTACATGATGGTATTTTGGTAACTGTGTTTTCTTCATATTTTTAAAAACATTTTTTAACTATTTTACCATAAAAAAGATTTGTCTTGTTAAAATATACGTTTTCAACAGAAAATATACGGTAGGCCATTGTTTTTTTTTTAACTCTATAAAGATAATTTCACTAAATTATTGTAAAAACTCAATTTATTGTTGTTCAATTTCAGTAAAAGGAAAAAAAAAGTTTTTTTGTATTACAAAATGGGAGTTTTATAAAGCTTTATAAAGTTTTGTTATTATTAAGCACATTATTAATTTTAAGAATATAATAAATTGCAAAACATAATACAGTAAAAGTACAGTATATGCATTTTTATAAAAAAAATATTTTAACTTACAGATTTTCACTTACAGTTAACACATTGACAGGTTTTCTTTAGCATTTTTACACTCCTATTCCTTCAAAAATGAGTAACGGGTATTGTGTGTATGCAGTTTGTCATCAATGTGTGTGAGATGATCTTTTTCTTTTCCCCATTAACATGACATTTTTATCTTTATTGTTACATTTGAAAAGAAAGTTTCAGTATGCAGATGTAGAAGTGAGGCATCAGGTGAAACAGAAGCTATTTTTGGGTTGAGCTTGAATCGAATTATTGACGCGCTCCGTCTGAACGTATTGAAGCGGGACCCTCCCTGTTGGAGGTCGTGTCAATACACACCGCAAGAAAAACCGGCAAAGGAGAACAAGAATCTTTTCTCCGGCACACACACACACACACATGCAGTGCTAGCATCATATCATGCCACTCATAAACCGGTCAAGACGTGTGTTTGTGTATTGAAAATGAATCCGGCAGGATATGTGTACTGTACGTCCTGCCTGATTCAAACTCAATAAATGATCATGAAAAATGTTCAATAGGAACTGTTTTTAGTAAAAAGCTACTGTAAAAACTGTCAGTTGGTCAACTGTAAATAATAAGTTATTTAAAAAGACAACACAAGTAATCACAAATACTCCAGTCTAAAACATTTTATATTTATTTCAAAATAATTCCTTTTGACATTTTTTTAAATTTCTTTATTTGTTGAAAATCAATAGTTGTTTAAATTATAATGTAATTAAATGTAGTAGTTTAAATTGTTTTATTGTTCAACACTAAACAACAGCCAAAGTGCATTATTTCCTGTTATTACTGTAAAGCTGCCTTGAAACAATCAGTACGGTATAAAGCGCTATAGAAATAAAGATGACTTGAATTGACTAGAAAAAGTCAGCAAAATCTCATCCTCTAATGCCTGAAACATTTTACTGATTTAAAAACTACTAAAAGAAAATGAAGAGATACTGCAAGACCTTCATTTATTGAAACTGTTTTGGAAAGACTAAATTAAACCGGTTATTAAATGATATAAATAAAAAAAAACACAAAATAATATTTTGTACCCTATTTGTGCTGCCCTAATTCAAAATATCTTTGACAATATTTCCATAATCCTCCATTTAAAATGATGAATTTCTAATAATGTCCATTAAGAATGTTTAGTCACACTTTAGATTATGGTCCAATTCTCACGACTTTTGCCTCAATAAACTTCTAATTACTTCTTATTAATAGTAACGTAGTTGTTAAGTTTAGGTATGGGGTAGAATTACGGGATAGAATATGGTCATGCAGAATAAGGCATTAATATGTGCTTTATAAGTAATAACAGCCAGTGTCCTATAGTAATATGCACGCTAATAAGCAACTAGTTAATAGTGAGAATCCTAAACTAAAGTGTTTCCGAATGTTTTCTCCACTCCTGACTCTATCAAACATTTTAAAAAGCCATACTTTCACAATGCTGCGATTTGGAATCGACATAGATTGCATGTGTTATTAATACAGTTATAATGTCAGTCTTGATGATCTGTCAGTCTGCTGATCTTTACCGAGCGCGCTCTTAGACTGGGACTTTACATATTAAAGTCCCTCAGGAGGCACGTCCTCATTAGTGCCACTACAATTCCATTCCTCATGAATTATTCCTCAGTGTTGTGCCACCATGCTGGAAATATGAATGCGGAGCGAGTCCGGAAGAGGGCCAGAGATAAACATTGATTAAAATCATACGAGGACCGTCAGTGTCAGTGGAAGTGATTGGCAGTCGGCGTGTTTGTGATGGAGAGCGTTTGATGTGTGCTGGGATCTGAAATGGGAATGTGCTGTTTTGTGCGGGAACGGCCGTGTAAATGTTTAATGAGGATATTCTGCTTTTGGAGTGTTTCCTGTACTCCCGCTACCGGGCCGGTCGGGCTTTGCACTGTAATGGCTGGGTCTGGAGCCACACGTGTGTGTGTGTGTGTGTGTGTGACTATGGCGTAGAGATAGAGACTCGTGTTTAGTCTTTCTGGGTGGTCATGCAGAGCACACGGTCTCATAAAGTATATACACACACACAAGTACAGCACATGCCGTATGTGCACATCCTCTGAGTTCTGTGTGTCTTTGGGAGCTAGCTTTAAGTCAGTTGTCACGGCAGTGGGAGTGAATGCTGGTTGATGGCATCAGCTGGACAGGACTGTATATTGGATGGTGTCCGCTGCACAATAACTTAAACTCTTACCTAACATGTGTACAGTGAGCATTACTAGTGTGAATAGTGCTGTTCGTGCGGAGAGCTTCTGTCTGCGTCACTTGAGTGCATGAACATCTCTAAACGCTCAGCATACAGTCAGTTTATGAACTCAATTGCAAGAGTTTTTTGTGTTCATTGGGGTTTATGTTCTGTCCTGTGGACTCTTATTGTGACATTCGGTTCTGTTTCCTGTTCCTTGGTTACGGATTATGTCCTCGTTTGTTTCTACAGTTACGCATTAGTCTCAGCATCTCGTTATGGTCACCATGTATATATTCTTTGTGTTTTGTTCTATTCTCTGCCTGTTACCGTCTTAGTGTAGCGTGTATATTCTCCTATGTAGCGTGTGTTTCTGTTTGTTGGATTTAACACTGTCCATTGATTAAATGAGTTGTGCATGTAGGATTCTCGCTACATCTGAGGGCATTGGTTATATATTCATCTTTAGGTCATTGTTTATTGGTTATATATTCATCTTTAGGTCATTGTTTATTGGTTATATATTCATCTTTAGGTCATTGTTTATGGGTTATATATTCATCTTTAGGTCATTGTTTATTGGTTATATATTCATCTTTAGGTCATTGTTTATTGGTTATATATTCATCTTTAGGTCATTGTTTATGGGTTATATATTCATCTTTAGGTCATTGTTTATGGGTTATATATTCATCTTTAGGTCATTGTTTATGGGTTATATATTCATCTTTAGGTCATTGTTTATTGGTTATATATTCATCTTTAGGTCATTGTTTATTGGTTATATATTCATCTTTAGGTCATTGTTTATGGGTTATATATTCATCTTTAGGTCATTGTTTATGGGTTATATATTCATCTTTAGGTCATTGTTTATGGGTTATATATTCATCTTTAGGTCATTGTTTATGGGGTTATATATTCATCTTTAGGTCATTGTTTATGGGTTATATATTCATCTTTAGGTCATTGTTTATGGGTTATATATTCATCTTTAGGTCATTGTTTATGGGTTATATATTCATCTTTAGGTCATTGTTTATTGGTTATATATTCATCTTTAGGTCATTGTTTATGGGTTATATATTCATCTTTAGGTCATTGTTTATTGGTTATATATTCATCTTTAGGTCATTGTTTATGGGTTATATATTCATCTTTAGGTCATTGTTTATGGGTTATATATTCATCTTTAGGTCATTGTTTATGGGTTATATATTCATCTTTAGGTCATTGTTTATGGGTTATATATTCATCTTTAGGTCATTGTTTATTGGTTATATATTCATCTTTAGGTCATTGTTTATGGGTTATATATTCATCTTTAGGTCATTGTTTATTGGTTATATATTCATCTTTAGGTCATTGTTTATTGGTTATATATTCATCTTTAGGTCATTGTTTATGGGTTATATATTCATCTTTAGGTCATTGTTTATTGGTTATATATTCATTTGGACCTGCTTTGGGTGTTGGCTTATTTATGGACTCTTATATAATTGATTAATTATTCAGTTGCAGTTTTACGCTGTTGATTATATATTCAGTTTAGCTAAGGCTAATGGTTATATATTAATTTGGACCCTTGGGTCAATGGCTATATACTGTATGCAGTTGGAGTTAGGTGTTATTATATATAGAGTTGGGCTCCTGTTCGATTGGTTATACTGTATTCTGTTGGAGTTAAAGGCTATTGGTTTTATATCCAGTAGTGTCTATGGCTGTCTGTATATTCTGGATGTATTTGGGGTTATGGGTTATATTTAGTCCCCTGTAGTCAATAATTGTATCCCTTAAAACTCATCTTTGATCACCAAAATTACTTGTTTAATTTTTTTTCCTTGAAAAAAATGTATTCATGCCTTAAAATAGCTTGAATGTAACTTTACACCCTTGCCTCATTTAGTATAGACTGTTCTATGAATATGCAAATGAGCCCCGCCTCCACTGCGACGTCTCTGCAATCGACTATACGAATAGTACAATATAAAGATAAACCGGTACCACTGTATTTTACAGTGACCTTGTTACATATGTAACATGTACTTACCATAGTAATAACAGTAATATTATGCATAATTACATGCATGAACCCTAAACCAAATCCTAACCCTATAGTAAGTACATGTTGTTAATTACTACTACTCGTATTACTAGTACTTAAATGTATGATCACAAGTAAAGTGTAACTGATAAACCTTTATAACAATTCCATATTTAAAAACAAAAAATATGCAAAGAGACACATTGGCACATTATGTACTTTCTTCTGCTTCAGTTTGACAGAATACTGTTGTATTCATGACATCAACTACATGTTGGAGCATAAAACTGTAATAAACTGAGAAAAGAAAGCACTGTAAAGGTGTAAATTGCGTTTCAAGCGTAAGAAAAAAGATTTGCAGCATTTACTGTTCTTTTGTACTGTACTTTAAGTGTAATTCATGTTTTGTTAAACTGCAGCTTCACGCTAACAAAATAAATATTAAAGTAAATTTAATTTACACGCTAACACAATAATTATGAATATACATTTAATTTGCAATTGTATCTACACTTCCACAAATCTTACCCTGCGCATGCAAATCTTTTTGGCATCATCATCAACTTTTAAGTTGTTATACAGTGGTTTTCTCAGCACGAATGGTTTCACAGCAGTAATTTCTAATGTTTATTTGAAGGAAAAATATGTTTGAATAATACATGTATTTTACAGTAATTGTAGCTGACTAATAGGGGCACAAACAGTGTATGCATCTACCTGTAATGTTTATTTGAAGGAAAAATATGTATGAATGTGTTTGTGCCCTATTAGTCAGCTACAATTACTGTAAAATAGTGTCATGCACCTACCTTGACCTTGACCTTCCCAGTGTTGCTTTATTTATTTATTACATGTTGTATTTTACAATACGTTTCACAAGACATATTTTGCTAATAACAATGTTTTCACCCCAAAAAATAAAATGCGTACGGTAAACTAACTGTGGTTTCAACGTGTAAGCCGTGGTGATCCAGTGCAGGCCTATAGAAGACCGTTTACACTCACAGTTTAGTTTATTCGAGACAGTGATGGTTTCATGCTTGGCTATAGAAGGTTAAGCTGAATACAAAGAGTGAGCTGATTACTGCATATTAGATAAACATCATTTCGTATGTCAGAGATTAAAATACGTATAAATTAACGTATAACATTATCATATATTGACAGATATACGATATATATATACTGTGTATACTATATATATTCTATATACTTACGGCAATTATTCTTGAAGGACATTGAGAGTGTGTGTCTGCGAGAGCAAGTCAGACGCTATTGGAGAGATCCACTGGTGGGCGAGCACACGCTGATCTGATTGGTTACAAGGTCGTTTGTGACGTCAGAAACACCAGCGATTTCACACCGTGTTTTTGAGACTGTCTTTAATTCACTGCAGTTTTAAGCAGAAAATACTCAGCAATGCTGTAAAATGGTTTGTAAAAACACTATATAGACATAAAAACTAAATTTAAAAGCTTGATTTTCACCACATGGATAATTGATGATATATTAATTTCGGGCTTATGGCTTAATGGCTATATATTGTATGCAGTTGGGGTTATGTGATGTATATTCTCTATTTGGGTTATTATTATATATTATGTTGGGCTTATGGGTTTTTAGTTACAATATATTCAGTTATTTCTGAGTTAAATATTCAGTTGAGGTATGTGTTATTGATAATATTCATTTACGTTTGTAGGGTATACAGTGTATTCAGTTTGTGCATGTATGATGGGTTTATAAAGAATGTAATTAATTTAGTTGCTTAATCAGATGAGTTATATATTTTTATATTGGTTACGTATTTATATATACTTTGTGAGTTCAAATCATGTTATGAATAACTTTGGTGTGTAATCATATAAAAATAAAGCCAGTGTGAGAGAACAGTTGACGAGTGAGAACAATATTGAGAAGTAAAGAGTGTGTCCAGTGTTCTTGCCATGGCATCCGCAGACTTTTTTTTTCCCTTTTCCTGTAATGATTCACTTGCCTTTGCACGGTCAGAGGAGATCTGTGTGTGTGTGTGTGTGTGAGAGAGATTTCCCTCTGTGATTCAATGCCTGATACTATGCTATATCGCATTTCTTTCTCTCAAATGTTACATTGATACTTCATGTCCTGGATTGCTGTTTGTATTTATTTATTTGTTGATTCACATAATTCCTGTTAGTAATGAAGAACTATTAGACAAACCTCTGAAAAGGACATTTCTCAGTCAGAGCCGCTCTCAGACACTCGGTACAAAGTGAGATTGAGAGTGATATCACAGATTCACTTTCTAGTCTCTCTAGTGTGTCTGGCACAGGTTCAATCACGACTCAGTTATGACACTGAGATGCATTGGCATGCATTGGATCACAATGATGTATATTTCATCTTGGGATAGTTGGCAAACCCTGCCTTGAATGTTTGTAATGGCTGAAGAGTTCAACACCACTGAACATAGGATGAAAACCACTGACATATTTACACCAACATGGAAGACTTGATGCCGAGTGTGTATGTGTATCAAAACGTTGTGTATAATTGTATTTAAATGAATTCTAGTATATGCTAATTAGCATTATTCACTCCGAGTTCATAATGTTAAGTTAATGTTTTATTTAGAGTAATGGGGAGCTTGATTTTCTTTAAAACCCTTTAAAGTGGACTTTATTAACTCCTGTTTCTTCATTTCTTTCTTTCTTTCTACCACAGAAACCTCTTGGACAGAGACACCTTCTCAAAGTCTGATCCAAGTAAGCCTTTGGTTTCACACGTCACATTTTAAGAAGCTTGTCCATTTATTGTAGTCCGCATTGAAAGGTTGTGGGTACAGAGATGGGTTTATCTGAGAGCTCACGCGCCACTAGCACATCCGACTGAAATCACATTACTAGAGAAAAGCAGTTAACACCCTCATCAGCCGAGCTGTGATCCCCGTAGGGAGCGTCATTAGTGTGTGAAATCTTACCTGCCTGCCTTAATGCTGATGCTGTTTCAGTAGAAAGCTTGAGCGAATGGGAATAATACTCTGCTGCATATAAAAGAAGATGCACGTGCATACAGCAGATACAGCCATTTCCTATATGCAGGAGAGTATTATTCGCCTTTGTGTTTGTGTGCGTGGTTTTGTTTTGATTGCATATTCACGTGTTGTATGTTCATGTGGGTTGCAACTGTATTGTGTAATCCAGATGTTGTGTTCAGCTACATTCACAGCTTTAATGAACGTACAGATGCGTTTGACTGCAGGCTTGCATTGTTCATTCTGCTGTATGGCTGATTACACTGACTGTTTCTGACACACACACACACACACACACACACACACACACACACACTCGCACGCTCACATGCACATTATATGCTCTAAAAGGTTTTGTTTCGATTGTTTTTTCTGCTAAGAAAATTCTATTTTCATCTTGAAATTGGGCCAATTATTAGATTGTTGGCAAAGCACATAACTTTTCTTCCTTCCTTTAAACACCTTTGCAACATTATACTCCTGGAAGTCAATATATGATAGTAGGTTTTTTTCTGTACTAACAACAGACTTAATGACCATTCATGACTATTTGTATTAAACAGCCTGTTTCTTTTTTTTTGTGCCTTTAAGACTTCTTTATGCAAATGACCTCTCTTTTGATTGGCTAAGCCCCATGTGTGGCGAAGCTCTAGGTGTTCTGAGCTCTTTGAGGTTTTGGGAACATTTTGAGTTTGGAATATTAAGCACAACGTATACTTTAAATTTGACGTGAAAGCCTTTGCCTTTCAAAGTTTATAATGTGTGTGTGAACACGGGCGGTTGACCCGTTGTCACGTGTTGGCTGTAATAACGAATCACACGACGATGGAGAATACACCGGAACAGACTTTAATGATAAATACTAGGAGAACACGGAGGAACACAACCATACGCATTCGTAAAGAAGATGAACAGAGACCAAGGGAGAACTCGGGGTTTAAATGCATAGATTAAACGGGGAACCAATGAGAACTAAACCACAGCAGGTGAACTGAATACAACAATCAAAGGAACAAACTAGAAACTGGGTCAAATGACAAGACAGACAGACAAACAAAGCATACATGTTACACACATATGCAATAGAAAGTTAGATTTTTCTTGACCATTAAAAATGGCTTTGTAGTTGCAGGTATGCCTACTGTATCTATTGTAGCTACTGTATCTATTGTAGCTACTGTATCTATTGTACCTACTGTATCTATTGTAGCTACTGTATCTATTGTAGCTACTGTATCTATTGTAGCTACTGTATCTATTGTAGCTACTGTATCTATTGTACCTACTGTATCTATTGTAGCTACTGTATCTATTGTACCTATTTTATCTATTGTACCTACTGTATCTATTGTAGCTACTGTATCTATTGTACCTATTGTATCTATTGTAGCTACTGTATCTATTGTAGCTACTGTATCTATTGTACCTATTTTATCTATTGTAGCTACTGTATCTATTGTAGCTACTGTATCTATTCTACCTATTGTATCTATTGTAGCTACTGTATCTATTGTAGCTACTGTATCTATTGTACCTATTTTATCTATTGTAGCTACTGTATCTATTGTAGCTACTGTATCTATTGTACCTATTGTATCTATTGTAGCTACTGTATCTATTGTAGCTACTGTATCTATTGTACCTATTTTATCTATTGTAGCTACTGTATCTATTGTAGCTACTGTATCTATTGTACCTATTGTATCTATTGTAGCTACTGTATCTATTGTAGCTACTGTATCTATTGTACCTATTTTATCTATTGTAGCTACTGTATCTATTGTAGCTACTGTATCTATTGTACCTATTTTATCTATTGTAGCTACTGTATCTATTGTAGCTACTGTATCTATTGTACCTATTTTATCTATTGTAGCTACTGTATCTATTGTACCTATTTTATCTATTGTAGCTACTGTATCTATTGTAGCTACTGTATCTATTGTAGCTATTTTATCTATAGTAGCTACTGTATCTATTGTACCTATTTTACCTATTGTAGCTACTGTATCTATTGTAGCTACTGTATCTATTGTAGCTACTGTTAATATTGTAGCTACTGTATCTATTGTACCTATTTTATCTATTGTAGCTACTGTATCTATTGTAGCTACTGTATCTATTGTAGCTATTTTATCTATAGTAGCTACTGTATCTATTGTACCTATTTTACCTATTGTAGCTACTGTATCTATTGTAGCTACTGTTAATATTGTAGCTACTGTATCTATTGTAGCTACTGTTAATATTGTAGCTACTGTATCTATTGTAGCTACTGTATCTATTGTACCTATTGTATCTATTGTAGCTACTGTATCTATTGTACCTATTTTATCTATTGTAGCTACTGTATCTATTGTACCTATTTTATCTATTGTAGCTACTGTATCTATTGTAGCTACTGTATCTATTGTAGCTATTTTATCTATTGTAGCTACTGTATCTATTGTACCTACTGTATCTATTGTAGCTACTGTATCTATTGTAGCTACTGTATCTATTGTACCTATTGTATCTATTGTACCTATTTTATCTATTGAAGCTACTGTATCTATTGTAGCTAGTGTATCTATTGTCCCTATTTTATCTATTGTAGCTACTGTATCTATTGTAGCTATTGTATCTATTGTAGCTACTGTATCTATTGTAGCTACTGTATCTATTGTACCTATTGTATCTATTGTAGCTACTGTATCTATTGTAGCTACTGTATCTATTGTACCTATTTTATCTATTGTAGCTACTGTATCTATTGTAGCTACTGTATCTATTGTAGCTACTGTATCTATAGTCTATTACTGTTTTGGTCTCCAGTGGTTTTGTGTTGTTTCATCTCTTCCGTTTCTTTTTCGAATGAGAAACAGTGTGGCCGAATATTCGAATGTTCGTTCAGTGGGTTGGTATTCGATTTTCAATTTTGGGATTCGAATACACATTTTTTTGTTTGTTGTTTTTCTCGCAGACCTGGCATCCCCCTCGAAGCGGTTCTCACTCGCGCTTAAATGTTTACACTATAAAATCTGGTGAAATACAATCCTTTTTTTTTATACAATCTTATATAGCCTAGCCGTTTTTAATATGATGGAGAGTTGAAGGAACCCAACCTCGCTATACTTAATAAATATACTTGCTTCTTCTTGGCCTACTAAAGTGTTCCCAGCAACTGGCGTGTTCTCTGTCTAGAGCGCACAACTGTATGGACAGAAGCGCATGCCCGATCTCGTATTTTGGGTTAAGCATTGTGGAAAATAGAATAATAGAAACAAAATGTATTAGCCCTTTTACCCGTTATTATCAATCGAAACGAATCTACTGCGAAATATAGGCTTGTTAAAACTCAAATGGGAGATTTTACTGGGACTTCATGTTTATTGAAACGTGAGCTGTGCTAATTGTGCTAAAAGACGCGTTTATTTGAGCACTTCCGTCAGTGAAACACAACACTACAGCCTGTAAAACAAAAAATATCAGTACATTTTGGTAACTTAAATAATATTACAAGGTTAGATATTATTGAAAAAAAAATGGTTTTATATTTCCTGACAAAGATGCGTCATACAGCCTAGCGCTCTGCTCCTGGAGAGGGATGTGGGACACGAGCAGGGAAATTAAAATAGAAAAGATATTCTCTTTTCTAATATCTTCATGTTTTCTCCTGATGTTCAGCAACTGACTTTTGTTGTTAAAGGCCCGAAGAGCATATTGACACTGTCAAGACATTTCGGATGTTAGATTTTTGTGCTGCCAGAGAAAGCGCGACTAAAATCCCAAGCGTGTGTGAACTGCGCTATAGATGGTATATTTTTACATGATTTGTTACATTTAATTACCCCTTATATTTCATTGTGTTTTAGTTCAGTGGCAGTTTTCCCAGCGTGTTCCCAGTCTCATTAATTACCTCACTATCTCCTGTGTATTTATACTCCCCGTTCTGTTCAGTTCTGTGTCTAGTCTCGTAAACGCTTTGTGTTTGTTTTTCCTGTTTCTTGTACCGTGAGTTCTGAATGCAAGACTTTAGTGAAACATCTTCATGCACTTCTGTTGTGCAGCCACTCATGACAGATAGAAGCTATAAAGCTCAGATGCTTGTAGAAGTAAGCTTAAATGGCATGGCTGCTTCAGCAAATGTGTTTTTACTTCACGTTTGCTTTGTTAACACTATTGGTTAGGTTTACGGTAGAGTTTAGTTTAGGTGCTTTCTCCCAACACGAGGAAACACTTTTAGCACCACTCACCAGACATTTCATTTCCAAAACATTCACCTGTTTTGAATAAAACCGAACAAGCTTCTAGTGTCACTCCCTGGGCATTTTGCTTTGAAAGTGTCACAAAACATGCAAGAAGCAACATAATATAATTTTGCAGAAATGCCGCCACTGGCAGGTTTTTCCAATAGCCTGGATTGGAGGCGTCAGAAGTTCGGGGGATTATTTTAGATTGGCACATTAAGCTCAAAGTATATTTCACTCTTGACGCAAACTCTTAGCGTTTAGCGCAGTGCTTCTCTGGTGGGTCACGGAGTGGGGTCAAAGAAACAACAACATGCTTTTCTTTTTTCCTGAATCGAGACTTTTATTTTGAAAGACATGCATGAACGCTATTCACTCTTTCTGTCAGACTTAGGTTAAGTAAGCAGTGCCTGAGAAAAACGTTGTAGTTACGCTGTGAATTAAGTCATGAAATTACCAAAAAGTACCAATAAATTACGTGACTTTGTGTGTTAGCTGGGAGAAATTTGCATGCAGGTATAATGCTAAAAAAATTGGGTCACGGCGTAATGACCATGGGAAAATGTGGGTCCCCATTGGTCAAACCAGTGCACAGATGGCCAACACATGCATGCACACTAGAAAGTGTTGGCTTTACATAATTTTAGAAGTTATGTAAAAAAGTATTTTGTACTTTTGTATGTGCTTTAATTTCAGGTACCTCTTAAAGAGATAGATCACCCAAAAAATGAAGATTCTGTCATCCTTTTCTCACCCTCATGTTGTTCCAAACCTGTAATAATGCATTTCTTCTGCTGAACACAAAAGATGTTTTGAAGTATGTCGGTAACCAAACAGTTGCTGGACCCCATTGACTTCCATGGTATTAGTCACTGTGGCCCATCAACTTTATGGTCACCCATAATCTTCCAAATATAATATTTTGTGTTCATAAGAAAGAAATTCTTACAGGTTTGGAACAACTTGAGGGTGAGTAGATGATCATTTTTCAAATTATAATTTTCATTTTTCAACCCCCTCATAAAAGCATGAATCAATGCATTCAACAATATTGTTGTTGCGGTCTCCAGTAGTGCATTGTTGCTTCTCCCATTAGTTTTTCAAATGTGTAAAACAACGGGCAGGTGCAGCGCAAAAAATTGTGCTGTATGCGTGTGTGAGGTTGACATGCTAGTTTATAGCCTACGCCTGATAGTATCTGGATATTTTTAGCTTGTTGTATTTACACCTTCATTCATTACATTTTCAAGTATCCGTGTGATAGAGATAATGCAATGCTAATGCTATGCTAATGCCCACTTACATTTGAGTGATTGTGTTAACAGAAACATTTCTGTCATTCAGGGAATTTGTTTTTAAAAGGGTGATAGTAAAGGGTGTTAAGATTACAAGAGAAAAGGGTGAGCTTTTATCCAAAAAGACTTACAGGTCATTAAACTAGATTTGTGAGTGTGTGTGTTGCTTGGGAATCAAACCTTGGTCTTGGTTTTGCTGGCGTCATGTTCTGCCTGTTGTGCTAAAGGAACATGTGAAACATGCTAACCTCATTTTTAGAATAAAGGCTTAACCAGAATATGGATATTAATTGAAATATTATGTACATGCAGACACGGTCACTGATGTGCAGAGAGACCTTATTTGAGATCCTAATGCAAATGGGACTTATTATTATGAAAAGCATATGACACAAGTAAGCTTGAATTAAGACATCAATGCAACAAGAAATGGTCCTTCCCCTAAACACACAATTACACTGCCTGCAATATGACATCAAGCGCTGTGGATGGCCACACACACACACACACACACACACACACACACGCGCACACACACACACACACACACACACACTGGCAGTGAGCGATGAGGCTATATTTAGCCGCCTGGAGTCCCTGATTCCAGTGTCTTTTGGCCGGTGTGTGTTGGGAGGAGTTGTAGCGCTGCGTGACTGGCCCCATCACGTCAGCACAGCTCAGACTCAGCACATATAAGACGACTCTCCTACAGTTCTTCTGCTCATCATGATCGTGATGATGAAGGCCCTGAGAATTGTCTTTGTGCGTAATTCTTACCCCAACAAAAAAGAAATCATTCATCCATGTTGCTTGAAAAACTGGCTTTCCAGTTAAAATTGGTTCTAGGAAATGAAATATAGAAATGATTTCTATATTTTATTCACTCAATAGCCTACGAAAGCGATCCGAGTTCAGTGTATAATAAAATGCAGCGGAGTGTTCTACGGTTGGTTGCGCAATATCGCCTTTTGTGATTGGCCATAATAAATGCAGGTTGCAGCCAATGGACATGCTTCTCTATCATTGCGGCATGTCCTGATTTTGTCGAGTTAGACGCGTTCCTCGGGCAACATATTTTGTTGATCCTGTAACAACATTCCTGTCCAAAAATCCCAACCCCTAAACCTAAAACCTTAAACGTGATTCTCTGACTAAGTGCAAAGTTGAACCATCATAGAGCGAAAGTTTATTATTTACACAGATTTTAGGTCCTGTCATTTTAAACAATCAAGTGATTTTAAAACATTATTGCGCAAGAAGAAGCGAAAGAACATTCTGAACCTGCGGGCTGTTTTCTGTGCGCGATCACAGAATTACATTTTCTTCCGTGTCTATTTGCGCTTGAATGGACACATACATGCAAAATGATGTCATAATGCCCGTCTCGGTGAGTGTCCTCAACACAGTCGCTTATGGCTTACGTGAACGCAAACATTTGAGGAAGAACATTCTCATTATATTATGCGTATCATTATATGGTTTCGTACATTCGGTCTTAAAGTGACAGCAGCATAATCCTCCTGCGACTGTCTGTCATTACTGTTAATCAAACTAAATACATTGAGAAAATCACGTTTGTAGCTTTAACAAAGATTCATTATATTTCATTTATACAGTGAAGACTATGCAGTGTTATTTTACATTTGATTATTCAATTTCTGTGCCTGAATACTGTTAGACTTATCTGAAAAACATAAATCACTGGTTATTTCACTTGTATCTTAGTTTGTTCTATTGTATTTATCTATGCTTGAAATGTGTTAATCATTTTCTATGCAGAAGCACTCTCATACAAAATCACCCCAATCTTTCTAGAATGATTTATTCTTTCTAAATATTCAAGTCAGAATATATATCGCAATATATATTGCAGAAAAACAAAATAATGCAATGTGAGTTTTTCCCAGTATCGTACAGCCCTGCTTGAATGGTCTTAGGGTCAGAAATGACCCAGAGGCTGTTGTGAACTTCTAATGTGAAGGAGGTTTCTATGACAACAAAGAATAGGTCTGTGACAGTGCTCTCATCTAAAGTCCTACATGTAAATTTCAGTGCATGTTATTGTGCATGTGTGTGTATTTTTGGAAACTCTCCAGGTCGCCATATGTGTCTAAACACCCAGCGGATAATGAAAGTTAGAAGAGTTTCTGAGTGCATTTAGACAGCTGAGGCATTTTTCTCTCTCTCTTTCTCACACACACACACACACACACACACACACACACACACACACACACACACACGCACGCTTACACACACACGCACACACACACGCACACACACACACGTGCTCACAAGTCTCGCCAACTCATATCACAAGCAACGGCAGGCGGCTGAAATAATTCTGTTTCTGAGCATCTGTTTGTCTGCCCGGGGGCCTTCCTCTAAACATGAGCCAATACCTGTCGTCAGACTGTGTCTAAAAATATGCCTAATTAAAACAAGGCCATCATCGTCTGCCGAGCGTGCATAACCTCCACCTTTATATTGGGTTTGGTCCCCAGAGCCTCGTAGAGTTTATAGAGTGTAACTTTATGACCACCTGTACTCATATCTGTCCTGGGAGACGTGTGTGTGTGTGCGTGTGTGTGTGTGTGTCACATATCTCCCTATGTTATGGGGACCAAATAAAAAGGACAGGAAAACAGTTTATAAATCATATGAAATTAAGCTTTTTGAAAAAGCAAAAATGCAGAAGGTTTTCTGTGATGGGTAGGTTTAGGGTTATGTGATATACAGTTTGTACAGTATAAAGATATGTGTGTGTGTGTGTGTGTGTGTGTGTTAATGACACCGCTCTTCTCATTGCATGCAAGACAAAAGAGCCAATAATGTCTCAAGAGCTCCACACATCTTTTGTTGCCTTTTGTGCATATTTGATTTCTTAATTTGCTGAATTAACAAAGCAAAACAAACAAACAAACAAACAAACCAGGGCTGCTATTTTCACTCTTCTCTCTAACAAGCTTGAAATTGAATGCATCAAGGCATTTTTCATATATCTTTTCTTTTAACTTTGTTTCTGTGTAGTTTGTGTGCTGTACACTCAGACAGTGGCGAACAGGGAGTGGAGAGAGGTACTGTATTTTCAGACCTGTAGTTTTTAACATGCATTACTTTTTACATGCTGGTTATGTGATGCTGTTTGCTGTTCTATTGTTTAGTTCGGCAGGACAGAAGTCATCGATAACACGCTGAATCCAGACTTTGTGCACAAATTCATCCTAGATTACTTCTTCGAAGAGAGACAAAATTTACGCTTTGACCTGTGAGTATAATCAGCATGCAAATGTGTTTGAGAGTATATGTTTGGTAATGTTTATATGTCCTAAAGTATGTATTTTTGACATGATTAATGTTCATTTCCTAAAACGATCAAGAGAGTACATTTCTAGTTTAAAACAATGTGCCAAATTCATTAAAATTAGATTTTTTGTTATTGCTGGGCTATATTTATATATATATATATAGAAAATATACTCTATTGGTATAACCTCCAAGTTAAATGTAATCATTTTGTTCCTTACATCTTGACATGTGAATATAAACGTCTTAATTGTTTTAATTTTAAAAAATGTTGTGAAAATAATGAAGATTAAACAAACTGATCAAACCTTTCTCATTACAAAAAATGAATAATCTGGTACACTGACACAGTCATGAGGGACTACAGGAGTCTTTGATGTCATTTCCTGTTTTATGGGCACATGACAGCAAAAAATGTATTTTAATTCAGAAATTGCAAATCTGTCCATGATCTGTCCGTGTAAAAGATCTTTGTGTTTTTTTTTTATATATCCATGCAGATTTTAAAAAAACTGAGTAACGCGTAATTGACTCGTATGTCAATAATTGAAAACATGAGCACAGAGATTTGCATATTTAATGATCTCCATGTTCATTGTAAACAATTAGACATCCAGAGTCATTTAAAACCATGTTTTCATAAGTAACATAGGAGACCTTTTAATGCAGTTTTGTATGATCACACACACACACACACACACACACACACACACACACACACACACACACACACACACACACACACACACACACACACACACACACACACACACACACACACACACTGCCTGCAGGGTTTTGGCTTGCTTCTGCTCAGCGAAGCACATTTTATACAGCAGTATCCCAGAAATTACATTTATGCATTATTCACCTCCCTCACACACGTGGTCAAAACACTCCGCAGACCTCCATTAGAGCATCCACACAGAATTAAAACAGCCATTCCATACGTACAGTACATTACCTTGACAAATCGTCTAGAGACACATGATTCACATAGTACATGATTTACAGGCTGAATAGAACAGCAGTGATGTTTGTGTGTGTATATGCACACATATTGAGCCCCAGATCTCAGAGAAGGGACCAGGTGTAAAACTGTCAGGTGTACACACACTCAAACACTGATGGATGTGACATATCCATTAAAATGTTACTTCCTAAATATGATAATATCAGGACAGGGGGATGATTACATGCCTGTCCAACCACACACACACACACACACACACACACACACACACAAGGTGAAGGCTGACCAGAGACCTCATAGGCAAGAGAGATAGCCTCGACTATCCACTTGCTTAATGACTGCTTGGATGCTGGGGTACACAGGGATACACCACCCAAAGGGACACGGTAGGCAGCTATGGCCTTTAGTGTGGAAGTGGATAACCCTGTGTGAATCTTCTGCTTAGTCGGCTTCGGCCCCCATGTTATCTAGGGGGTAGGGAGCCCTAGAGCCCTGAAACCTTGAGGTCCCGAAACCTCTCGATGACCATGTTCATAGCAGGAGGAAAGAGCTGAGCATCAAAAAGAAAGGCTTTGTCCTTCTCTGCATGACGAGGTATGCCAGAGATGTCTTTCCGCGGCCACCAGGGCACCCATAGATCAGCCAATAGCTCTGGCCGTCTCCTTGGTGGCCCAGATAGACAAATCCGTGGCCCATTGCAACTCTTTAACTGCAAATCTTTAACTTCAAATCTCTCAGATTTGACCTGCTGCCATATATATTTCTGAGTGGCTTGGTGGGTAGCGCCGGGGCCTTCATATATGATGCCGTGCTAGGGGACAGATAACTTGCGAGCATCTGTTTTACCTTGGGCATCGCCCTCTACTCTTTCAACCCTGAGGGCTGAAGAGATGGGACGAATACGGTTTATTCCATGATCTCAAAACATCCTTATGGAGGTCAGGAAAGAAAGGAAGGGCCCAGGGTGAGGGTAACGATTTTGGGGACAGAAAACGCTCGTCCAGCTTGCTTCTTGGATGAGTGCCCTGTTTCTCGGGCCAATCGATGTTTAGCTTAGACACGGCTCGAGTTATACCTCCACCAACTCCTTATTTGCCGGGGATAGAAGTGCTAGGCTCCCAAACAAACAACACACAAATTGTGTGTATCCCCACCTATAGTAAAGCGAGGGCAGGGCCATAATAACTTGTCTAGTGATTCTGTTACAATATCGGGGCAGACAACACTTAATAAGACTGATGGTTTTCAATACAGAGTGCTTCCAGATGTCCTTTCATGCTTCCTTGTTGTGGCGTCACATGCCCGTGACGTCCAGTTTCGCCACTGGACTGATTTCACATACATGCTTCAGGCACAATCACACAGAGGGGTTTCCAGAGTGTCAATACTATTCCCTCGAAAGGGAAATGCCATGTCACAGTATTGAAAATATTTCCATTTTAAACCATGAAGGCGAGCCAGTGGATATCACACAAGCAATGTGCAAACTCTGTGCTAGAGTTATGCTGGCAAATAAATCTCAAACCCCAGGCAATTATTCACTACAGAAAGTGAAACTAAAAACTGACCAAGCTTTTGGCATCTAACACTGCATTAGCGATGCATATACTCTTAGAAACGATGAGAGATGAATCTAATTTATTTTTTATAATATTTATCTTTTGGCCCATTGTGAAAAAATTAGAAGAGAAGTATTTTGTGTGAAACAAGTTGTATTTGAAATGAGGTACATGCTAATCTAACTAATCTTTTATTATCCTTGCAGGGTGTCGGTTATTCGGTGATGCCCTATAAAATTATTGTGGGGTAAATTAAATGTAATATTAATTTAATAATAAAAGTAGCCTAATAATAAACATAATAATTTATCAGGCCCTGCGGCATCAAAGCAATTTACTGTTTTATCAAAATCCACATAAATGGTTCGTTCAATGTTCAGTAGCCTACTGCAATGTCCGAGAGTCTCTCCTGTCTCATGGTGTTTCTCATGTATGTTTTCTGTCAGCACTAGAAAGAAAAATGTCTTTTTACATGATTTGTACATTTGACATGACTGTGAACTAGCTTTGACTCTCTGAACAGTGAGTTTTTTTGTGCTTGTGGCATAAATATTGGGGCCCCCTTGGCCCCACCAATGTCGCTGATGTGTATACTCTCTCTCTCTCTCTTTCTCTCTCTCTCTCTCTCTCTCTCTCTCTCTCTCTCTCTCTCTCTCTCTCTCTCTCTCTCTCTCTCTCTCTCTCTCTCTCTCTCTCTCTCTTTCTCTCTCTCTCTCTCTCTCTCTCTCTCTCTCTCTCTCTCTCTCTCTCTCTCTCTCTCTCTCTCTCTCTCTCTCTCTCTCTCTCTCTCTCTTTCCACTCCCAGTAAACTGTCAAGAACACCCCCCCCCCTCGACATAGTCAGTCTATTAATTAATTATATACATTGTGTTTTCAGAGCTTTTATATGCGTTAAGTTCCTGTCCAAACTGAATGGACCAATTATCAGCGCAATTTGACTGAAGTCCAGTTTATTGTGCATTCGTGGCGGGTAAATCACCGTACCGTGCGTGTGTTAACCAGCGTACTCCAATATTTGCGCGAGCTGTTCGTATTCCGACGCCAAAACATGCCAATATGTTCAAACTACGCCCTTGTTTAATTCACTTGTTGGTGAAATCATTCAGTGTACTTGGCATAATATCCATAGCAATAGCCAGCACATGCCAAAAACTAAACTCCTGCTGACTGTTTTGAGTATGTGTGTGTGGTAGATTCTTGACATAAAGTTAGCACACATTCACCATCACAGCACAGCTGAAGTAAAACATGTAGTATACTGACATGACATGAGACAGGAGATTTAAACATCAATGTTTGGTCAGGTAAAAGCATGTCTCGATCTCAGTAGTCTCTCCTGCGTGGCTGGAAACATCCGCAGATGTGCTGACGCTGCTCATTTAGCACAGCGGGAGGAAGAATGAGACAGACAGACAAAGAGAGAGACAGCCAAGAGTGTAGATTCATGCTGAGAGGAAAATAACATGTATCCCAACATGACAGATTTTTCCTCAAACATGTAGGCTTGCCACCCACGGAGACCTCATTTAAGCTGCCGGTGAACAACAGGTTCGTGTTCATTCAGAATGTCACGAGAAAACAGAAGCAGTGTCATACAGAAAACAACCAGTAAAAAACATGACTTAAAGGTAAAGTGTGCAGTTTTTCGAATGAATACTAATGAGATGCAAATTCTCCACCAATTTGACAAAGCATTGAATTGCCATGAGAGTGAGTTGGAATCACCCATATTATCTATATTTGAGGTGATTACATTTCAATGGACCAGTTTTCTTCCGAAAAAGATAATCTAGTTATTTTTGCAATATAGTGCTGCAGGGATGACAGATTATTGTAGGCCAGCTCACAAGTTTTCGTTCCCTCAACAAAAAATCTAATAAGATTTTCCCATTGAATTTGGTTTATTGCAGACAGGGCCGGATTAATGCATAGGCATTTTTTTCCATAAATCATTACTATTGGTTACTCTCTACATCAGTCTGTGGGTTTTGCAAGTATTTAACGAATGAAACATATTAAAAAGACCTTGTGACTAAATCTCGTAACTCCATTGGATCCTCAATCTGTCAATCAAACCTCATCTCCAGGTCTCTATAGTGAAAGAAGAGTTTGGAGTTGCACCGTCTCTGCTTGTTTGCAATGCAAGGGAAAATAAACAACTGTTTCTTTTAATAAGTACAGTGTTTTCTTTACTCAAGAAACACTGTATAAAGGCTAATGTTTTATGTATTTGAGGAGTGGAGAAGCGCGTCTTAGTCTAGCTTTTGTCGTTGAGTCACAGCCAGTGCCATCTTAAGTAGCCTGTGCGTAGCACTTCATATTTAATAACATGAGATTTAGGCCAAATGACAGAAAAATGGAGCGCCCATATAGCTACAGTAAACTTTATCATCTGTAAGTTCATTGAAGCGTAATGCCAAGCACTTACTGCCTCAGATGCAACCGTTCGAATGACAGAAAAAAAACTTCATTTGAACTTGGAAAATTTTAATAATATGACACATGCAAGTATGATCATTTATAAAGCACAATATCAACTTTGACAACAGTGTTTAGTTGTTTAAAAATCCCAGTGTTTTTATTCATATTTCCGGAAAACTAGCTGTTTTGGTCATACATACAACTGGTCATACAAGGTGCTGAATGTAAGTTTTTGCCTGTACTAATGCATAAAAATACCATAATATGTTTGCAGATATCTAGGAGACATTCTGAGTTCACACACTCGTTTCCCTGAAAAACACTTCTACAGCAAGTTATTTTACTTTGAAATGTGTTTTCGGTGTCGGAATGTCTGATTTTGTTTTGCCGATACCACAAGTTGCCAATTTACCCAGTATTATTTCACCACCACAGGATGCCAGTTGCTGGAAAACACAGCGTCTTGCAGCCAGCAAACAAACTGGGTCAAAGGTCGCAGATTATCCCCCACCTAAAAATGCTTCGGTATCCATCTAAAAATCTCTACAAACGAGAGCATATCGCGATATCAACTGATCATAAATCAATAAATCAACTTAAGTTTCCTCGCATTCCATTTTCAATTGCTGCCGTTCCTGTTTTGTCCTCAATCCGGCGACCCGCGTGAGCGTCGAGTCTGAGCAGGAGAGGGCGGGAGAAACAGCGGTCTCCGATATGTTGAGTTTGGACTGCAGTACCCATGTCCACCACTAGCTGTCAATCTCTCATACTGCAGCTTCAAAAGCTAAAGTTGGGCTAAACTACACCAGGGTCGCTTGACTTCAACATCACCATCATTAAGCTTCCGACAACCCTTTTAATCCTTTTTAAAAACTACGAGGTGGAAAATGTGAGTTAGAATAGTTTGCATGAGTATAATACAATGGAAAAGTATAAAGACGTGAGTAGATGATGAGTAGATGATGACGTTTGGGATGATGTGCAAAGATGCTAACTCATTTCTGGATTTTAGGACTTATTCCGTGTGTTGGGTGCCACAGAAATGACACATTCAATCTGTGACTTTAAACTTTTAAAGAGTTTTCCTTTTTTTTTTCTAGGTATGACCTTGACTCAAAGAGTGAAAACCTGTCCAAACATGTAAGTGTTTTCTTATAAATGTAAAACTGTGTTTGTTTGTGTGCCTGTTTGTGTGTTGGTTGAATGTATTTTCTTCTTGTGTTACGTTTATGTGTGTGGCCCTATAGACAGCTTGTTTGACCCTCATCATGGGGGTTTTATCGGGATTTATTCAAGCATTTTCTGGGGTCAGAACCGCGGGTCACACTATATCCCAGAGTGCACCTGTGGGATTGATGTTCAGACATGCCTTCCACAGACATTCAAAACAGCTCTCCAGAGAACGTCTGCCTTTCCATCGGCAAACCTTTCAGCCGCAATATTTGCCCACAAGCAGCCTGTCATGAGCTAATCTAAAATAAGATCATATTTTCATCCATATACTTGGTTTTTAGGCACTTTTATGTCCCAGGTGTTGATTAGTATTGAAACATATATATTCCTTTTCTTTATGTCCCCACATTAGTCAAATTAAAACTGTCTCCGTATTTATTCTGTATCACACACACACACACACACACACACACACACACACACACACACACACACACACACACACACACACACACACACACACAGACACGCACGCACACGCACACGCACACGCACACACACACACACACACACACACACACACACTATTCAAATTTGTGCAAACTTATGATGTTAACTAAAATATGCAAACAAAAAGACTTTATTTAATTATGTCTATTTAGGATTAAATACATTGAATATGAAATATTCATTTTAAAATGTTCGCATGGGGAATTTGTATAGAGAGAATGTTTGTCAAATACCAGCTTACAGGCATAACAAATTCACAACCCATTTGAC
>CM060640.1:5266414-5468914 GCA_030578275.1 Meda fulgida
AGTCGGGTTTCCATCCAACTATTTTGAAATGCATTTTCAAAGTGCTGAGTGAAACCGGTTGACATGGGACTGATGATGTGTTGTTAACATTATGCATTAAACCCAACAAGGTCTGACCGTGGCACACTATTCTTCCGACATGACCCTTGACATTCGTACAGTATTCGTAAGTTTAAACTCTACACCGAAGCTGCCAGCGTATGGGCATAGCGCTGTTTAAGCCATATGAGATATTCTTCTGTGTCTCTTCACAGCATTTAATAAAACCATGCCCAACCATACTAATAACTCTCTCCGAAACTATGGACTTTATCACGACAAGGCCGGTTCCCTCAAGATATAATGCGCATCATGTAGTGTTTCCATACGCAATGATTCACCTTTTCTTTAGTGGATTATTCAGGGAAAAAAGCACATACAAAATGTGATACATTCTATTCAGTCACATACTTTTTAATGCGCATCTTATATTCCTAATAAATCGATGAGACGTTTCTTCTATAAATGTGTTTCCATCACAGTTTATGCGCCTTTCTTTTTGTCAAATAATAAAAGGATCCACCTAAAGCGAGCTTCCAACTTTATGCACATTTTGTGCATATCCACAGCGATTTGCATTCTTACATTTCAGTAAACCAAATGCATCGAAGTTTATGTAGGCCTATAATCTCTATACATTTCTTATCATCCGTTGGAAATGCGAATATCAGTCAAATCCAATAGATCATCGCCGAACCGTGGCATGGCACACTCTGTAGCTGCATTTCTTCTACTTCTTAATCATTTTTTATACATTTCACATGGATATAGCAAGTTATTGACAACGTTATTATTATAGTTAATCTTCCTGAACAAATGTACACAGTACAATGGAAATATCTTTCAGTGGTGTATGAGATGGGGGATTGGATCTCAGAGGTTCCGGATCCAGCTTGTTCCTGAACATATTAAGCCCAGCTTATATCAGATGTATTTCAATACGAGTACTATACAAGAATAAACAAGTCTGGTCTCCAAACAATTACTTGAAAAGGCGTGGCATGTTAAATCATATTACCTTTAAAATGAGCTCCTGTCATCGGAAAACGTCATGTGCACAATGATGAGAAAAGTCAATACTACATTTGATTTTATAAGTCTAATATTGTGGTTATGTTTGATGCCTCATTTAATATCTTGTCTTTGAACCTGGTCTCGGTCTTCTATGACACTTCTTGACTCGTGATATGACCCGTTTAAGACCTCTTTTCACACGGACGGTTTCTCATCCCCAATGTTGTCATTGTCAGATTTACCATCTGTCATAAGACAGAGGTGGTGAAAAACACACTGGACCCTGTATGGCAGGCCTTCAAGATCCCAGTCAGAGCGCTGTGTAACGGGGATTATGACAGGTGGGTCAGATATTTTCAGATATGAGAGGACTCTGAAACACAGAAACACATTTGGTTTCTTTCACTTCTTCTCACGGTTGTAGCAAATTTGCACATTTTAATGAAAAACTCAAATAAATAAATGCACACCTGTATTATAGCCATTCAAAAAAAAAAGAAGTGTAATGTAAAATTCTTTACTGTCACTTTTGATCAATTTATTGCACCCTCGCTCAATAAAAGTATTAAAGTCGACATGAAACAGAAATTCAGTGACTGAACTTTATTTTCCTTTTTTTGCAGAGCAATAAAAATCGAGGTGTATGACTGGGACAGAGATGGGGGGTGAGTAAAAAAAACAACCCTTCTATAAATACCGAAAGAAGATGCATCAAGATATTGAACGAGTCTGTGTGTTTTCAGTCATGACTACATTGGAGAGTTCAGCACCAGCTACAGGGAGCTCTCCAAAGGCCACTCTCAGTTTACTGTGTGGGAGGTGAGCCACTCTCATCTTCCCCATGTATTTTTCACACACGCCTGCCTAAAATAGCATAAATGTCTTCTTGAACTGTCCAAGACTTTAACGCAGACATTTACATTACTTCATGAGAGCGTGGTTGAGGCTTAAGGTCGACCAGTCACCACCTCGCCACTGTGGGGAATCCGCGGTGCCATCCAACATTGGCGCTCGAGGTGCGCTGGAGTGATTTGGGGGTTCTGGAGAACCCTCTCTTTCTAACCCTAACCCTAACCCTAACCCTAACCCTGCCTTCTGAGAGGGAGAGGAGTCGTCGTATGAGATTCCAAGACAGTTCAGCGCACTTGGCTCGGCGTTCATGATTCGACTGGTCGTTTTACAAAGATGGCTCTGCCTGTATACGCGAAGTGGACTGTCTTTATAAAATGTCTTCTTATTAAACTGTCTGTACACTTACAGCGTTCTCAATGCTTCGTTTGCATGTAGGGACGCTCATTTATGCTACCGTGTTAGTGTTGGGCCATTTTGTACCTTGTTAGTGGTATTAACTAGCGATTTTTATTTTCATTACTCTATGCCCTATATACTAGCGTTACAAGCTAAACCGTTTTTAGAGATAAAACTTTTTACATTCGATAATCATGAAAACAAATCTCAGAGAACGGTTGACTATGTACCAATGTGTAATTAGACCAAAGGTTCATTTAGCGCCGCAGTTGTCCTTTAAGGTCCAGATTTACTAACAGGTTGCACCAGCGCAAACACTCTTGGTGTTAAAACTTCTGTCAGGATTTACTAAAGACACGCAGTGAAGAATTAGCGCTGAAAAGTCGAGGACAGGGTTATTTATATTATTTATAAACATTTCTATCTTATTGCATAAGCATTTGTAGGAGTTCAGAAGCAAAATGTATGGGAGGAGAGTATTTAAATGAATCATGCTTGGTGATTTACTAAAGTTTGTGCTAGTCAAGTACTGGTGTTTGCGCCACTATTTAACGTTTAAAAGCATGTTTTAAAGCAGACACTCGCGCTGCTCGTGGTAGATTGTGTTGGTCATTATGATCCGGCAGTGTTCGTGTTCTTTAATGTGTGTGTCGTCAGTAGATCATGCGAAGAACTTTATACTCCCATCAGCACTTTTTTGGAATTGCGCTCTCGCGCTACTTTGCCCTGTTCAGTAAATAAATGCCCTAAATGCACTGATATACAGGAACTCTTTTGCCCTCTTGAGAGCTGTCTGCACGCACTTGTGTAAATTGTTTCTGGACTTACTGTGACATTTTGACCCCCATCCCTTTGAAATCTCATCTTTCTTCGTCTTTATGACCTCCACATCACTGAAGCATAAATCATGCCCATGACAAGAACACTTATCAAGAGCGGCCACTGCTCAAGAACCTTATAACAGCGAAAGGTCTAGCAAACGTCTTCAAACGTTCATCTCCACCAAGAGCTTCTGATCTAGTTTTTCACACAATCATTATCCATCATCACTGTCCAGAAACTCTTCACAGTGGATGGATTTCTTTCCACGTAATTCATGCATTCTTAGTGTGGCTATATTCACATATTGTGGCAAAAGTGAGAATATGTTGGATATGCTACAGAGATAAATATATTTTTTTTATATTTTTATTAAAATGTAGTTTAGTTGGAGCAATAAAATGTTAAAATAGAACATTTTCTAAAATATATATATATATATATATATATATATATATATATATATATATATATATATATATATATACACATTAAAACACAATAAAACACAGAAACTCAACAAAAAAAGTAGGCCTATATTGAAGATTTATGTATTTGTATTGTATATAAAATGTCCATCTATTTTAACACAGACTAATAAACTTAGTGTGATGCATATTTTTCAGTTATGCAGAAATAAAACAAGTAAGAAACGAGTCAAATTTCTATAACAAGTACTTTTAAACTGAAAGTGTTTTAAATACAAAATAACTAAATTTATATATTTATCATCAATGAATCCAATGTTTCAACCTCATACATTTTGACTAAATGAAAATTGCTTGTTCCACAGCTAGCCAAATTTTAACTGTTCATACTTTTTAATTGAATAAATTTAAATAATTTCACAATGAATTTCACAAAACAATGAATTTAATCAAATCTAATAGATCCAATTAGTTAATATAAAACTGTGCCGTGCAGAAGTCTTACCGGTGTCTTTTATGACTGACAAATATGCATCACATTAAGTTTTTTAATTTGTTGAAACTCTGTAAACCAACTGAATGGAAATTTTTATATGAAATTAAACTACATAAATCTTACATTTTGGGTCATCAGTTTTTGAGATTCAACAACATTTCAATAACTTTCGGTGTCTGATTTTGCTGCCTTTCTGTAGGTGCTGAACCCCAAGAAAAAGAAAAAGAAGAAGAAATATCTAAACTCAGGAACCGTGAGTGCATTTTTAACTAGATCTTCCTGTTTAATTAACGAAGAAAAAAAAGTACTTAAGAAGAACAAAAGAAAGCAGTAACTGTTTGTTCTAATAGACAAACATCCTTATTGGTAAGACTTCTTATAGAAGGTCCTACATTATATCTTCATAAGCAATGCACAATGCCTTCATAAGCTGTGCATATAAATATTCATAAATGTTGATGTAGCTCATCATTGGTCTTCTCTGATGCTGTGACTCTAGAGAGTTACATCATCACCCTGAGCATGAATATTGATATGACATTTATGATTAAAGTATGCATTGCTTATAGAAAGTGTGATGATGCCCTTTAGGACTCTACATAGGAAGTGTTACCAAACTTTCATGTCGACAGGTCACTCTGCTGTCCTGCTTCATTGATGTTGAGGTCACGTTCCTGGACTACATCAAAGGAGGGTGAGTATTTGTGTGTGTGTGTGTGTGTGTGTGTGTGTGTGCACCTGTACATCAATAAATACATTTGATAACATATGAAAGGTATAAATATGATATGCAAATATATAGGCATTTGGAAGTTTTATTCTGTGGTGAAAACAAGCTTCCAAAATGAATATTTTACTGTTAATTATATTTTTTTACAGTAAAATACAGTTAATATATATATATTCTTTTTTGTGTGTGTGTGTGTATATGAAATACTATGCAAAAAATAAATGTTTTAAACAGTAGTATGCATGTCCATTTTACTCCAATGAGTAAATCAAAGAGATTTTATTACGGTAAAACCACGTTTGTTTGAAAAGTGGCATCTAGTTATAAAATTAATAGATATGTCGTTCTACAAATTGTGGAATTCTGCATCTCACATATTTAGCAAATGTGACGTCATCCGGGTATTCCATGCATACTGAAGTATGGTACGAACATACTCAAGCTCATCTACTGAGACTGGAAACACATTGCTGTGCCTCACCATCCATTAATAATTCCCTCTTCCTTCCCCTCTCCTTTCTCCATGTCACACACACACACACACACAAACACACACATTCACAGGGAGTGCACTGCATTATGATGCCATAATAAACTGAGCTATAAATAGACCGCTCTATTCTGAGAGACACAGAGACCCCAGGCACATGACCTGGCCTTCAAACAGTTGAGCAAACACTGGAAATATCGGCAGAATAATTCAAAGGATCTGCAAAAAGACTACTGTGGAAAATTCTTGCAGACACTTTGTGAATATCGCTGTATATGCATTCTGTTTAACAGACAGAAAAACCAGGAAGCGGCAGAGAGAATATTAGATAAACAAAGAGATTCTCTCAGGGAATAATTTCCTTCATTTCTGCCCACAGATTAAATTGAGCTGAGACATAGTTTCACACAGTCAGCTCACTGGAGATTTCACTGAGGAGCTTTATTATGCTTTGATAAGCGTCATATATTTTATGTTATAATACATATGTGCTCACTCTAGTGTTTTTGCTCTGTTCACTTGCAGCACTCAAATTAATTTCACGGTGGCGATTGATTTTACTGCGTCAAACGGTGAGCTTACATTACTGAAAAATTGTATTTCAAATAAAGAAAACATCATGTAATTGTTTAAGATAATGGATTATTTTTATCTGTGTGTATGTAAATTTAATCTTTATGTATATATTTATTTATTTATTTGTACTTCTAAAAATGAAAGTTTTATTACTGCTGAACTTTCAAGAGATCATTATTTTCCCACCCAAGACCAAGGGTACCAATTATAAATTTGTAACCTTCCAAAGATCTAACAGTTGTGTTAAAAGTACACAGAATTTGTACAGATACTGAGTCAAAAATGTCTCAATTAAGTCACAGATAGGATCCACATTTAATTATACTCAAGTATTTAAAAGTTAAAATGAAACCCATCCAAACCAAGAGGCGGTAGAGAATGTCTCATGCCCAAAATCACAATTTTCTCATTGTTCTGACTATGTAAAACTCTAGGACACAGCAGATGTTAAACTAAAAGCAATATCCTCATGTCTATTACCTGAATATTTTTAATTACAAGTTACATTCAATTACCAGTCACATTTCTTTTTCAAAGCATGTTTGTATGTACTATTGCATTCAAAATGTTTGGAGTTGAATATTACAGTGTTAGAATGGCTAGCAAATATTATATAATCATACTTCATTATTTACAGTCATTAGTCTTGCTTTGTGCAGTAAAACCAAAAATATCACATTATTATATATATAATAATAGTATACATTATTACCCATAATGTTGAACTATTCAGCTTAAAATAGCTAACTTAATGGTTCACATAATGAATTACTGCTAAATACCCTTTGATGTAAGTGGTTAAAATACACTCTTAAGATAATGGAAGATAGATCCTTATTTTTAAAAGGGGACATTTTACTGCATAACAAGGTTGAAAAGAAACGTCTCAGGTTACACATGTAACCCAGTTCCCTGAGAGGGGAACGGGATGGCGTGTCATGTTATTGACACTATGTGAACAACACTATAGTACATTACCGAAACCATAAATGGATACCTGAACCGTGCAACGTCAGGTTCTCATTGTCTGAAGATGCACAGGCATAACCAGGGAGTGGCAACATGACACGGCGTCTCGTTCTTCACTCAGGGAACCTGGCTACAAATGTGACCTGAGATGTTCCCTTTCGAGTGGGACTCAATGCAGCATCCTGGCGTTGACGCTATGGGAACTTCAATACTAATCCCGCCACACCGTGGGATAGTGCCTGCCCGACAAGACTGTATATGTGCACAGACAGTTGTTGAGCGCAGGCTGAATCCAGATCAACCCATAAGGACTTGAGACCTTTGGGCTAAATCTGCATCCAGATTATAAAACCTATTGAATGTGTGCGGAGAGGATCATCCTCCCGCACCACAGACGTCTTGTAAGGATGTACCCCTGGCAAGAGCTTTGGAACAATCCTAGTGGAGTGGGCCCTAACCCTTAGAGGCGAAGCCATATTGCATACCTTGTAGGAGAGGGAGATTGCTTCAGTGAACCTTTGCGAGATACACAATTTGGTGAGGCACTCCCTCTATTGTGGCCACCAAAGCAGACCAGAAGCTGAGAGTATTTACGCCACTGGCATGAGGCGTTGGCATAGATCCTCAGAGCATGGACCTAATATAACAGTGCAGACTTTCTTGCTTTTGCATCTCATGAGCCAGAGGCAAGAAAGCCTGCAAGACCACTGGCTGACCAGCCATATTATGAACTTTTGGAATATAGTCTGGTTCAGGATGCTTTATATCTCTGACATCACCTGGAGCAAAGTCTAAGCAGGAGTTTCAAGATTTCCAGCTCTTCAGCTTGGGGTGGTAGATTGTCCCCTGCACTTGAGACTCTCCCATGGAATGACCTCTAAGTAGAGATATTAGGACCAAGAACCATACTTGAGTGTCCAGAACAGAGCCACTAGGAGAAGGTGGACTTGGTCCTGGCAAACCCTTGCTAGAACTCCCAGGGACCAGAGCTGTCAAAGGAAAGGCATACAGACACAGTTTCAACCCACGACTGTACCATGGCATCCAGCCCCAGAAGAGCTGGAGGTGTGAGGGCATACCAGAGGAGACAGTGGGTCATCTCCTCTGAGGCGAACAGTTCCCCTTCAGCTTCACCATACCTCTGCCATATGGACTCTAGCACTTGAGGATGGAGTTGCCTGAGTTGCATCAGCCCCTGCCTTGACCAGATAGCAAGTGTGCATGCCCCGGAATGTGAACTACCTTCAGAGACAAGCATTTTTACTCTCCCCAGAGCAGGATCTGCCGCGCCTGCTTGAAGAAGGGACGGAACTGCAGCCCGTACTGGTGATTTATGTAAAAGACTACCATTGTGTCTGTGTGGACTAACACATGATAGCCCCTCAGGTGTGGGAGAAAGTGTTTCAATGCTAGAAATACTGCCCTTATTTCAAGGCAATTTATGTGCGAGTAAAGATGAGGGTCCCCCCAAAGTGAGGGAGTTGTCAGTCATCAAAGATTTGCGATGGCAACATGCTCCAAGAGCCTGGCCCTTGTTGAAGAACCAGGGCTCATAGAGCACAGAGCCTGTGGCGTGTGGTCCTTACGACCCTGGAGGGTTGATTCAAAGGATGAAAACCTTTGCTTTTGAGCCAGAACTGGAACGGTCTTGTGTGCAGTAAGCCTAGTGAAATGACGTTGCCCGCTGCCACCATGAGACCTCTAACAGCCTCTGAACCTGTAAGACTCAAAGGTCCTGGCCTATCCTGATATCTTTCATAGCACTTAGGATCGATTCTACACATGCAGGAGACAGATGTGCCTGCATTGTGGTTGAATCCCATACCACCCCCAGAAAAGTGTTTCTCTGACCTGGAGAAAGTACACTCTTCTTGGAGTTCAATTTCAGCCCCAACTTCATGTGGGAGAGCACAACATCTCGATGCCACCAATTTCTTTGATTGAGCTAATATCTGCTAATTGTCTATGTGATTTAGTACACAGATGCCCTGGAGTCGCAAAGGAGCCAGTGCAGCATGCATGCACATGATGAATGTGAGTGGGAATAAGGCTAGGCTGAACTTGATATTGGTACACTTCGCCCTTGAATGCGAACCTGAGAAAGGTCCTGTGTTCTGGCAGAATCTCGATGTGAAAGAAGATCCTTTAGATCTATTGTCACAAACCAGTCCTCAAACTGGATTTGTGACACGATTAGCTTGAGGGTCAGCATCTTGAACCTGTATGCCCAAAGAATACTGTTCAGACCCCTTAGATCTAAGATTGGACACAAACCCCGCCCCTCGGGGGCCAGGGCCCATGGTTGTCAGGGCTTCTTCTTAACCGCCCTAGAGGAGATAACATCTAAGATCCTGTCTCCCCCTGAATGGCTGTGCCTGTGAGCACTTCTCTGTCCCCTGGCCTTTTGTTCTTCTCTCCTACCAATGGGCCCTGGCCTGGAGCGGCTGGTGGATGGAGCTGGCTCCTGGATTCAGCATGGGATCAGTTCTCTGAATACCGGCAATTGTTTCTTGGCCTCCTGGTACCTGTCAACAATGCTGTTGACTCCGTCGCTGATTAAGCCAGAAGGCGAAATTGGGGCATTCAGAAGGAAAGCCTTGTTTCTTTCTTTGTTTCTCTTGAGGTTGAGCCATCGATGCCACTCCTTCACGACCATAACAGCCACTTAACGACCAATGGGTGAGATATGTTGCCCTGGGTAGCTCTTTTACCACCCCTGTGGTTAATCCCTCACCATAATCCAACTCTTTAAGCAGATCACCCTTGTAGGCCTGCAAGACCTCCATGGTGTGCAGAGACACGCCGGCCTGATGTGCTGCTGTGTATGCCTTGATGTTGCCCTACAAATCTTTGTGGGTAAGGCAGGTTTTCTCGACGACGATGCGCTTGAGGTGGAGAGATAGCCCGCAAGTGCATTTTACACTGTCTGCATTGCCTTTTACCCGTGCTTGCACACACCGTTCACTGTGGAGTATGTTGAGGTGGCCTGATTATGCACTCGCACAGAGTAAGGATTCCTCCAAAACCTCAACACCTCATCAGACCAATCTAGATTTAATTTGGCCATGGCCCGAGGCACAACCTCAAGCAGTTCTTCGAATGCGACAGACTGAGAGGACTGCTCTGCCAAAGCACACACCTGTCTGTCTGCATCCAACTCTTTAGAGTCAGACACAGACAGCATGAGTTCCTTGTCTGAAGCACCCATGCAAGTCCCCCGTTATAAAGTGTGGGCATGTGTCACACATCCCCTAAATCTTAGACCTGACATTTTGAGTCTAACTCCTGGTCTAAAGACAGTACAATGGACACACAAAACAGCAAACACGTGCTCAAACATGTGGCTTCTGAAGACAAAGAAGTAGACAACGCATTGTTCAGGCATCTGTTCATGATATTTACTTTTCTGTGCCATACTATGTTACATCGCTACATTATCACAATAAGCCAATCAGGAATTGCTATGTGTAGAAACGTGCTTCAGACACCGGCATCTTCGCTATGATGCGGCGTCGAGTTCCACTCATAAGTGAACTGCAGGGACATCAAATACTGTGTGTAGATCAGCATGGGTACACAAGTTACAAAAATGGCACTATTATATTAGATTTACCCAAAATTCTAAATAATTACTGGTATAGCATGAATTCTCACATTCCATTTTAAATTGATATTTAAATACTTTTTTGATGCATGCATTTTTTGCTGTATTTATCACAGGCAACCCTTCCCAGCCTACCTCTCTACACTACATGAGCCCGTATCATCTGAATGCATATGCACTGGCACTCAGAGCCGTGGGGGAGATTATTCAGGACTATGACAGTGATAAGCTGTTCCCTGCACTAGGGTTTGGTGCAAAACTGCCACCCGATGGCCACGTGTCTCATGAATTTCCCCTGGTGAGGGCAATTATTTTTCAATCTATTATTAAGTTTATTTAAGGGATACTTCAGGATTTAGCGTTAAGCTTTGTATAAGTAGAAAACCTGTAGTATTTTCGAATTACCATGCTTTCCACCCTCATATTCCTCTGAGACAAGAGAATTATGTATTTTTTGTCTGGAAAAAATCCTCTGATGACGCAAAAATTGTCATTTTGCGTCATCTGAGGATTTTTTGGCCGGAGGCTAAAGACTACAGCCAGCAGAAGGGGCTGTCCCGCATGTTCTCAACCCGCCCATAGAGGGTGGGATCTTACTCACAGAATGTACACATAGTTTCTGCCATCTTTTTTTGGAAGCTAAGCTAGCAGGCTCTTGTTCTGTGGAGAAAGCTGAGTAACTTAGTAGGAGAAAGCTGAGTAGTAGGGGTTACCATCCTCTTTTTCCCGGACATGTCCGACCGTCAATGTCCGGGATTCAGCTTTTGCTTTCTGCAGTTGCCATTCATTGTTTACATGCACACCTTTTGTTTCAATCTAACTGAATTCATTCCGATTGGTGAATCTGAATGTTTACGTGAACGCTAAACAAGTGATCGGTTGATGTGCGTTTTAACATTGCTAAGAAAATTTCTGCTCCTCCGTGAGAGATACGAGACCGGTGCGCCTCACAGGTGTCGCTCATCGGTAATCACGCCACCGGCCTCGTGCCGTTCTCCCGCGGCCCTCACTCGTCCTGCTCGCCACAGTAAACATAATGAATGGCGACTGTAGAACGCAAAAGCCGAATCCCGGACATTTTGGGCCATCTCTAAACACATTTTCGGGCAGACTCATCACGGGGACTCACTAGTAGCCTAGACTTCTTGTTTAATTACTGCACTCTGTTACCGGTAGGCGTGGCCTCCTAGTGCAGCGAAGCAAGTGCATTCTGGGAGTTGTTGTCTTTCATCCACATAAGCCAAAAATACATTTTCTGGCTTTTCTCAGTCTAGAAAGCTCCAAATTCAAAAATAACTTCACATTTCTACTACATAAATGACCCATTTTAAATACACATTCATCTTTTCAGAGGTGAAGTATCCCTTTAAGAAAGTACTTGCTTGCATTTTATTTGTTCTCAAATGTACACGTTTTTGTTTGAATATCTCAGGTGTCTATTTGTCAGTAAGTGTATAACCTGCCCAATCTTGCTTTACATGTTATCTGCTTGCAATATCATCGCACTTTCTGATCGGCCTCTGCTGTATGTATAGTTTAGTGAGCTTCCTTGCTCAACATTGAAATAGATTCAGTGTTTGCTGTAAGCGTTCCTGTGGCGTGCTATCAGAGTTCCTCTGCTATGGAGGATATTATGTATGTCTATATGCAGTATTAGCTATGTGTCCAATTTGCTCACAGCAGCATGTCTCTGTATGTCTTCGCAATAGCAGTCCCTGTACTTTCTCTGCAGTAACAATAAGAAAAGGAGCAGTGATAGCTGCAGTTACAGTGTGCGTAGCATGTCTAGTCCACTAAGAAGAAGTACATTAACATTGTAAAACCCTTTAGCTGTAATGACTGAAATGTTCTAAATGGTGTTTTTTTTATATTGGGGTAAGAAAAAAGTTATTAAAAAAAACAATCAAATCAATTTACCCATTACCCATAGCTATACTTTGTATGTAAATGCTTTTAGCACCATTTTGTCAACTTGTTCATGCATGTGCATGTGTCCCGTGTGTGACTCAAAAAAAAAAAAAAAAAAATCAGTTTTAAGGTGAATCATTGTTAGCATTTCATTGCACATATTTTTGTTTTTTGTTCCTGTTTCTCAGTTTTTTGAGGGCCCCTTCAAGTACTGAACATTTTAGGTGTCTTATTTACCTTACAAACACAGTTGAATCAAGTGTGTGGAGAGATTTAAAATCTACAATCCTTGGGCCCAAACAAGATAAAGTGAGAAACAGTGGGCTATGGCATGGCTTGCACCATCGGTATGCTTTAAGAAGGGTATGGCACCTACCCAGGTCCCTGTCAAACACCAACTATACACATCTAGCTGGGCTACCTGGTATTGTTGTACTTCCCCATCTACAGCTCTTTCAGATCCACTTCTGAACCTATTCTCCAGCAAGACCCTTAGAGCCCGCACTTAATGACTAAGTGCAACTTTTATTCCTGTGTCGACCTATTTCATATTGGTTAGGACGTATTGAGTATGATTCTCTTTTGTTCAATAGGCAGTTAGCCCTGTCTATTCAGTTATTGTACCTTGAACAAGCACAATAAAGTGCCAAATAAAGGGCAAAAATAATTTCCTTTCTAATCAATTGATGATTAGGGAAGGAATTAAAGTATGAATATTAGTCATAAAGAGACTGTCAATTTTAAATTCGATCATCTATTTAATGTTAAGATTGTCAACTTTTTTGGAGTACATAAGCATACAGATGAGCTAACAAACATGAACCGAAAGCCAAAAAGCTCAAATTTTGATTTCACACACCCCCTAGGCAACCACACAACTGGTATCCAAATAAGGGCTCTTGAGGGGTGACTAACTGATAAATGTGGATGAGACAGTTTATAAAGGAGATTGAAAAGGATTGATAGACATTAGCAAATGGAGATTACCCACAGCTGTCTCACATTTCGAAAGAGGACAGAATTTATTTTCTTTTATTTTGTTTTCTATTTTTTCCCCCGTTCCACACCCACGAAACAGTCACAGAGAATTTATCACATAATCCTGTATACAGTGAGACACAGATCCTTCTGATTGGACCAAACAGATGCACTGCCTGCGGCTGAGGCTGCAGCTGCCCACACACAGCTAAAACACACACACTTTTCCTCAGGGCTGAGCACAGGAGACTCCATATGCACTCAGAAGAGCATTAAAGCTTTACTTGAATGAATAGCTGTAACGAATCACCAGTGCCTGGGATAACCATCAGAGGGCATTCCAACCCGGACAATCACACATCCACAACCACACATCCACAAACTACATTTCCCATAATCCTTTGCCCAGACTAATCAGCCATGATCACATTCACCTATATGTCATTACCTTGTTTAGCTCACCACCTATAAGCCTGTTTTTTCACATTCATTCCCTGCAAAGTCTTGTTTGGTGTTTGTACTCCCAAATGGAGTCTTACTTGGGAGATTATATGGGTAGCAATTGTTACCCATTTGGATTGGAGCTTAACCTTAACTTCAGGGGGCTTTTACACTGGGCTCGTTTGCTGCGGTCCGAGCCCGAGCGCGATTGTTCCTGGCGCCCCCCGCCCAATCAACTTGATTCACAATCAACTTGATTCTATCGAACCCTGTTGCTTTTGCTTGCATATTACGTCATCGCAAACGTGCACGGCACATGATAGAAAACAGAATGCGGGTCAATATATTGTGTTTTTTATTAATTCGCTGCTATCATGCGCAGCTGAGTGAACAATACAGGTTTACTGTGCATGTGTCACATAAGGTGGGCTTCTGCTGCTTGCAAACAGACTATTTTGAGGAGACAGTGGATTTCCAAATGTGTTGCCCTGATGCACGCTCAATGCGCGAATACACTGCCGGCTCACTCTGGCTCGTATCCACGGTAATTTATCAACACTATCATCCCTTACAAGTGTTTTATTTAACTGAATACATCACAATAAGCTAAAACGCATGCGCAGGATACTTTACTTCCTGAACAAGTGCGCACCCGAGTCCGTGTTGCTTTGAGCAACCGAACTCAGACCAGCCCCTCCAGGTAGTCTCGGCTTCGATAACCTAGTGCGTACCCGGGTCCCATGACAGCGTTCACATTAGCGATTTTTCATGGGAACCGTGCCCCGTTCTGAACTAAACTGCCAGTGTGAAAGCCCCCTAAGGGACATAACCAAGGGATGTGTGCTGGAACCAAACACTAAACCTATCCCTTACAGGGGATTGGGGCTTAATTTACCCCCAGGCGGAGTTACCCTGTTCCATAACCGACCCTGTATCTGAACTGCGCCCTAACCTCTCATGGAGATTGAGACTCAATTAAACCCTAATAACCTTTTTTTTTTTTTTAAAGGGGAGAGAGGGGAGGTAAAAATCAGTGGGGGTAGTGGATCTGCACCATCAAAAACATGCTCGGGCCAGTGCAAGTTACTTATCGTTAGTAAAATATCTAAAGTGGACTATCAAAATAAAGTGGTACCATACAGGTAGTTACTTAAATAAGTAAAGTAAAACATTTATAATTACACTGTAACAGGGACACCTTAAAATGAAGTGTAACCAAAATTGTATTTGACATTATACAGTCATGAAAGTGTACTCTTTAAGTACACACTGTTTCATTATTATTATATTATATGCAAGTTTTATTAAAATATACTTAATAGATTTGAGATATTCTACAAGTACACATTTAATATAATTAAGCAAACTTTTTCACAAGGCTCATATGTACTCACTTGGCATACATTTGTACATTTATGTATACATCCTTCACTGGGATGCTAGTATTATAAACTTGTGCATATGTTTACATGTGTATATTTATATATGTACTTACAGAATGGGAACCCAGATAACCCATACTGCAGCGGTATAGAGGGCGTTCTAGAAGCGTATTATCAGAGTCTGAAGTTTGTTCGTCTCTATGGACCAACATACTTCTCCCCTGTCATTAATCATGTAGCAAGGTGAGGCCAATTTTATATAAACATTCTTAAACACTATTTATCACACTTGTTATTGTTGTAAAGCATTGTTCATGGATGAGCAGGAGAGAATCTATGGGGAGTCCAACGGAGGCAAGAAGCTAAGAACCCATGTGCAGCTTTATTCCAAATAAACATCAACCAATAAACAATAAGCAAAGACTTTGGCTTGGCTTGACAAGAAACAACCATAAACAGACATGACAGAATCAAAGCAAGAATCTATCAAATAAACTAATAATTGAAACAACCAAGCATAAAACATGCATGTAAAAACACAGGATAATGATCAACTAAACAAGAAACAGGTGAGCCCAATCTGTTACCAAGGAAACCAACTCAGTTACAAACCTGGACACCGAGAAAACAGAAACCAAGCACAGGAAAACAAGAAAACAGATACTAAATAACAAAAATAACTTTCCCAGCAGCATAATACGTACTCTACACATTTGACAATTACAGCCATACACTGTAAAATATCCCATTAAAGTTACAGTAATTAAACAGCAGCCATTGCCTGAAATTCATTGTAAAACTATTGTGACAATGTTTCAGGTATAATGGGATGGAAATTTGGAGCTGTATATTTTACAACATATAACTTTATTTCATTTAGTGCTATTCGATTCATATACCAAGCTATTCGAACCATCAAAATATGCTTTGTATATACCAATATGTACTGAACATGATAATACATGTTGATTAATTTGCCTTCAAAAACCATACATTTGACAGTGTTCAGACACCTTTATTTTTTCCATATCTTGACATACTGCAGTATAAGGCTACAAATCTTTAAATTTTACATGCTAAAATGTTGTTATTGCATCCTAGTGCCTCAATAGAGAACCAATTGTAGACAAAAAGTGCATACTTGGAAAATGACCACAAATAGTATACCATCCAGGTACTTTATGTCCTTTTCTTTGCGACACTATTATTGGAATAGATTTGAATTGTGATTCAGCCCGTGTCTGTTACAAGGATATGAAGTAATCAGCTTTCTTGTTTGCAGATATGCATCACTAGTAAAGGATGGTTCCGAATACTTCATCCTCCTCATCATCTCTGATGGGGTCATCTCCGACATGGCTCAAACTAAAGAATCTATCGTAAACGTAAGTTCAAAAACACAGTTCTTGGAAACGTTACATGTTACGTGTGGCATATTTCTAAAAATGACAATGAACAGCTGACACCAACTTTTGTTGTATACTTTTAACTTTTTTACAATTTTTACATAATGACCCAACGTGTCCCTAAGGCTACGTTCACATTGTCAGTCCAAATCCAATTATTTGTGTATCCATTTTGGAATCTGATCTAAAAGTATTGACAGTCCACATTGTGTAACACATCTGTTCAGATCCGATTTGTGTGTCCCGTGGCACTCTTTTGTTTTTTGGAATATCTGCATTGGTTTCTATGGGAATTATGCTGTGTTTGGTAGGTATACGCCAAAAACAACAACAACCGCAACATGGAGGGGTTTGCATTACGGACGTCATCTTGTCTCATTTACAACATGACAATGTGTAGCCACCGCACTGGACTACTGTGTAGTATGAGGCAGCGTCAGAAACGTATGAGGCTGGTCTCAAAACATGTCTCTGTTATTTTGTCATTTTCTGCTCTTCCGGCACTTCGCAACAACACAAGCTTGTTTCTGCAATGACTTTCAGCATGTTTCCTATAACTACATCTGATGTCTATGTTTTACTTGGCATGAGAAAGTCACATAAACCACGCACAATCCGATCAGAGCAGTCAGACTGAAACTGGATCAAAGGTCAGGGAAGGAGGCGGCGGGAACCGGCGAACGTTTTACACTCTTTAATCATAAAATGAACAAAGTCTGAACGTAGCTTTGGTTATGCCTCAACCCTGTTTCTGCCTCGCTTGATCTGTGTTTGTTGAGTTGGACTTTGAGTTAGTTTTGCTCTGCTCCCAGTTCAGTTTTCTTTGTCTCTGTTCATGTGTTGCCATAGTGTTTGATGTGCCCTCATGTGTCACACGTGTTTCTAGGTTATTATCTTGTTCAGTCCCTCGTGTTTGCCTGTGTGTGGGGACAGTTTCAGTTGTCCCTTGTCCATTATTGTCAATGTTTGCTTTTTGTTATGTTCATGTTCTGATAAGTTCTGAGATACCTGAGCATTTTGTTGTTTTCATTTTGTTATTAATATAGACTTCTGCACATAGATCCTGCTTTTAGCTTCATCCTTTGCCTCTGACAGTTACCATAAATCAACAAATCCATGAATGTATCATAAAGACATCCTACAGAATTGAATTATTTGTCCAAATTTCATTTTATGTTTGTAACTTAGTTATGATCTTAAAATGTCAACCCTGTTTCCATGATTTTGTAATAGACAACTGGTCATTGTTTTTAAAAAGGAGCTTGTAGTTTTACTGCCTTGAGCACAAGATTTCTAATGTCAAATAGGGTTTATGTGCAACAAACTTATGTATTCTGTAAAACGGGGTTGCATCGCTATCGGTTCAGGTCTTTTGAATGTGTTTCTTTAAATATAGAGCTGTTTTACTAAAGATGACTTCAAAGGAGCTACCAAAGATGAGCATAATCGATGTCCATTGAAATGCAGATTGATTTCTAAAAGTTTTTTTTTATTTTCTTAACATCTCTTAACATTACATTTTTTCTAGCTAGGTTAGCTGATTGCCTTAAAAGTCCATAGATATCGGCGTCAGTTAACAATTTCTCCGACAAACGGGTGTGATAAGAGCCGTTTTCCTTTTTGTACATGTGATGTTCGACACCAAGCCTATTAAGGCATAAAAATGTCCTCAGCATATACTGTATATGGTATTAATACTTAAACACATTACAGTATATGCCTGATAGAATTTTTAAAAATGTACAAAAAAAGGTAAATAGAAAACTGAAAATAGCACAAAATGATCCTTATTAAAAGAAAAGTGACTTTGTAAACAACAGGCCTAACCATTCATCATTCTAATCACTACAAGAGATTATTGGATGAAGAATGAGACTATCATTGCACTGAACAAAACAGAAGAATTTACGCCCACTTACAAAAGTTGTTGATTCCTCTTTGTGGATATTATTACAATACGAATACATAATTAGAAAAATGCCTTAAGTTGAATCCATTTGTCTTTCCTTCAAAACACGTCAACCGACACTGAAATGTGATATTGTACAGACTGTGATGGGCAGAGACTCTTTCAACAGTGGCAAGAGTCGTTCATAATGTGTCAGTGTGCAGATGAGCAAAGAACATTACATGAGCTTTATGAATGTGCCTCATATTTCCATAATTACATCCCACTGGCTGCCACCCCATGGCACTTTCCTCAAATATGGTATAAAGTAAGGCTCAAACTTTAAATAAGCATGAAAGTTATATCAAATTTATAAGATATAAAAAATATACTACAGAATACGTAACAGGGATGCAAGTAACAGTTACATATTTGTATATTTTGAACTAAAATTGAGCCGTCATTTAGAAGGGGCCTATGTCTTAATGATTAATGATCTTTTTTTTTCTTAAAATAACTTAGTAACAGGGTTGAAAAGTAGATTTTGACAAATACGTTCAACAAATAATGTGAGAAAATCGATTAAGATAATTTACTTGTCCTACTGGTATGCTAGATGACCGGTCCAAAAGATGACCCTTCCTGTATGTCACAGGTCACACAATGCTTTTTTATATAAATAAATCATATGGTAACAGGGTTGAACATAAAATGCAGGACAAAGCTAAATATTACATTTTGATTAGTTATAATTAAAAAAAAAAGTCATTTAAAATCCGCCATTTGTTTTAAACTGTTTTTAGTTTGCACTCAAATGTCTCTATGATAGATCTGAATGCAACATTGTAATACTATGACTACAAGTCTGTTTTGTGCATGTTTCATTATGCAAATGTTGCGTTATATGAGGAGTGTATTCTGGGGGATCTTGTTTTAATGAACTCTTTCCTTCTGTTCAAGGCCTCTAGTCTTCCCATGTCAATTATAATCGTTGGAGTCGGGCCGGCCGAATTCGACGGTAAGATGAGAGAGATGTGTGTGTCTTTGAGGATGTGTGAAGATGTGATATGATATCAGTCCAGTCCATCAGAGACTCAGAAGACCAGATCAAAAGAGAAACCTGTTTCACACATGTTCCAGTGAGACCAATCAGACATTTTCCAAAACGTCATTAGTAGGGTATGCACTATAAAAGCTTTGATTTTTCCATTGGCTTATCAGTTGTTTCCTTAACTAACCCTGCACCTCTCCTTTATCTGGTAAATGTGTGATCCAGTTACTTTTGGTTAAACTTTCTCTCTGCCTATTGTGGATTTGTATATTTTCATATTATTTGTATTGTAATAGCGCAATTCAATACGAATAATTTGCATTCACTGATATTGTTGTTTGTTTGTCATGACCACTAGAAAATGTACAAACATCCCTTTTAAATACCACCAAATTTCTGTGGACAATAACAGTGCAACAATAGGCACGTGGCCTAAATGCATGATTACATTTTGCAATGTTCCCTAATATGCATGTAAACAAATCAACTGCAGTATCTCCATAAAAGTAAATAGAATGTTATATGTTAGGACTCACAGATTACTTTAGTAATCTTTTTTTTTTAAATTATTTATGGATTAATATTTTTGATGTAGGATATAGCGTAAGCTTAGGTGAGAGTCGATGCCTCTCACGGTTCAAACGAAGAGCGCTGGGCATCAAACTCAAGCTCCTCTCTCATTTCTCCTTAAAAATATCGTTTTTAGACTTCTAATTCGTAACCGGTTTGTTTTGCTCTATTCTCTCCACTTCCGTGTTCATCAATGCGTCATGCGTCGGGTCATAGGTCACTCTTCTGCTGGAAATAGATGGTTACCGGAAGCTAGTAATTATAGTTTATAATGTTATAAATATGGTTATTTTTCTTACAAAAACGCATCTCTTCACTTCAGAAGGCCTTTATTACCCCCTGGAGTCGTGTGGATTACTTTTATGATGAATGGATGCGCTTTTTGGGGCTTCAAAATATCAGTTAATATTCACTCCCATTTAAAGCTTGGAAGAGGCAGGATATTATAAAATAACTTTTTGATTGTGTTTGACGGGAAGTAGAAAGTCCATATACACTTGATGGCTTGAGGGTGAGTAAATTATAGGATAATTAAAATTTATGTGTGAACTAATCCTTTAATTTGCCATCTGCACATTTTTTAATATCTCTGACTATTTTCTTTATGCTCAATTAAATTAAATCACTGACTGATCCTCCCTCATTTGCATAGGAGGCATATATGCACTTATATGAACAAATTTAAACGCATGAACATTTAAAAAAAACTTTGCTTAATTAATATTTTATCATGCTAAAGTGGCGCAACTTTTTAGTCCATTTGCCCCTCATCTTTTGCAGTTGGTTTTAGTTAATTTTTCTTTATTTTCAAAACATAAAAAAAAAATTGTCATAGTTTTCTATTTCCATGCTCTTTTCCACCCCCCTCTCTGACCTTTAAAATTAAATTAAGTCTATTTTTTTAAGACTTCTATATGTAAATGACTTTATGAACCTGGCGTATCGATAGTTTTGCGGTTACATTTTAATAAATGTTCTGTACTGGGGTAGAAGTTTTGCATTCAGAGAGTTAGGGTTCCTACACACTAAACAAAGCTCTAATGAAGCTTTCTTTAAGAGGGGATGCAGTGAATTGGGACAGTTTCTCTGCTTTTGGTCACATGACAGGGTGTTCCCTCTCAGTCGAGAACGTCTGACGTAGGTGACGTCGACTGAATGGGGATCACACTAGGGAGCCTGTCTTCTTCGTACTACTATTTAATCAAGCCAATTCAACATTGACGTGCGTGATTACACGCTCCGCCCTGCAGCGCGGGTATAAATACGGAAGTGGACGCACGCACCAGTTGCCTTTCGCTTCGGAGCCGATCGTTTGATGTGTCTGAAGATTGCTGTTGTTTACAACGAGCGAGTGTGTCGGTGTTCTTCTGGAGAACTCTCCCAGTGCTGATGGTTTCTACAGCGCGATTGCAGCGGTGATCGTGAGCTTTGAGCTCTCAACTGCTGTTTTAACAGCAACAAATTTCTGAATGTTTGTGTTTGTTGGCGGCTGATTGGAGGGCGGAAAAGTGAGTGCTTCACTGTTTCAGTTCTCTGTTCAGTGTTGCCGCGGTCATTCACCTGTGTGCTCCAGCACTGGTGATGGGTCCTATTTCCTGAAAGAGCAACACGGGTGCGTTTGCGTCTTTTTCAAGATGTCATTCCACCCGTGCGTTTCTGGATGCGGTCGTTCCCTGTTCCTCTCTGACGGTCACAATTGTCACGGTCACATCACGTGTTTGAAAAAAGAAAAAAACATTTTTTTTTAGAATGCTGAAGCAGCTTTTGTGGACAGTTTATGTTCCCATTGCGGGAATATGACTGTCGCGGTGTTGAGATCGAGACTCACAAGCGCGAGTCCCCATTACCACGCCCCGCCCTACGGGTGCCGCGTGGGATGGCTGATAGGAGGGATAGCATTGGATGTCTCGCCTGGTAACCTGTGGGCTCCTCACTCCTCCCTTCCACTGCAGCCGGTGGAGTCCCCCATGGAGCGTGCTGGTCCATCTGTAATGGGTGGGCCAGCCGTTTCACCCGGGGCTCCCCCAGAGGACAGGATGCCGATTGAAGCATCGGAGGGTGAGCTGGCCTCTGGAGATGATGACTCGACTGCGTTATCTCAAACATAACGTTGCCCGAGCTGGATCCAGAGTTGTCAGCTGTGCTGAAACGGGCCGCCGAGGCTGTCGGGCTCAAGTGGAACTCTCCACCGTGTCCTGTTCAGTCTCGGTTAGATGATTGGTATCTTGGGGCGGGCCGTGCTGGTTCTCAGCCTGCCGCCCCAGTACCCTTCTTTCCCAAAGTCCGAAGTGCATGGAAAACTTACTAGGTCGTGGACGGCACCTTTTACTGCAGAAAACTGCCTGAGTTGTTCTCCCCCCTCACTACCCTTTATGGAGGAGCGGTGAAGGGTTATGAGGCTATCCCTCCAGTAGGGCGGTCTGTCGCGACACAGGTGCACCTGTGTCCGGCGGCCGCTGCTTTTGGAGGGATCCTCGTCTCCCCCCTAAGGCCTGTGAGTTTTCGTCCATTCCAACGGGCAGGACTTACAAAGCCTGTGGGAAAGCCGCCTTCTCTTTTGCTCGCCATGACGTTTCTACAGGTCTATCAGGCCACGGCACTCATGGACATGCACGAGGATAGACCAGACCGTGCGCTCATAGGTGAGCACCGCACTGCATCCGACCTCGCCCTCCAGGGCATGAGTGTCGTGGCGTGCAGTCTGGCGATGTCCACATTAGTGGTTCAGGAGCACCATTGTTGGCTCAGCCTGGTTGATATGGCGTATGCGGACAAGGTTTGGTTCCTGGTCTCCCCAATTTCCCAGGTCGGGCTGGTCAGTGACGCGGCAGAGAACTGCGCCCAACAGTTCTCTGCCGCCCAAGTGCAGATGGAGGCCATCCGGCACATCCTGCACCGGCGGCCCTCTGCTGCCTTCACCTCGACGCCGGTGTCAGTTCCTCCGGCTCCTCATCGCCGAGGGCGTTCCCCTGCCGCCGCTCTTGCTAGGCCTCCACAGCAGCCTCAAGCCAGGCCTCAGCATGGAGCCGGCCGCAGTAGGGACACCCAGGCCGCTCCAGGCGCTGCCAAGCCAGGTGGCAAGCGACAGCGTAAACATTCCTGACTGGGCCGCTCAGGGATGGAGGAGGATGCTCTTGGAGTTGGTCACCAATCCACTCCCTCCCCCCGGGTGAGGGCCGGGTGGAGTCTTTGTTGGAGTTTGTGTCTGTTCCACCGCTTGTTCCCAAAAAGAGCAGAGCAAGCGGTACCCACACTTCAAAGAAAGAGCAAATTCCTCTGTTCCTGTGTCCCAAGAGGGCATATCTGGCGGTGTGTGACCCTGTAAAGCCTTGCACCCCTCAGCCCCCCTCTGTTTCACCAGCACGGCAGCTTGGTGCAGTTCGAGGACCCGGTCATCCGCCTTCTCATGCATTCCTGGCCATCTCGTGGAGTGGAGTGACGTGCACCACACTCAGACCCTGCTTCGGGGCGCCTTCTGGCCTTCCGAGCCGGGTCCCTGTCTTTCACTTCACTGCCCCACCTCGGGTACATCTGTTGTCCCTGGCCCGGTTTGTGGAAGCCAAAAATGCTTCCCAAACCGGTCTAAATGGCAAACTATACCATCAGACTCGGCTTGCAATTCCCTTTCGCTACAGGCTTCCGCCCAAGCTCAGTGATATCCATCACACCTAGGTGTTGAGCAAATATCCTCCTAAAAATAGTGACTTTAATCACACTTAAGTGTTGAGCAATGCTCCTGTCTTGTGTGCGCCCATCGCAGTCTACTGGCGAAGGACGCGATATAGCCTCTTCCTCCAGCCTTCCTTCTATAAGCCCGTACTTCATTGTACCCTAGAGAGGTGGGTCATGACCATCTTAGTCCTGTGTTAATTTATTAATCTTGGGCCTCCGTTCAATTTGTTACACAGAGATGCATTTCCAAATACTCCGCCCCAAAGATTGGTCTGCAGCTTTCGACTTGAGAGACATGTACTTCAGATCTCTATCCTTCCGCACCACAGGCCATCCTGTGTTTGTGCGTCTGAAAGGTGTGAAGTATCAGTACAAAGTCCTACCCTTCAAGTGCTCATAGCCAGTTGGGTCCTCAGGTCAACTGGGAAAGCTCCTGAGGCATATGGTAGACGCAGCCGCTCGGCTTCCTCCATATGAATACCGCTTCAGCACTGACGTCATGGCCGAGTCCCGAGGTGACCGTGGCAGAGTGGGATGCTTTGTGTGAAAGCACCCTGGCCTGCCGCCAAACCTTCAGTCTGTAACAGACCTGTTGTTTCTTCGGGCCGTTGTTTCAACGGAGATCTGGGCGGCCCTCCGAGTGCATTGTCATTGATTGACTACATTGCGACCATTGCGGTATGCTTCCCTCGCATGTTACAAGCCCTCCAAGATCCTCCTTGGAGTCAGAAGCTTCTGAGGTCGCTTCATTCCACTATTTCTTCCGGCCTGCTCAATCGTGCCGCCAACGAGCCTCGCGACAGCCAATGGCCAAAGAGAGTGGAGACTCCATCCCCAGGCGGTCCAGCTGGGCAGGGACCACTTCGGGGACGCACAGTTACATCTGTTTGCCTTTCTGGATTCATTCCTCTGCCAGTTGTATTTTTCTGTCCGAGCGGACAACCCTTGGACAGACACTGGCTCTCAGCTGACCCCGGGGCTCCACAGAAATGCGTTCCCCAGTGAGCCTTCTAAAGCAGCTATGCGATTCATTGTCCCTTGGTGCCCTCTCAAGTTGTTGTTGTTTAGCAGGGATGCTCCTGCAGCTCAGTGAATTCCATCACACTCAGGTAAAGTGGTATTCTTCATACCTAGTGTTGAGCAATGCTCCTGTCTTGTGCGTGCATGTTGCTTGCACGTACTGTGCTAGGTCAGGAGTGGAGCAGGTCTTCATAGTTGCCCCTTATTGGCCCAATCAGACCTAGTTCTCCCCTCGACTGCCCTTCCTGACTTCCCCTGAAAATTTTCTCAGGGACAGGGCATGATGACACCCGCGTTCGGTCCCCTGGAGGATTTCAGGCCGGTCCTAAATTTGGACGCGGAGGTTCAGGCAGCTACCGCATGATTACGTGGTAGTCACCATCACTTCTGCGAGAGTACCCCCTGAATAGGAAGTTGTGCTTACGCCAAATAGAAGTGGAACCTATTCGTTGAGAGTCTTCTCTCCGTGAGGAGATCCTGAAAGCGTTCGGTCATTTCAGTGCTCTCTTTACTGCAAGATGGGTTGGAGTGAGGATTGTGTCCTCCACCCTCAAAATTATGTTGCCTCTATTTTTGAAGCACATCATGATGCAGAAGCATGGGAAGCACGTCCTGATCATCAGGTTCCTGAGGGGAGAAAGGGAAATGAATCCCCTTGCGCCCCTCTTTATCCTCTTGGGCCTTATTTCTGGTGCTACTGCACTGCAGAGACCGCCCCTGAGCCACTGCAGGCAGTGAGTTAAAAATTATGTTTTAAAGAAACAGTTCTCCTGCTCGCCTGGTTTCTACTAGAGGGTAGGGACTTGCTCGCTTTCGGTCAACAAGTTGTGCCTGGAATTCGGGCTGGCTAACTCTCACAAGCTGAGACCCCGGCCTGGATATGTGCCCAAGGTTCCTACCTCTCCCTAAAGGAGGGTCCAGGTAGTGAGCCTGCAAGCGCTGCCCCGGAGGAGGCAGACCCAGCCCTGGCTTCTCTGTCCGTTCGTTTATTGTGGTTGTACGTGCACACAGCTTAAGCTTAGGACCTCAGACCAGCTCTTGTCTGTTAAGGAAATCAGCGGAAAAGGGAAGGCTGTTTCTAAGCGAGGTTGGCCCACTAAATTAGTGGTTGCCTTCATCTTGGTAAAAATTCTGAGATGCACGTGTCCACTTAGGTGGTGAGCTCCTCTGAAGTGAGTGTGTGCTCCCGCCTAGGTGTTGACACAGCGTGCTTCGCTGACAGATATTCTAGAGTTGGGGTTGGGCGACACCTTTAGTCGAACCACTGCTTCCCGTGGGCTCCCTTCTTATGAAGCCAGTTTCACCGTGAGCCCGGTTCGAAGTCTCAGCTTGCTGCGCCATTCCCCTCCTATGGACTGGATATGTGCGCAATTCTTGCTCCAGTAGAGTTCCCCTTATTAGCCAAACCCTGTCGAGTTCCTCCATACCCTTCGGCTACAGACGTGGCGGAACGTCCGAAGCCAGGCCTATCGCTCGTATGCACTGGTGGAACCTGTGTTAGGCTGGGTCCATATGTTGTAATCCCTACAGCGATCGCATTTGTGTATTCTTCCACGGCTCCTGCGGCGAGTCTGGTCTGGTTTGGTATGGTCACTGTCTGGTTGACTTTCCCCCCGTCATAGGCTGGAGCCACCGCAGTGACATTCCATATGTTGTATTGCCTGGTCATCTACCCAGTTCATATGTGTATTTTCCACATGTTACCTCCTGTGGCAGGATGTGGCTTTCGAAGCGTCCCTTCCTTCCATGTACAGGGAATGCTTTCCCAGTGATCCTGCAGGAACAGCAGTGACTTCCCTGGCCTAAGCCCTGTCCCATCTCCTTAAATTGGGGGGATCAGGTGGCTCTGTTTAGGCACTGGAAGGTGGCAGCACTTGTGGCGTTTTCAAATAGATCCCCATTTAGTCGACTACGTCTGATCTTCTCGACTGAAAGGGAACGTCGTGGTTGCGTATACGAATCCACCCTGAAGGAGGGAACGGAGGAAGTAGTCCCCTCTCCACTACTACTGGGCCACCGCTGACTCCGGGGGGCGATCGGCTCCTCAGCGAAAAAAGCAACTGGTGCGTGTGTCCACTTCCGTATTTATACCCGTGCCGCGGGGCGGAGCGTGTAATCATGCACACCAATGTTGAATTGGCTTGATTAAATAGTAGTACGAAGAAGACAGAATCCCTAGCGTGATCCCCATTCAGTTGACGTCGACTACGTCCAAGGAACGGTGGGTTGCATACCCAATCAGGACGTTACTCTCACAAACCCTTGCATTCGTCCTCACTGTATTCGTCCTCACCGTATTCGTCCTCACCATCCCCAATGAAATCAGAGGATTAGTGCAGTTCTAAACAGTAGTGAGAAAATCCATTAAATGGTGCCTTTACGTCAAAACTAAAAACCTTGGTCTTGGCTGGGCTCACAATTTGTATAATGTTTGATAATTTGTTTTCCTTTAATAGAGATAAAACCTAATTTAAATGCAGCTCCCAGTGTTCTCATTATCTCACCACAGTAATGATTTGCTCTTTGAACTCGTTTCATAGCTGCTGCAGCATTAAAGGATGTATTTGAACTCATATGAAATCCAATGATAGCACACTTCAATATAACAGCCTGAGTCGAGTGGAAGCACCACATGATTGTTTTTCCTGTGGCATTTTCTTCCATTTGACAGAGATGATTGAACTAGATGGAGATGAGGTCAGGATATCATCCAGGGGTCGCTTTGCAGAGAGAGACATTGTGCAGGTGCGTTTTCCAGCCATGAATCTCATGTGTTTTTGGACCAAAATAGTAAAGCAGTATTCCAGGTGATTTTAATAATATCTACAGCATTTGAAGCAGAAGACCACTGACAGTATTTTTGACTCATCTGTTTGTGTGGCATCATATTTTTGAAGGGTATAACCATCATCCTTATACATTACATGTATTAGCATGAGACTGCTGAGGTTAACCCGGTTACTTTTTACTTGATGAAGAGTACCAGGAATTTTTCTAAGTTGCAAGTTCCAAGTTGACTTGAAATTACATTCACAACCAATTCTACTGCCATAATGTGATGTATTCTTTCAATGTTATGAGATGATAAAACGTGTGGGACTTGACTTCATTCATGGGCGATTCAGTGGATAGCAATTGGTTTTGAATGGGATTCAACGATAAAAGAGCTTGGTAACATCAACTATCAAGAAAAGTTGTTTCAGAAGCAAAGCCAGAACATTTTGATGAAAAGCTGAAGACATTTTTTTTTTATAATTATTATTTATTTGGAATGTGTGCTCATGAATTATGCACAATGAAAACGTGTATTTAAGATCTGTTGATCTTACATCCTTACATAACATCACTTGAAAAACTAAGGGGAAGTACATTTTATTAAGCATTTGAAGTAAAGATGATGACATCAGATAAATGATTCGGTTAAGCGAAGATTTTAGCAATAGGATCCTGCCAGTCCTGTTCTCTTTATTGTAAGTCAGATCACTGAGATAGTTCATCATTTACTCACACTAGTATTGTCCTAATGCTGTATGTCCCTCTTTCTTTTTTGGACCACAAAAGGAGAAATTAAAATAAAACGTGCCACTCCTGCTCGTCCAAATAATTGCATTGAATAGCGACCGGCATCAAGCTTTAAAATTTCTCTTAGTCTTGATTTCTCACAACTTGTGTGTTTTTTTTCTTGAGTCGGAGTGAACCGCGGCGCTAATGGAGTCTCCTGAACGAAGTCGAGCACAGAAGATCAACGGCCAAGGGAAGGATTTTTCTTAAACAATACATCCAATTTTGGTTTGTTTTTCCCTAAACCCTATCGTATAACCCCAGAACCCTTGGATTATGAGACGCGTGTCACACGGGATCATTCTCTGATACTTCTGTGTCTTTTTTAAAAGTTTGATGCTGGTCGTTACTCACTGCCATTATATTGATGAACACAAGTGGGACATTTTTAACAGATTCTCCTTGTTGGTCATTAGAACAACACCAGGGTGAGTAAATTATGAATTAATTATCAGTTTAGATTGAACTATCACTTTGAGACATAAATGGGATGATTTTTGGTTAATTCTGACTTTATTGCAAAATTGGATTTAAAAAATATTGAAATAATTGAAATTTATTTTGGCAATTACTGAACAATATCTGGATATGAGGTAATGTTACAATATAGTAAAAGGGTAACAAACATTTCTGCTTTTGAATGCTTACTGCTCTTGTGAAAAAGAAGTACACTTTTGCATACATTTAAAGAAAGAAATTATATATTTTAAGATAATTTACTTTGTGTGGAAACTAAATGTACCGTTTTTGGACACTTAACTGCATGTTAATTGCAATTAGATGAAAACATTATTATAGTTAAAATTTATATTAGTTGCAGTGAGCTGAACTTTAGAGTGCTTTTTGATCCAGTTAATTAGGACATAAGAGCATCGTTATATGTAATTTCATAATTGCATCTCTTCTGTTGTCTTTGAAACATTGTTAATGTGTACTGGTTAAGGCATTTGAGGTAAAATACAATATACTTTGTCATTTCTATTCAAACTTGTATGTGATGTATTTAAGTATATTTGTAATTACATATTCAAATAACACACTACAGTTAAAATTGTAATCAAGCACTTTACTTTTAGACTTACAAACTGCACTGTTTAAAAAAAGTTCTTAAGTGTGCCATGAAAGTGTTTTTATATAATTATTATATTTTCTGCAAGTTTTTAAGTATACTACAATTGCATATTAAATACAACTAAGCACACCTCTTTTTCACGTTGGTGTATAGACTAAATTAGATGTAATTTAAGCTTAGTTTTGGTGTCTGTAGTTTTTTCTGTAGTTATCAACAGCATATTCCTCCTAAATCTCAGTCTGATCTCTCCTCAGTTTGTTCCTTTCCGAGACTACATTGATCGCAGAGGGAATCACATTCTCAGCATGGCCCGTCTGGCCAAGGACGTTCTTGCGGAAATCCCAGACCAGTTCCTCCAGTACATGAGGAGCAGAGGCATCAAACCTCAGCACTCGTCCCACTCCACCTCGTCCAAGCCCCCGTCGACACTCGTGCACCCGCTGCAGACGCAGATCTGAGTGATCGCACAAACATACGGTTCACTGTCACTCTCAGGATCACACACGGCCTGCGTGAGTGAAACGCTGCTCTTACACAGGCTGTCTTTCAGCGTGTGGGGTGACGTTAGGGAACCTTAAGGCCCGGCACTGTCCTTTGTCGGGTGTACTGAGGTTTCAGAAGGTGTTTTAGACTGTTTTAAAGTATCGAGTGGCCTCTTCTGTCAGTCAAACATCAGATATGACTCCACAGTCTCTGTCTCACATATTATCTCCGGTTCTTGTGTCTGATAAACTTCAACAGACGTTTACAATTGTACCGTTTTTTTACAAATGGATGTTTTTTTGTACCTCATGAAAACTCTGAGCTGCTTAACAATGGAATTTACTCATTTTATTACATGACGTTGTAAATAGAGCGGGTGTGATTTTAGAAAAAGCATGAATTCACCCTTGGTACAAAACTGAGAGAAACGTTCACCCAGTTGTGCAAGGCCTTGGTTTTCATTTTATTGTACAGTATTCGCTTTAAATTATTTTACTTTTTCGGTATTCGGTAATCTTGGTCATTTGACTGCCAAAAACTGTAAAGAATTTGTGCTTCGCTTACACGGCACAAGCACAGCACAGAGATTTAACAGGAAAAGCCTTACTCTACGTTAAAGGAACCGTTCAGCCAAAATGAAAATTGTGTCATTATTTACTCAGCCCCAAGTCATTCCAAACATGTAAGATTTGGATTTATAACGTATAATTATTACACATTTTAACAGTGATCTTAATTTCTACATTTAATTAAATGCTGTGTGACAGTAATGTCAGTCATAAAGCAATTCCACAAAATGTAGTTTATGATCATGGAAAGTAAAGGTTAGTTTATGGTTATACAATAACAAAAATAAGCGTCAGAGAACATTCCTTGTAAGTTTTCATTAGCTTATCACAAAAACATTTTCCTGCAACATTCTAGGAACATTAGTTGATGGTTATATAAATGAAACCTAAAACGAATGAACGAACGATTTATTTATGTTTTTGGGTCCCAGATAGCAACATAGTGTCGGCCCAGATCTGGCCCACTTCTGGTAAGTGTGGAATCCACGTATGTTGCTGTCTGGGGTCATTCCTACAGTTTAGTGGGTTTTATGTCTCCAACTTTTTGAAGCACTTGACCGTCAAATTCCCCAATCATTTTTTCTAAATTAAGGTTGCATATATATTTCTAAATTAGTCATTTTGAGTAATTTTTTGTTCATTTACTTATTCTCTTTGACGTAAAATACATTTTATTGTGACACTTATTTATGTGTAAAACCGTTAAATTCGTTTATGTCCCTAAAACTCCTGTCCACCCTGTTACATTGGTGCTACTTGCTCTTTAAAATCTTATGTGTGTGTGCCCTAAATCACATGACTTGCTAGAAGTGACATAATTTTCTTGTATGGAAAGCAACTCCAAGAACAAAGTAAGAATCAGTCATACACTTTTCATAATGTCAGTCATAATGCCCTTTTCACAAGATGTAAAATAAGTCTTTGATGTCCCAGGAGTCGGCCATGAGTCATGACCCAAAGCTCATGACCATAGGTGAGAGTAGGAACGTAGATTGACCGGTAAATCGAGAGCTTCCCCTTGCGGCTCAGCTCTTTCTTCACCATCACAGACCGGTACATCGACCGCATTACTGCAGAAGCTGCACCGATCCGTCTGTCAATCTCCCGTTCCATCCTTCCCTCACCCGTGATCAAAACCCCAAGATACTTAAACTCCTCCACTTGAGGCAGGAACTCTCCACCAACCTGAAGTGGGCAATCCACCCTAACATACATTAACTAAAGTTAAAAAATTAAAATCATAATCAACCACCCCTTTAAAAGACTTATCTAATAGCGTAAAACATAACATGTCCACCCTGTTGTGCCAATTTATACTGGACTTGAAATTAAATAAGCAATTCTTCCTTAATGTAAATCTTCTGCTAGCATGTTGTTTAGTCCAAGCTAAAAATTGGCTTTATTAGCTTAAAACGTCCACCTTGTTATGGTCCACCCTGTTAGACATTACACATATAACTGGATGGACAGATTTCAGAGAATGTGAAATATTTGGTCGCAAATATTAGGTGATACTGGTCTGAGCTTGACCAGTGTGTTTTTTATCATAGACAGACATAAAATGACAAGACTAAAAAATAATTCCACAAAACTGTAGGAATGACCCATTTATTTGGTTGTCACAAAAAAAAATCTCTGCAATGTTCTAGAACAAAATAAAAACCTAAAAATAATGATCTTAGAATGTTAGGAATAATGGGAACCATACACCAACATTAGGGGAATGTTCTGTGTATGCTGAACACGGGGATTACACTGGGGCTGTTTCTCACACAAAGCTTCACAAGATTTGCATTGGACTGTTTTTGGAGCTTAACAGCTCTAGTCCCCACTTACTTCCCTTGTATGGATAAGAACAGCATTAACATTGTACTAAATTTCTCTTTTTCTACTTACAAAAGAATATCAAATGTGTTTGGCATTATATGAGACTGAGTAAATGTCTGAATTTTCAGATTTGGTTGAACTATTCCTGTAAAGACAGAACTGTAGCTACTCTCAATATCTGTATTCAAGCACAAAAATGCAAGCACAGCATCATACAGAAGTAGCATATGCTTTGTTTGCATTCATTAGTCTTAATTGCATGCAGTTTTGAGGCACACACTGTTATACTTCCAAACAATAAGATTTGTTCATTGGGTCATTCTACAATTCTGGTGGCAGATGCTTTTGCTTTTGGACAACAAAATGTCAAACTGCAATATACACTGTTCCTATAGAAAACCATTTTAGAAAATTATTGTTTATTATTTATTTATTAAAATTCAAACTTCTTTGGGAAAAAATAGAGAAATACCAGATTATTTTACTTTTTAAATTGTTAAAGGGTTTTACTTTCATGCTGATATAAGTTATTTTTTATATATTGATAGAGTAAAAATATCAATTATTGTATTTTTTTGTTATGTTATGCATCTTATGTAATTAATCATGGAATGTCAGTGACATTACTGTCAATAATTTAAATGGTTCCTATAAACTTTAAAATGAGTGTAAAACCACTTTTAAAATATAATCAATATTTAATATCAACCTCAAATGAAAAATAATTCAAATTAAGAATGCATGGCATGTTTAAAGGTATGTAAGAACTTTCATGTATTAATCGCTTTTGTGTTGCCAATGCGTGAACAGCTTAAAAAAAGCATCTCAGCTAACACATGAGAAGGCAAATGAGACACTGCGTCCTCCAGAGGACACTATGGGGAACCCCTCCATCATGACCGGTGTCTGAAGCATGTTTAAACTTGACAATATCATTGGACAATGACAGACAGTGACGTCACTACTGATGTGATTGTGAGTATAAAAGGGCACCTGTATTAGACGTTTTCAACTTCTGTCAAAAGGAGACGTAGACAGGCAGGCCTGATGCATGGGAATGAGAGGCAGTGTCTCGTTCACCTCTTTAGAGAACCATGATTACATGCTTAACCTGAGACGTTCCCTTTCGAATAGGAACTCGCACTGCATCCTCTAGAGCATTGTTTCTCAACCCTGCTCCAACATTGCACATTCTATTTGCCTCACTAATCAAACACACCTTATTAAACTCATCAGCTCATTAGAAGAAACTCCAGGACCTGAAATGGGTGTCAAAAAGAGGAGACTTTCAAAATGTGCAGTGTTGGTCCTCCAGCACTAGGTTTGAGAAACACTGCTCTAGAGGACACTGCCCACTTCGCAATGCTGAGGGATTAATTACAATTACTGCCTTATTGGTTGTGACAAGCACAAACAAGGACTCGTATATTTCGGAGTCAGAGTCCCTCAGGTCCCTCAGATACTCAGGTCCACAGAACTGTCGATGACGCTATTCCCTACGGCCAGCACCGAAGCTCCAAGCCCTAAGACGGGTGGAGCTTAAAGTTCTGGTAATGCCAACCTTTATGCCAGACATTATCTTTAATGGAATACTGGCACAGGGAAACAATGGTTCCCTCATCTGTCACTCACAACCTAAGGGAGCTGTCTTACATAAAGGACCTGCTATCAGGGGGAGACAGCTTTAACCTTAGTATTGACTCATGAAGGGGCCGCCTGCTTAGAGACCCAACCTCTGGGGAGGCAACCACAGCTTCATGAAATATAAGGGAGCTGCCTACTTGTTGAACCTTCAATTACTGTAGGGGGAGGAACCAACCTTATAGGGGGATCTGGTTCAACACCACTGTGGAGCGTTTTAGTACCAAAATGCTCAACCTCGTTTGACCTAGAGTCAGCATCTCGTAAGGCCAGCACTCCTGAATGGTGCTCAACCAATAAGAAGAAAAGCAAAGCTCAGGCGAAACTACTTCTCACCAGAGCCCAGAGATGGGTTCTCCGGGGAGCTGAGGACTCAGGAGAACGACCCTCTGAGTGAGGGGATGCTCACCCAAGACTGTGATCCCCAATTTTGACTAGGCTAGACCCAAGGACAATATACCCCAATAAAGAAACCCTATAAGGGAAGAGTAAACTACGCTCACTAGAGGAAACTGGAAAACGGCTGCAAAGTGTTAGCCATGCTATAGTCTCCAAAGTCTGCCTGAGCTGGAACAGAGTGTGGAGGACCCAGGAGAAGGTATCCCAGTAACAGGGAGGGTTCACTCTACGATAACCTCTGCAGTCAGGGGATCATCTTGAGCTCTCATGTGGGAGCAGAGGACCTACTTACAGACCCCAAAGGGGAGGCCCAGGTTCAACCACATTATCGATCTCCAGCTTACACAAGGGAGCTGCTTGCTTAATAACCTATTATAGGGGAGGCATCTTAGGGTAAACTGCCTGATGAAGAACCATTAAAAGGGAGGCAGTTTCATCTAGATAAATGAAGGAGCCTCCTTCTTAGGGGACCCCAATACTGGGTGAGGTAGCCATGACTTCAGGAAGCCACGACTCAACCATAAGGGAGCGGCCTGCTTATAAGCCCCCAATCAGGGGGAGGCATAACTTCAACATATCACCAACAACCAACAACAAAATCTTAAAGGAGGCGGTTGCCCCAAGGTTAACGTAAGGGAGACTGTGAGTTCTCGAAAGCTGTGACAAGGACCCTGCTTAGAACCAATAATGGGGAAGGTGCAACTCGTTCTACCAGACTCAAGGGGGGCTTCCAGAAGCTTAAGCGGTAACACCCAAGGGAGCTTCCTTCTTACTGAACCCAACACTAGGGGGAGGAGGCTACCACCTAAGGAGCTTCCTACTTAAAAAAGAACCCCTGAGGGGTGAGGATACTCCATTAAATACCCGTGAAGGAACTACCTAATTAATGGAACCTATGTGGTATATTACTATGACTCGTGAAGGGGACGCCTGCTTAGGGACCCAACCTCTGGGGAGGCAGCTGCAACTTCACGAGACATAAGGGAGCTGCCTAATTAAGGAACCCACCATTATGGGGAGGCAGAGAGCCTCTCTTCCGTTCATTGATGTGAAAATGAATGCTTACCATGTTCAGGATAATGCTGTAAAAGCCATTCTGGATTGTAATATCAATGTGTCTTGCAAAGAAAAGGGGTAAATTCAAACAATAGTCTCACATAGCCAGATCTGTAGTATGTAATCTTAAATCAAGAGAAAAGTGCACAGCACATATTCACATATTTATCTAAATGATGTTTTATAAACAAGGTTCGGGAGGAGCACGTTCAAATAAATCATTCCAATCAACTCGTCACCAAACTATTACATGTCTACCCTATCAGCACGAGAGGAAGCATATATAAATATTCACTGTCAACTCACCTAACATTCCTTGACAGTTTCAGCATCCCTCCACCACCCCGACTCCTCACTCCTGGCTCATTCTTCCACAGTCAGGAACGGGGGGAGCACTATGGGTTCGGGCCGCATACCGAGCCCGGAGCCCTCTCCTCGGACAGCACGCCAAATATGCATTTATTCTATCTGACTTATTTGTAAGTGTGAACTCGTGAAACATTGCTCTCAGCAGTGTGGACAGGTCAGGGTGTTTACTAAACATATATCAAGGGTGTTCCTAACTTATTTTTACTTCTAAGTAAAGAACGAAAAAGAGCTTTGCCGTGAGTTTATCGGGGCCTTGATTCACTTTCAATCTCTTGTATGTTACGTGTGCATGAGTGTGAGCTGGATATGAGATCACAATTCTAGAATGACCCAATTAAATGGCAGAAAATTATTTTCAAAATATCACATGGATCATCGAGAGGAAAAAAAAAAAAAATATATATATATAATGTTCAGTTCTCAATCAAACAATGTTCAGTAACACCTGGTCAAACTGTCTTTAATGAAAACAAAAAGCTATACTTACAGCACTTAGCGTGACTCTCAAGATCAAGAGCTCAGAGGTGCTCCTTCTGCTCTAAACCCTTCACATTTCAGGAAGGAAATACACTAGCCAGCCTTTACCCCAGCAACCACAGGAAAAAATAACTCAAACACAGGCACAGAGCTCTGACTTCATTTATTTAACATGACAGTAAGTCAACTTCAAACTCACACCCACTCGCACTGCATCTATGCTGTGTTATCTATATAAATCATGCAGAAAACATGCATCAAATTTTAACTGTGTATGGGATGGGAATGTTTTTTATGTTCTATTTCAATTTAAAATTATTACAAAATTGAACCACTTCTGTAGATTATGTGTACATTGACCATGTCTTACTGACGTTATAATTTAGGCTTGATAATCATGAATGAGAAATTTACAAATTAGCCAAATGACTTGAGATGAACAATAGAACAACTTCTTGTCCGTTTCTTGGTTTTAAAAATAATTCTATATTTGACTGCATGGCTAATGAATTGTTTACAAGTAACAGATATTGTGCGTTTAATCTCAGGTGTGACGAATCTTATTTGTAAAAGTGATGATAGGAGCCAGTGTTGCTTAGTTAGGACCAGTTTACCTGCTCATGACACACCCCAAGGGTTAGACCTCGTGTTAGGTTTTTTTTTTGTTCTTTGGTTTACAGCACTGGCTGGACAGCATGAATTTAGATGGGGTAATAGAAATCTCAAAATCATATAAACACGGATATTGTTTACCTTTGTTAATTATGAATTCACAGTTTAGTATTGCCTGCATCATGTTTGCATGAGCAGTGTTTTAAAAAGAAATACACTTTTGTAGATTGTTTGTTTTAGAAATGAAGTTTGCCTTAATAGACCATTTATTTGTTATGCCAAATTAACTATATTCTATTGTTGTATTTTTCAATTTATTCCTGTTTTTTAAACACTCTCCTAGTGCAGTGATTCGAGGTTCAAAGCAAACTTTGTGAATGAGACGCATGCAGGTGCTGTTAAACCAGTGTAGTTTGGCATTAAATGCACTCACAAATAAATAAATCGTAGCACTTTTCAATAAAATAACTTATTTAAAAATGCTGAATTGTCAAAAGCTGGAAATGCAATACCCAAACAAAAAAGCCTACATTTTGACCAAAGTCCAAATATATAATGGTTTCCATGAAGGATAGTGTGTAGAGAATGGTTTGCTATGACTAACCAGATATCAACATGTTTTCATGTTAAATAAGAAAAGACATACTGTAATGATTATTAATGAATGATGCCCCTTTCTTATTTCATAAATAAACATTCAAATGAAACACTTGATGATACTGGGTAATTTTTTGTTGTTGTTGTGTATTTACTCCAATTATTTAATCCATTCTTACTTTTCTTCTATCTTCATAAGACAAATGTCAACATTTGCATTTTTAAACATGTGAGAGCAACATTAGAACTTGAAGAAGCAAAGGCAGGTTTGACATATCTTGACATAAAGAATAAGATAATGTATCTACTCTATGCAGCAAGCCTCCTACAGATCCTGTGCTGCCCTCTATTGTTCATTCAGAGACTCACATCTTTATTCTTAGTTTCATTATTTTAACTATTATTACTAAATACTGAGACTGCTTCATTCTACAATGACTATTATTTGATGATATTAATATCAACAAATCAATGTGTGGCACAATGACAATTATTAATACAACTACAAAAGGAATGTATGTAAAGACAAACTTTGGTGATGACTTGACAAACCCTTGTGAAAAAACAAGTGCACTTAGGGGCCGTTTACAAAACTGTTTCCAATTAAAAACAGAAAAACATTTTATGCGTTTTGGCCATTCATTTACAGGACAGCGGCTTTTTGGGAGCCTGCAAACGCAAATTGGATTCAAAGTGCAAGTTTTTTGAAAACGACACATTAGATAAACAAATTCTGTCTAAATATTGTTCATTATTATAGTACATGTTTACTTAAGTAGTTAACTTAAGTTAACTAATGAAAACTTATTGTAAAGTTTTACCCAAATATATTGGAATACATGACATACTTGTTTCAATAGAAATGCATTGAAGTATAATTTACTAACTGATTATCAGTACAGCGATTGCAAGGGTATAGTGGCTGGTTGCTGGGTGGTTACCGGACGGACAGATGGATAAATAAACGATAGAGTTCGAATTTAAGGATCTCAGAAGAGGTAGTAGTTTACAGTAAATACTGTATAAATATTCACATTTTGCCAAGTCAACATATTTAGCAGCTGTCACACTATAATAAGCAAAAATATTGCTAGAATTTGAAATAAATTCTAAATTTTAATTAAAATAATTGATACTATAAAACTGACTATATACAACATGTACTACACAATGTACAGTAATAATTCATACAAAAATGTGTTTGTTTGCAAGAAAAGTGTTTAAGATGCAGCTGATGTGGACCTCTTAAAACACCTGTCCTGCAGCTGACTTACTCATCAAACCTGCTAGTCCTCATAGTTTCCCTTGAACCTAATCTCCAAAATGTAAGACTGATTACCTCTAACTAACTGCTAGATGGTAGTTCTGAAGACATTCTTGATAACGGCTATGTTTATGCAACTGGCCCAGATGTCACACTTACAATGACAATCTAACATAGCTCTCTTTCAGGTCTGTCTGACTGATTTGATTTAACACAGCTGGGAGAAAACTTGTCCAACTCACTCAAAGCACTAAATTATTTTCTTAAAGCATACGCATTTGTTTTTTGTTCTGTTGATTTTGCTGGATCTACAAGGAGATAATCCTGTGTGTGACGGACATTCATTGGCATCTGAATTGTTTTTCCATCCATGAATCTGTGAGGTGTAGAGTCAAAATCAGCCATTTCTAACGATTTATTTTTGTAATATGCCATTCTAATTATTGCAATGTAAAACATAAATATTTTTTAAATGATAAAGTATTATACATAATGGTAAAATTTGTTTTTGCTGAATTTTTATTTTTACATTTTGATGATTCTGGTATGTGCAGACAAGATACAGTATTGTAAGATATAGTATTCTCTTATTATTTAAATAATAACATTTTTTAAAAATGTATAAATCATCATGGGATGTTTTATGGCATAGCTCAAGGAGTATACTGTCTGTATGCTAAGTTTCAAACACTTACTCCAGTTCTTTTAGTTTACTGTGTGGATTCTCCAGCAGATCTGAGAGCGGTTTAACTCCTGAATCTGACAGTTTATTTCCTCTGAGATCCAGTGCTTTTAGCTGTGAATGGTTAGAGCTGAGAGCTGATGCCAGAACAGCACATCCCTGTGCCGTAAGCCCACAATATGTAACACTGCAAAGGGTTGTGGAATTATAACAAGAGTACTTTAAATCACATTTTCTGATCGAGTAAAAACAGACAAATGTGTGGAGTATAGATCCATCTATAGATCCATCAAATTAGAGTAACAGTTCACTAACAACAACAAGGTGTAACCTAAAACGCATTGTAAATGATCCACATGACAAAAGTTACTGTTAATGACTGTATTTTTGTTTTAAAAAAGCACAAAACAAAACAGACTGCTGCAGCATATTTTCTCCTCCTTCACTCTCCCTGCGAATGCAGAGCTCAGAGAATCCCCAAACATGGGTCTTAAAGTGAATACACCCAGACCATTACAAAGGGTGGGTAAATGATGGGAGAATCAATATTGGGTTAAAGAAAACTTTATTACCTCAGTGACTGCAGTCCTGATAGAAGACGACACACTCCCACTGAAAGCTGCTTTAAACCTGAGTCAAGCAGGTCATTAGCACTGAGGTTCAGCTCTCTCAGACTCGAGTGTTTGGATGTGTCTACATAACCCACCATCTGACAGCTTTCATGTGTTAGATTGCAATTATTCAGCCTGAGAAAAGTATAAAAACAATGAAAAGGTTTAAAATATCCATAAAGTTTCATATGTTAATTGTTAGATGTTCACATGAATCTAGAGGGAGCAGAGCCCTTACTCCTGAGTCTGAGGTTATTAATGCTGAGATCCAGCTCTCTCAGGTGTGATGGGTTTGACTTTAAAGCAGGTATTAGCTGTTACTCCCTCTGTAAGGATGGAACAGGCAATCCCGCCACTCGCGCCCCACCTCTTCATCTGTGACCTCCGTTGGCGATGGGGATGTCACAGGAGAGGAGAATGGGCTGCTTGCCTCCCTCTCCTCATCTTTTTCTCTCCCCGGATCAGAGAGCTTGCATATAACAGGCTGTTAATGATGGAAAAAGGTGGGCAATCCCGCCACTTGTGTCTTACTTGTTCATCTGTCGCTCTTTGGTTTAGAAATGCGCAAATGGCAGCTGTATGTTCCCTCTGTATTATATATTGGGAGTACGTAGCATACTATATATAGGCTGTTACAGAAGTGGAAAGTAGGTAGTGATGAATGGGCATGACTGCTAGCAGAGTCCCACTTTCCCATTGTTCAGCCCGTCTGATAGATGCGGAAGTTGTATTTTGTTTCCCCATGTAGTCATGTACGAATGGACTGTACAATAAAGGAGAATGGAGGAGGCATGGACACCAGGCAATGGAAGGACAAAGCATAAAGGTGGACATTGTCATCATTGTGAATAATTCTCTCAGTAACATTTGGCTACAGCCTAGCTAGTTTCACAGCACAGTGAGCAGGCATTTGTTCAGTATTGCGGAGTGGGTATTAATGTTCCCATAGCGTTAACTCCATGATGCAATGTTGAGTTCCTCTTTGACAGGGAAAATCTAGATCATGCATTTAAGCGGTTGCCTGAATGTAACGTATGTAACACGGTTCCATTGCCACAATTCAGCCATGCCTGCCCGTCTTCCTTCAGACCCTAGGCGTCCTTTTATAGTGAAGGGGAATTACAATTAGACCACATAAAGAGACCTCAATGAAGACGAATGAAATTGAAGTTCAATCGGTTGACAGAGATTTTATTGAAGACAAAGTTCCCCACACTTCCAAAGGTCATAGAAAATGAGTAAGAGAATCCAGCCTCACTTTTTCACAGACGACAGAAAGTAACAGGTTGTTACAGATGAAGAAGGTGGGCAATCCCGCCACTTGCTTCTCACTTCTTCATCTGTCGCACTTTGGTTTGGAAATTGGCAAATGGCAGCTACAGGTCCTTCTAAAAAAAAAAAAAATAGCATATTGTGATAATTTGGGTTTTCATGAGCTGTATGCCAAAATCATCAGTATTAAAACAATAAAACACATGAAATATTTCAGTTGGTGTGCAATGAATCTAAAACATATGAAAGTTAAATTTTTATCATTACATTATAGAAAATAATGAACTTTATCACAATATGCTAATTTTTTGAGAAGGACCTGTACATGAACATTTTACTGAAGACAAGGTACCCCACTCTTCCAAAGGCCATAGAAAATGAATAAGAGGATCAAGCCTCAAACTAACTTAAGATACAGAAACACTAGTACTTATAGTTTTATGAATAATCAGTTGATGTAATTCCTACAGGTTCTGATATGTTTACAATACAGATAATTCTAGTAGCATCATCCAAACATGGTATTGAGGGTATACGCGTATACTGCAGTCAAGCCCACTGAGTGGCAAAAAGCATTGGTTTTCCTAAAAGCATTGTGTACAGCAAAAAACACACAAAACACATCTAAACTGAGAGGAAGCTTTGCGATTGACTGTGCAACTACATTTGACAAAATCTGAGGTATATTTGTACAGACTGCCGAAAGCTACACAACAGAGAAGCAAATGGATCGCAGCAATTCATAGAAACAACTGAACTCCAGGCAGCGAAAGGTGTTTGCAGTCATCATTAAGCACGTTTACCTGCACACCAGTAAGCTGATAACAAATATCAGCTTATCGAAATAACCAGTTTTCCCCGTTTACATGCAAACCAGTAACCATGACAGTGCAAGAAAACTGCAATGCGTTTACATGACTTTATTATGAATCAGGCCATGCCTCTGTGTGACAACCAAACAATAATTTGCGTGTCTGAATCAGAGTATTTCATTTTTCATGTCGGTTGTGATGTTAAATGGAGCTTGCCACATGTCAGCAGGAAACTTAAAGCTTGTATATTATCCTCTCATGCAGTTACAGATGCAGCGTTTTGACTGAACCATTTCTACTTCGGCTGCACGAAATGAGAGGACATTTCTGTCAGGACCACTATTATCAAATACGATTGACAATTAGCATACAGTTAGGATTGGCAGTTAGTATATATATATATATATATAGTTCTATTCTGGGCAAGAACTCCATGCAGCCTAGTATAGATAAGAGCAGGAGTGCAGCGATAACCTTAGGGTAAACAGAACAGAACCAACATGAATGTATTGCAGACATCATTAATTCAAGATTTTAAAGTACAACATAATTTGAGAATTTATTCTGAATCAAAGGGCACTCAGAAGGCCAAATCCTGACTGGACAAAAGTAGGAGCTGGAGATAGAGGAGGGAATTAGTTCCTAAGAACACGATAAAGCTCCTGATAGTACTGAAGGAGCTTATACTGTATGTGTATACAGTGATGGGCGTCGTATTCCTACAGGTAGACGTGGATCAGCTGAGAGCACGCTTGACTAACGTGACTTGCCAGAACTGACGCTACAGTTAATATCTGTCAGGACCACTATCGTCAAATATGATTGACAATTAGCATACAGTTCATACAGTTAGGATTGGCAGTATAGTTCTGTTCTGGGCAAGAACTCCCTGCACATCCATGCAGCCTAGCATGGATAAGAGCAGGAGCACAGCGATAACCCTCCAAAACAAAACCATATGCCAATATCCCCCAACACAAACTGACAGCGAATTTTCTGGATGCCCTTTTTTGCACTACCCTCAACATGACTGATGCTGATAGAATGGTTAATACATCCTGATGCTAGTGGCATAAGTTGAGAGCTATAGATCCAATCTTATGGGGGAAGCGTCACCCCAGCTGGAGCAAGCCAGGACACATTGGAACCAGTGTATTGCTGTAGCCAATTTAACAGTGTATGGGATCTATTGGGGGAATCTCACACCCCTAGCAGCAGCTAATACCAGTGTAGTTTGGCAGGGGAAGCATACACCCTACAGCAATAGCTCAGATTAGCGGCAACAAAATCTGATACAACAAGCATGTTATCTAACCATAGGAATAGTATTAAAACTAGTGTAGTTTGGTAGGGGAAGCATAGCTACACCCTACAGCAATAGCTCAGACAAGAGGCAACAAAATCTGTTTGATTCATACAAAAGAATTCATTCATTAATTTCTTATTTAAACAAAATCCTGTCATCCAGCCATCTCCTCCCTTCCTCTTTCATCCTCATGACCAAAAATGTATTTTAGGTGGACAGATTAATACAGTACAACGAACATCAAAAATGTAGGATGCTGCAAAATGATTTTGTATTTTCTTTTAACCAAATTACGAGTTGAACATTTGTGCTAAATCTGCGCAGGTATGGCTTACAGGACGGGTTGGTGGGTGTTAATTTCAAACCCTGCCACCAAAGCCGAAGTTGTTCTGACTGGCTTAGTGGGCAATGACAGGGCCTTTAGAGATGATGCAGACTGAGATGAGAGATAGCTAGCTAGCATCTTTTCCACCTCAGGCATCGCCCCATAACCGTGCTCTTATGGCCAACTATTGAGGAATAGTGTGATGTTTGTGCACTCTGAACTCGATAGGAGACCGGTTTCTTCCACAATCTTGACACCTCAGTATACTTAACCTAGATGGTTTTTAAAGTGAGTAAAACATTTGCCACTGCTATTGTACCCAGTAGAAAGTAATAGTTACATATAAATTAGTGCCCACTTATTACATATTAGAACTTACCTTAATGTTTCCAGTTTACGGCTTGTATCTGTCAGCACATCAGAAAGCATTTTCACACTTGTATTGTGTGGATTGTTGTGTGTCAAATCAAGTTCAATTAAGTAAGATGGGTTTGATCTCAAAGCCGAGGCCAAAGAGGCACAGCCGTCTTTACCAATGCTACAATTGAAAAGTCTGCAACAAAAAGAAAGAAAGGAAAAAAAATCACAAATTATTATGTTTTCTCCTAGAAAGCAATGTGATAAAATGGAGGACAAATGGAGACTTTTGATGTTCCTTCTGAGTAAAAACCCATCAATGATTATTTTATTTTCATACCACAGCACATCTTTTGAGACTCAATGCATTGACTTATAGTTTGCAATTTAGCAATTAGCAAGCAGTTTGCAATTTATGCCATTGTAAATCTCTTCAACATTCTATACCATGGGTTTGAGTCTACTTCCTACCTCAGTATGTCTAGTTTACATAATTTCCCAATCCAGCAGCAAGCTGGTTTATTCCTGAATCCTGAAGATTTTTAGAACTCAAATCCAGCTCTATTAGACATGAGAGTCTTGAACTAAGAACGGAGGCCAGGCCGGCACAGCTTTTCTCTGTCACATTTCAACACCTCAATCTGAAGGGAAAAGATTCAAAAGATTCACCAACTATATTTGAAATGACATTACAAGAAACACTTCACTGTTTATCTCACCTAAGTCCTAAAACTTTATCTGCAAAGGTATGTGAATGTATCAAGTTACATGAATACTTTCACATGCTACTGCATTCTGAAATGTGTCCAAATACAATCATAACAATGCAAATATGCACTGTATTCTCAGTCAACTGTCATGGAAAAGGAATAATTTGAAGAGAATCTTCCTGTGCAAGTTAATTAAAATGAGTTGATATATTTACAATTGGCTCTATGATTAATAGAACATCCATTTTAAACCCTTTAAGGTAATTTTATCGCAACCTAATACTGAGGTTGTTATCAACGCAGTAATGCAAGAAAGCATGTTAAGTATGTACAACAGGACTGCATGCTTGGAATATGCTAGACAAGTGTACACATCTGTGTTTGCATACTTGAGTAGAGTGAGATACCTACAGAACTGATCGAGATGCTTTGATTACTGGCAACAGTCTCAACAGTCCCTCATTCGAGGTCACGTTTGGATGAATGAATTTTGCCAAGTCAAAAACATCCAGTTCTTCAGCAGATGTCAGCAATATGTAAGCCAAAGCAGAAAAACGTGAAGGAGACAGCTTTCCACCACTAAAACCCTGTGAATTTATGAATTCCTGCACTTCCTCAACCAGAAAATCATCTTTCAGTTCACTTTGGCAATGAAAAAGACTTATTGCCTTCTCTGCTGAAGGGTGGTCCCTGATTTTTTCCTTGATGCATTGACGTGCATGTTTTCATGTTGCCTTCAGCATCGCTCAGCACCTCAGTCAGCAGCGCCTGAAAAAGAGTCTGATTGGACTCAAGTGACAGTCCCAACAAAAAGCGAAGAAAAAGGTCCAAATGTCCATTGTCACTTGCTAAAGCCTTATCCACAGCACACTTCAGAAATTCATGCATTGATAGTTTTTTTAAGTACTTATGATTTTAGCATTCGTCGTCTGACTGAGGACATTTAGCTGCTTGTTGACAAACACAAGGAAGGCATACAATGCTGCCAAAAACTCCTGCATACTTGCGTGTATGAAGCTGAAGACCCTTTCCTGAAGCAGTCCTGCCTCTTCTCTAAAAATTTGGGTGCAAACTCCTGAACACACAGATGCAACATTGAGTTCAATGCCACATTCCTTCAAATCTTCCTCATAGAACAATAAATTACCATTTTCAAGTTGTTTAAAAGACAGCTTTCCAAGCAACAATATAGTCTGGTTATCCAACTTCAAACCTCAGAAATCCCATCGTATTTGTAACTCCCTTGCATGATCTGGAGAATTAGGAAGTGTGCGTACATTCGTGTCAAGGTCCTGGGAATTTCACCACCATCAGAATCCTGAAACATCTTTTCAAGAACTGTAGCTGATATCCAACAGAACACTGGGATGTGGCACATGATGTGAAGGATCTTTGAAGACTTCAAGTGTGAGATTATTCTGGAGGACAGGTCTGGATCACCTATTTTTTTGATGAAGTACTCCTCTTTATGGGAGTCATTGAAACCTCGTACTTCGGTTACTCGGTCAATGAAGTCAGGTGGTATTTGACCTGCTGCAGCTGGATGTGAAGTTATCCAGACCAAAGCAGAAGGAAGCAAGTTCTTGCAGATGAGGTTTGTCAGTAGGACACCGACTGAGACTGATTCTGTCACACTGGAGCAACTCCTGTTGTTTTGAAAATCCAGAGGAAACCGACATTCATCAAGTCCATCAAAGATCTTGTATTTGCCTGAATGTAATACTTCTGCATCTATTTTTAGATTGAAGAAGCACTGAAGAATGTGTATCAGACTAATTTTCTTTTCTTTAAATCCATACGTTTCATGAAAACTAAGTGGAAATATCATCTGGACATCCTGGTTGTCTCTCTCCTCAACCCAGTCCAGTGTGAACTTTTTCACGGACACTGTTTTCCCAATGCCAGTGATTCCTTTGGTTAGCACAGTTAGGATTTGTTTAGTGGATCCGGGAAAAGCTTTAAAGATATCATTAGCCTTGAATGGTGAATCTATTGTGGCTGGATGTTTAGATGCCATCTCGATCTGTCTGATTTCATGTTCCCTGCTGTGCTCACTGCTTCCAACATCAGTGATATAGAGCTCTGTATAGACATGGTCAAGCAGAGAGGGGCTGCTGCGCTCTTCATTCCCCTCGAAAATGCACTGACACCTGTCCCTCAACATCCTCTTAAGCTTACATGTCCAGATCAGATCCTCTGTGAAGTTTGACATAAGATGTAGTTCAAATAAAAAAAAAATACTACATCATTTAAAGATTTAAAAATCTAGATTTAAAGATTCATATGAAACCACTGAAATGAATACCATTTAGCACATTTGATCTTAATTCCTTCTGTTGAGTTCAGAAAGACAAAACAGGTATAAATGCAATAAAAAAAATCATGTTTAATGTTGCCATGTTTTATTGGTTTATAATGTTAAATAACTTTATATTAAATGTGAAGTGTGTAATTCTTCTAATGTTGCTCATATTTAGCTTAATGTTGCACAGTAAGTGTTTTTTTGTTTATGTTGCACTGGCAGACATCCTCGAATTAGCCTATACTGACACCTAACAGCATAAATGACACAAAACTAAACATTTTTAGTTCACAATAACATTGAAAAGGATCTTTATTCACAATCAATAAATGACACACCTCAAAATAAATACACACAACAAACTAATATTGAGCATCATCTGCTGTATAACTGTATGTTATTACAAATTAGTCCAATCAACACCACTGCTTCCTGCACATTAAGAATTGTGTGGTGAAGGTTTTTCAGTGAAAAACAACTTAAATACGAGTCTGTTCTACACAAGACTGTACTTACAAATATTATAGAGCATCAGAGTCTTATGGACCAACATGGTACTACTGTTGATGAAGGTGTGTAACGCTTTAAACTGATGTCAAACTTTGAGGCACAACTCTTCTCTTTTGCCATGTGAGTAAAGCAGACACACTTTTCTGAAGACTAATATATGCTTTAAAATGCACCATAAGCATTTGTGTTTACTTCTCTAAAAGACACACACACTAAATTGTTTATAATTGTTTAACAATGCTTCACATTCACATTAACACATACTTCAGTTCTGTGTGGATTGGTTCTCTTCTGAAGTTGTTAGGATCATCCATTGACTGCTTATGATGAATCAGCCTACAGTGAAGAAATTATTTAATGGAGGCAGAATCTTATAACATAATTCATGTTTGAGGCAGTATTCACATTTTTATTAGAATAAGGGTCTCACCTGTGTTCCGGGATTTCCTTCTTAAAGTACATAACGGGGAAGATTGATTCACTTGACTCAGTTCAGCATGTTCTTTTGGCTTGTTCAAACTCCAAAAACAAAAATAAAAGAATGAATGAATAAATAAATAAATGTAGTTCAATGCTTACACTTAAGGTTGTGTTGTACATTTCTGTTGGATTAATGCAGTGCATTATTACATTTAAAAATCAACTCAAACCTTAAAATACCCAAGGCTAGGTCCAGTTAAAAGGTCAAATAAAGGTCATATTGTCACGTTTATGTTCGATTATTTTATGTTTTTATGGACTTTTAGTTTGTTTGTTTTGAGTCACATGTTTCAGTTGTCATTGTACCAATTAAGAAGCCGGGGAAAGATCCTCATAGTCCAAGCAGTTATAGACCTATAGCGTTGACATCGCAGATGGGTAAGACAATGGAGAAAATGATAAATGATAGGCTGATGAATTGGGTAGAGTCAAAAGGATGGTTGCAATGTTACCAGAGTGGATTCAGAAGGGGAAGGGGTACTATGGACCCAGTGGTATGCCTGGAGGAAGCCATAAGAAAGGCTCAAGTGAATAAAGAGACTGTAGTGGCAGTGTTTTTTGACATAGAGAAAGCATATGACATTATGTGGTCAGAAGGACTATTAATTAAATTAAATCAGATGGGAGTTAGGGGACTGATGTATCAGTGGGTCAGAAATTTCCTGTCTGAAAGAACATTGAGAGTTAAAATTGATGGGGAACTAAGTGAGAGTTTTAGAGTATAAAATGGAACCCCTCAAGGAAGCATTGTGAGTCCTTTATTATTTGTAATTATGATAGACCAGATATTTAAAGACTTGCATGGTCTAGATGGAGTAGCGTTATTTGCGGATGACGGTGCAATGTGGAAGAAGGGAAGGAACATTGAGTTTATTGTGCATAAGATGCAAGATGCTGTGAATGAAGTTCAGCAATGGGGAGTGAAATGGGGGTTTAGAATCTCAATAGAGAAGACAAAGGTTATGTTCTTAACAAGGAAAAAAATTAGCCGAGAATTAAAAATAATGGTGTTAGATAAAGAGCTTGAGAGGGTTGAGATCTTTAAATATCTGGGAGTCTGGTTTGATAAGAGGTTGACATGGGCATGTCACATCCAAAAGATGGTAGATAAATGTAAAAGGATACTAAATGTTATGAGGTGTTTATGTGGGATAGATTGGGGTGCAACAAGGTCAGCATTAAAAACCATATATACAGGTGTAATGAGATCAGTGTTTGACTACGGCTGTATAGCATATGGATCTGCCTCCAAGACAAGCTTAAACAAACTTGATGCTATGCAAAATCAAGCAATGAGGATAATTAGTGGTGCAATAAAAACTTCTCCAGTAGCTGCAATTCAGGTAGAGAGAGGTGAGATGCCACTGCATTTGAGGAGGGACCAGCTAGCACTGGTATACTGGGCAAATATCAGGGGGCATAAAGAGAACCACATGTCTCAGACAGTATTAAGGGAATGTCAGGAAAAAGAAAGTGTGAAAATTAAAAGTTATGGGTGGGTTATAAAAGATAAGGTGAATAACATGGGAATTGGTTCTCTGAACATCAGCCCAACAGTGGCATATCCAGTAGTGCCTCCTTGGATGTTAGAAGAATTGAAGGTTGATTTAGGACTATTGGAGGAAAGGAAGAAAGATGGAGTGGATAAGTATGGGGTAAGCAAGTATATAACAGGAAAGTACAAAGAGTGTGTAAAGGTTTTTACAGATGCATCGAAAAACATTGAGAAGAGAGTAGGGGTAGCTTATGTAATCCCTGAGGCGGGAATAGCAAAGGCAAAAAGGATAAATGATGACCTAGCAGTGTATACTGCTGAACTGGTTGCCATATGGTTAGCACTCTTGTGGCTAGAGTCTAATAATTGTCTGCAGGCAGTGATTGCCTCTGATTCAAGTTCAGCAATGTTCAGTATTCAGAACTATCGGTCTGATTCAAGGGAAGATATTTTAATTGAAATTGTACAGCTAGCAAATGGAATACAAGCATCAGGAAGGAGGGTGACATTCTTATGGGTTCCAGCCCATATAGGAGAGGAAGGAAACGAAATGGCCGATGAGCATGCAAAGAGAGCAACAGATAAAAGCAATATAGATATAGATGTAAAGTATAGTAAAGCAGAGATAAAAAGTATAGTTAAGGCTAAAACTATTAAAAAGTGGCAACATATCTGGGATAATGGGTGCTCAGGAAGACATCTATATAGGATACAAGGGAAAGTGGGAAAAGACATACACATAACCAGATCAAGACAGGAAGAAATTGTGCTGACTAGGATGAGGTTGGGTCATACAAAGTTGAATAGTACAATGTTTTTAATAAAAAAGCATGGAGATGGAAATTGTGAGTATTGCCAGGGTAATATACCTGAAACAGTAGAGCATGTAATTATGTACTGTCATAAATACAACGAGGCAAGGCAAAGGCTTGTTAATGAGTTGAAAGCAAAGAGAATGTCTTTAGAAACTAAAACACTATTGAATAGTAGTTCAAGGGAGAATTTTGATTTCTTACTTTCTTTTCTGAAAAGTACAGGCCTTTTAAAAAGGATATAAGAATAACTTAAAATAATAATATAATATAATTTTGTCCATCAGCCTTCAGTCGTTATACGTGCAAAAACGATTGACAATGTTTGGGCCACTTAATGTATTTGCTGATGTCCGTTTACACATACTTCAGTTCTGTGCGTATTGGTTCTCTGCTGGAGGTTTCAGGAACATCCATTGACTGGCCACTTTTCATTGATAAACTGCTTGGCAAAGAAAAGTCCGTGCGATGAATCTGCCTATAATGAAGAAATGACTTAGAAGCAAAAGCATCCCGTAACCGAGTTTACAATGATAGAGTCATTATTGAGCTCATCATATGATAGGACTCCATGTAAAATAAAGATCACACCTAACGCGTGAGAGGCGCCTTTTTTAAAATTGTTTTCTTATGGCAGTGAGCGTCATGCACGCTGTTTATGCTCCCCTGGCGCCTCGCGTTTTTTGCAGTTGGAAAAAAAAGCAACTCTGGTGTCATCGCGTTTTTTCCACTGTCCAATCGAATGGATGGAGAGGCGGGCCTTCCGTTGTAGTGATGAAAGCTAAAGTTTATTTGAACACCCAGAGAGTATGGAGGACCATACTTTTTTTTTTTTTAAAAAGCACCATTTATACTTTTATTTCCTTATTTATGTATAATTATATTTTTTTCCACATTTATTTATTTTTTCATTTATTTATTTATGCATGTATTTATGCATCAAATTATCCACTATTAACCACATTTTATGCCATGCATTGTAGATCCGTACACAGAAACTAACTGCATTTTTAATGTATCTTCCAAAAACAATGTTGACAGCAAACAAACTTTTCAATAAAGAGGTGTTTTATTTCATAAAAAAATAAAATAAATAGGCTGTGCGCCCCACGTTTTCGAACCTGAAAAACACGTTATGTGTGATCGGGGCCTAATTAGGCTACTGAAATGACTTGATCTTATACATACATTATAAATTAACATATTTTTATTATATATAAGTAAACAGTATTATTGGAGTGTGGAGTATTATTATAATGGATGGATGCACTTTTTGGGCTTCAAATTTTTTCCAGCCGTTCACTCTCATTATAAAGCTTGGAAGAGCCCGGACATTTATTAATCTAACTCTGATTGTATTTGTCTGAAAGAAGAATGTCATGTACACCTAAGATGACGTGAGGGTGAGTAAATCATGGGCATTTTTCATTTTCTGATGAACTAAGGTGAGATTGTGATTAAGGTGGGCGAGATTGTACTAGTTCGTACGAGTTACTTACCAATTCACCAAAACGTACTACCAAAATGAACTGCCATGAAATTGTGTTGTCCTCTCACAGTCATTATGGCTTCTGAAGACATTTATGGCAGTTTTATGGTGCTCAACTCTATCATACCAATTTATAATTATTTTACTTTTTGTTTAAACGGGTGTATGAATTCATTTTTCTTTGCAATCTGCTTACGCTGAGAGTTAGGTGCATGCGTGGAAATCATACCCAAATCTAATTGCACAAATTCATACTGAATCGGCAACTTCCTGTCTACTTTTGTTGTATTGACCAGAGCAAACATTCCTCAAAATGTCTCCTTTGGTGTTTTACAGAAGAAACAAATTCAAATGTGTTCGGGATGACATGATGACAAGTAAATGATGTCAGAAATTATACTCCTGTATTCCTTTAATTATGCAACATATACATTTCTGTGCATCATAAGCAATTTGTAATATTATAGTCAGCTGTGTATATGTTAGGCCATCAGGTCTCTTGTGAGGCAAAACTCTTCACTAACACAATTTGCTGTGCGAGTGAAGTACATGCTCTGGTCTGAAAACTAATATGTAAATGCATCAAAAGCTGTTACAGTTAGAAGTATTATAATTAGTATTGTTTAACACATTGCAAACATACTTCAGTTCTGTGCAGATTGGTTCTCCACTGAAGTTGACAGGATGACTCACTTTTCATTGACAAACTGCTGGGCAAAGAGAAGTCAGAGTCCTCACGATTAATCAACCAATGAAGAAATGTTTTAATGGAAACAACATTTTACCACTTGTTTGAGTCAGTTTCCACAAGCTTATCAGAGATGAGCTCACCAGTGTTGAGTGGTTTTCTCCTTCAGTGTTAACAGATGAGACAAAGACTTGGTCCCGGTGAAGCAGGTTTATTGGGCTTTTTCGAGCTTTAAAAACAAAAGCTGGCACTTTATGATATGTTTTATGGTGTGTTGAATCAAGTGCAGATATAAACAGGTGTATAAACAAGAAACAGCTCGAACCTTAAAACATCCAGTTCAACCGCAGGCCCTCTGTGTCCACTCATTTTACTGTTGGACTGACTAGTCATCATGACTGGTCTAGATTAGCATACAGGCATCATTTACTCATCCTGCAACCTGAGACAACAGGCACTGATGTAAATCACCACTGAAAGAGAAACTACCAGTGACAGAATTCTTTCACAAAAATACTTTTTGCGTGACAACAAATAACATTAAGACTTTGAGAACTTGATTGTCGTTTTCACAGATTTGTTCAGTGAAATGAGTTTTGGGTTTTAGCGTTTGTAAAACCAGACATTGTTTAGAAATAGTATTTATGTTTCATTATATATAGGCCTACAATATATATAAAATGTATATTTATTACATGGCTTGGTTGAATTCTAATGTAGAATGCGGTCTGTAATTTGTTGATTCCTGCTAAGTATAACACACCGTTGCAATGATCCATGAAAAACATGGTATGGATGCAGGATTCTGACTATTTTCTTTAGCGGAAGTAATACAATCGTTTTTAAATAAATATTTTGTGTAAAATTATTGATTTATTTGGTAGCTAGCCATTTAATAAGCGGAATAATGTAGAACGAGGTGGTTGTTATAGCGAATAGCCTACAACCCTGACAGGCTGAACAGGACCCCGACACAAATATGTAACGTTACACACACACACACACACACACACACACACACACACACACACACACACACACACACACACACACACACACACACACACACACACACACATATATACAGGTCCTTCTCAAAAAATTAGCATATTGTGATAAAGTTCATTATTTTCCATAATGTAATGATAAAAATTAAACTTTCATATATTTTAGATTCATTGCACACCAACTGAAATATTTCAGGTCTTTTATTGTTTTAATACTGATGATTTTGGCATACAGCTCATGAAAACCCAAAATTCCTGTCTCAAAAAAATAGCATATCATGAAAAGGTTCTCTAAACGAGCTATTAACCTAATCATCTGAATCAACTAATTAACTCTAAACACCTGCAAAAGATTCCTGAGACTTTTAAAATCTCCCAGCCTGTTTCATTACTCAAAACCGCAATCATGGGTAAGACTGCCGACCTGACTGCTGTCCAGAAGGCCATCATTGACACCCTCAAGCAAGAGGGTAAGACACAGAAAGAAATTTCTGAACAAATAGGCTGTTCCCAGAGTGCTGTATCAAGGCACCTCAGTGGGAATTCTGTGGGAAGGAAAAAGTGTGGCAAAAAACGCTGCACAACGAGAAGAGGTGACCGGACCCTGAGGAAGATTGTGGAGAAGGACCGATTCCAGACCTTGGGGGACCTGCGGAAGCAGTGGACTGAGTCTGGAGTAGAAACATCCAGAGCCACCGTGCACAGGCGTGTGCAGGATATGGGCTACAGTTGCTTGGCTACAGGTCAAGCCACTTTTGAACCAGAAACAGCGGCAGAAGCGCCTGAACTGGGCTACAGAAAAGCAGCACTGGACTGTTGCTCAGTGGTTGCATGTCATTCGGAAATCAAGGTGCCAGAGTCTGGAGGAAGACTGGGGAGAAGGACATGCCAAAATACCTGAAGTCCAGTGTCAAGTACCCACAGTCAGTGATGGTCTGGGGTGCCATGGCAGCTGCTGGTGTTGGTCCACTGTGTTTTATCAAGGGCAGGGTCAATGCAGCGAGCTATCAGGAGATTTTGGAGCACTTCATGCTTCCACCTGCTGAAAAGCTTTATGGAGATGACGATTTCATTTTTCAGCACGACCTGGCACCTGCTCACAGTGCCAAAACCACTGGTAAATGGTTTACTGACCATGGTATTACTGTGCTCAATTGGCCTGCCAACTCTCCTGACCTGAACCCCATAGAGAATCTGTGGGATATCGTGAAGAGAAAGCTGAGGGACGCAAGACCCAACACTCTGGATGAGCTTAAGGCCGCTCTCGAAGCATCTTGGGCCTCCAGAACACCTCAGCAGTGCCACAGGCTGATTGCCTCCATGCCACGCCGCATTGAAGCCGTCATTTCTGCAAAAGGATTCCCGAGCAAGTATTGAGTGCATAACTGAACATAATTATTTGAAGGTTGACTTTTTTTTTGTATTAAAAACACTTCTTTTATTGGTCGGATGAAATATGCTAATTTTTGAGACAGGAATTTGGGGTTTTCATGAGCTGTATGCCAAATTCATCAGTATTAAAACAATAAAAGACCTGAAATATCTCAGTTAGTGTGCAATGAATCTAAAATATATGAAAGTTTAATTTTTATCATTACATTATGGAAAATAATGAACTTTATCACAATATGCTAATTTTTTGAGAAGGACCTGTATATATATAAATATAAATATATATACACACACACACACACACACACACACACATACTGTATGTATATATATATATATATATATATATATATAAGAGACGTTAGATTTTCTAAAGTAGCATTTATAGTGATAACCAAACTAATTGAAAGATAAGTAGGCCTATGCATAATATGAGTATATTACAACTTAAAACTCATATATTTTAATGTTTACCTTAGTTGAACATGAGAAAGACATATAATTTAAAAGTGTTAAAGTCTCTTTGATTGTATAAAAATATGTTTAAAAAAATAAAAAAATGCATAATATAGTATAAGTGGAGCGGAGCAGGATGATGTCATCAACTTCACTTCCCGAGAAAACTACTCTGAACGCGGCAGGCAGGGGTACAAACAGACAAACATATCTGAGGATCACAAAAAAAGGCAACATAACTCATGCCATTACTGTGGATCACTACATCCACCAAACGAAAGACAACACAAACCACAGCTGAACTTAGTAGAGGAAGACATCCAGTCTGAAGAACAAGCAGATGCAATGTGGTACATCTCACATGTAAACTCTATGCAAGTCAACCAAAGTAAATGGTTTATAAATATGAAGCTGACCCCACACACAATGTAAAGTAATTCAATGACGATTCCCATTATACACTGAAGTGACAGCTAGACACAGGCTCCACAGTCAATATAATCGGCTTTCGTGACCTCCAATAGCAATCCAGCTTTAATGCCCAACAAAGCCACACTCAAGCTGTATAATGGCACGCTAATCAAGCCAAAGGGTGAATGTGACCTCAAAGCAGACCATGAAGGGCACAAATACATCCTCAGATTTCAAGTAATGGAGACATCACATATACCACTGCTTTCAGCTGAAACCTGCCAGAAACTCAATCTACTTCAAATAAACACCAACCATGTCTTCTTCAGTGCTGCCTAACGGGGTATGCGACTTCACGATGATATTGGTCTCGGTCTAGCACGGCGTGTAGAGTTTGTGCTGTTGTTAATTGTAGCCATGTTCTGATGTTACTGAGCCATGTCGTTTTTGGCCGTCCTGGTCGTTTTTTCCCTTCGATTTTTCCTTGCAGGACTTGCTTTAATAGCTGGTATTTGTGGTCGTTTCGGGCAATGTGGCCTAAGTAGTGACACTTCCTGCTAATGATGGTCTTCAGCAGTTGCCTGTCAGTGCCCATGTCTTGCAGAACTTGTGTATTGGTGGTTTTGGCTGTCCATGGGATTTTCAGCATTCTTCGATACAGCCACATTTCGAAAGCTTCGAGCCTTTTTGTTGCTGTTGTTGTCAGTGTCCACGTGTCTACTCCGTACAGCAAAATTGACCAGATGTAACATTTCAGTGTGCGCAGTTTCAGTGATGTACTCAAGTTGCGGTCTGCAAGGAGTGTTTTCTATTTAGTAAATGCTTGCCTTGCTTGTTCAATTCTGCTCTTGATTTCGACCTCATGGTTCAGCTGATCGTCAATGATTACACCAAGATATTTAAATTGGTGTACATGTTCCAATTTTTCGCTGCCCAGCTCGATTGTTGTTTCGCTTAAAGTTCGGCTGACCTTCATAACCTTTGTTTTCTTTTTGTTAATTCGTAGGCCCCATATTTGACTTTCTGCGGCAACTTCGTCCAAGATTTGTTGTAGATCTTGTTCCGAATCGGCCAGCAGTGCAATGTCGTCGGCATATCTGATGTTATTGATGTTTGTCCATTGACTTTAATACCAATGTTTTTATCTGCTAGTGTTTGATAAAAAATCTGCTCCGAGTAGATGTTGAAAAGAATCGGTGACAGTGGGCAGCCTTGTCGTACACCTTTTTGCATTGGTGTTGGGGTCTGTCAGTTCGTTGTCATATCGGAGTAGGGCTGTTTGCTTCCAATAAAGAGCAATGATGAAGTTGGTGTCGTTTTTTATCTAGTTCCAGTTGTTTTAATAGAGCTGCTAGTCGGTTGTGGTCTACTGAGTCAAAGGCTTTCTCGTAATCTATGAAGCAGATGTACACTTCTATCTAATGTTCGTAGCATCGCTGTAGTAGTATCTGTAGACAGAAGATTGCTTCTCTTGTGCCTAGTCCTCTGCAGAAGCCAAACTGTGTTTTCCTCAATGCACCCTCGCATGTGGAGCGTGTACGCTGTTGGATCACCTTCAGGAAGACGTTCAGCACGTGGCTCATCAAGCTTATCAGTCTGTAGTCTTCATATTTCCGGCTTGTTGCTTTCTTTGGTATGGCCACAAAGATGGATTGTAGCCAGTCGGATGGAATTCTGTTGCCGTTGTATATTTGATTATACCAATTAGTCAGTTGTCGCATGTTATTGCTGTCTAATAATTTGAGCAATTCGACATGGATTGTATCGGGCCTGGACGCTTTGCCTGGCTTAGCTGTTTCGATTGCATGTTATACTTCTTATGTTAAAATGTGTGAAGGGTCTTTCGACGTCTGTTGGTCTTTTCCTGTAGATGTTCTCGCGGCGCCAAAGAGCTTGTGTATACAGTTTGTCCAGGTGTCCATTTTTTCTTGCTTATTTAGGATTGGTTGGTTGTTGTCTGCATAAAAGATTGCTGTTGGGGCTGGTCTGTAGATATTACCAGCTTCTTTGAGCTTCTTGTGCAGATTAAAATTGTCATGTTTTTTAATTAATTCTTCAATTTCGGCGCATTGTTCCTCAATCCACTTTTCTTTTGCCTGTCGGATTGCTTCTCTGATCTTCTGTTGCATTTGTTTGTACTTCTCCAAGTTGTTATTTTTGTACATTCTTTATTTGCTCATTAGATCGAGAATATATTGTGTCATCCATTGTTGTTTCTTTTTCGGTGACTGGTGTCCCAGCATGGCTTCTGTTGTTTCTGTGATGCATTGTTTGAACGAGCGCCAGTACTCCTGAACATACGTGTTTCTGTTGTTATTGAGCGGATACTATTGTTGAGATGTTGCTGTACTTGTCTTTTATCGGCGCTGTTCTTCAGTTTCTCCAAGTCTGTTTGTCTCGTCTTTGTACATTCACGAGTTCACACTTAAATACAATTAAAGGGAATAAAGTATAATGCGTATTTGGCGTGCTGTCCGGTGGGAGGGCTCCGAGCTCGGAATTTGGCCCGAACCCAGAGTACTCCCCCCTGTATGTAAAGTGGTTTAGGATTGAAAGAGTGGAGAAGGGGTGGTGGAGGGACGCTGCTAAACTGTCAGAGAAATGAGGTGAGACTGCTGAGTCTTTATATACGCGTTTGAATCATGATTGCTGAGTGCTCTCCACCCGTGTTAATTATCTGAACGTGCTTCTCCCGAACTTTGTTAATGAAACATCATTTCACGAGTTCACACTTACATACAATTAAAGGGAATAAAGTATAATGCGTATTTGGCGTGCTGTCCGGGGGGAGGGCTCCGAGCTCGGAATTCGGCCCGAACCCAGAGTACTCCCCCCAAAAGGCTAGAGAGCAGAGGACAGCCGCCGGACTAAAGACCCCCCAAATGAGTGCCGAGTTTGGCGGGCTGGCATATTGTGAAAGGGTCTGTGCGCTTGGCCGGGAGGGCCCGTGGCGGCTCACTGCGCTGGACTAACAGGCCCTGCTGACGTGAGAATAGGGAGCAATTGTAATTAGGAATGGCAAATTTAGGAGAGTTGTGCCTTCTTGATGGGAGCTGTTCGCGCAAATCACGGACGACAGACCGAGAGGCCCATGTAGCTTCGACAGGGGGGGATAGCGGTCGTTGGGGCTTATCTGCCGACTGTGGAGTGGCCCTTCCGATCTAGGCTTACAGGAAAGCTTTGTTGCGTGCGCTGTTAGAAAAAATGCTTGCTGGAAAAGAGGAAACGGGAAAGAGGAAAATGAGTACTCAACCGGGAGATTTTGTCACACTGCGTCGCTGGACGAAAGAGAAAACATAAGGCTCTACCGGAAAAGTTCTCACTGTCTCCGCTGTGAGTGAAGCCTGCTGGGCAGAAAAAGGAAACTGGAAAGAGGAAAAATGAGTACTCGACCGGGAGATTTTCTCACACTGCGTCGCTGAACGAAAGAGAAAACATAAGTCCTCCACCGGAAAAGTTCTCACTGCGTCCGCTGTGGGACTGAAGCCCACTGGGCAGAAAGAGGAAACTGGAAAGAGGAAAATGAGTACTCGTCCGGGAGATTTTCTCACACTGCGTCGCTGGACGAAAGAGAAAACATAAGGCTCTACCGGAAAAGTTCTCATTGCGTCTGCTAGGACTGAAGCCTGCTGGGCATAAAGAGGAAACTGGAAAGAGGAAAAATGAGTACTCGACCGGGAGATTTTCTCACACTGCGTCGCTGGACGAAAGGGAAAACTAAAGTGCTCTATATATATATATATATATATATATATATATTTTTTTTTTTTTTTTTTTTTATAAATTAACATTTCAATAGATTTGTAATCCTACAGTACATAGAACATCCACTGGGAGACCAATTCTCGCTGGATGGAAAAAGAGTAGAGATAGATGCATGCTACGTCCGCTGGGAGACCAATGCTCGCTGGACAGAGAAAGAAGAAACATAGATGCATGCAACATCCGCTGGGAGACCATGCTCGCCGGACAGAGAAAGAAGAAACATAGAAAAAGAGCTCCTGCGGGAGCAGAGGAAACATCACTGCTCTGGCAGTGGAGAAAATTAGCCAGAGAAAAAGAGCTCCCTGCAGGAGCAGAGGACACATACTGCTCTGGCAGTGGAGAAAATTAGCCCGAGAAAAAGAGCTCCTGCAGGAGCAGAGGACACATACTGCTGTGGCAGTTGAGAAAATTAGCCAGAGAAACAGAGCTCCTGTGGGAGCAGAGTAGACATCACTGCTGTGGCAGTGGAGAAAATTAGCCAGAGAAACAGAGCTTCTGCGGGAGCAGAGTAAACATCACTGCTGTGGCAGAGCAGAAAATTAGCCAGAGAAACAGAGCTTCTGCGGGAGCAGACTAGGCATTACTGCTGTGGCAGTGGAGAAAATTAGCCAGAAAACAGAGCTTCTGCGGGAGCAGAGTAGACATCACTGCTGTGGCAGTGCAGGAAATTAGCCAGAGAAACAGAGCTCCTCTGGGAGCAGAGTAGATATCACTGCTGTGGCAGTGGAGAAAATTACCTTGAGAAATTGCGCTCCTGCAGGAGCGGAGGAGACATCACTGCTGTGGCGGTGGAGAAAATTAGCCAGAGAAACAGAGCTCCTGTGGGAGCAGAGGAGGCATCACTGCTGTGGAAGTGGAGGAAATTAGCCAGAGAAACAGAGCTTCTGGAGAATTGAGCTCCTGTGGTGTGAGGCTGAGTGAAGGGAGAAGGAGATTGGGGCCTGGCCGATCGATGCTCATCTTCTTGCGCGTTAATCGAAGACGCGAGGAAGAGGAGATGAGATATTAAATCCTTGCATGATTATGCGCATCTGAAGTTTAAGTGGCCGGGCAAAGATAGCAGTTCGCGTTTAGAACAGTTTAAAATATCTGGGAAGGTGGATGAGTTTTGTGCAGTGATGCCTGGAAATCACCTGTATCCAAGTTAATGCCCAAAATTCAAATGGACGAGGCTGAACCCATAGTTTTAACCTGTGCAATTGGTCCGTATGGGTTGGTGATCGATTGCTCCTGTCTGCCTTCCTGCCTGCTGTGAGTTTGTTTGCGTCGAGGCTGTAAGCTTTAAGCCTCGCATTAGCTTCGTATTTCTTTCGGTTTTGAACCATCATTTCTAGTTGTTTATATTACTAAATACAGTTTACCTACCATCTCAGATTAACCTTACATTGCTAGCTTCCGTTATTGTTAGCACAGCACGCTAGTGTTAATGCGCCACCCGCGCTCATTTATTTATTATTTATTTTCTCTCGCGCGCCCGCGCCTTTGAGTTCAGAAAAGCCCAGGTAGGTAAGAATCAGTCAACACAAACGGTGAGTAATGTCTTGTCCTGTTATTGTCACCTGTGTGACATGTCATATGTTTAGTATAGCCTTCTCCGATGGCAATATAGGATTTATTTGTGATAAATGCAAGGAGACAGTCAGGCTGACGGAGAAGATTTCAGAGCTAGAGACACGCATCCAAACTTTAATTGAGGATAGTAAGGATAGTACTAGAGCTTTGGATACTATTTTGGATGCGCCTAGCGTAGTGAACTCTGTACATGATTCGATTCCGGCTGAAGTAGAGCCCACGCAGCAGGGCAATTGGGTGACAGTGAGGGATCGCTCTAGTTGCGGATCAAAAAACCACTCTTCCGTTCCGATTACCATAACAAATCGATTTGCCCCACTCAGTGAAACACCCACTGAGAATTCTGTTGATTGTGCCCTGGTAATTGGTGATTCGATCACACGGAACGTGAAAATAGAGACACCAGCCACCATAGTCACATGTTTGCCGGGAGCCAGAGCGCCTGACATCAAAGCAAATTTAAAAGTGCTGGCTAATGCTAATTGTAAATTCTCTAAGAACATTATTCATGTCGGCACTAATGATGTTCAACTCAGGCACTGTAATTTGCTCTGGCCCCCTTCCTGTTCGCAGGAGTGATGAGATAGTTAGCCGATTGGCGTCACTCAATGGTTGGTTGTCTAAGTGGTGTCCGTTGAATAATATAGAATTCATAGACAATTGGAAAAGTTTTTGGGGCAAGCCTGACCTGTTGAAAAGAGATGGTATTCATCCCTCCTGGGATGGTGCTGCTCTTCTCTCTAGTAATATGGCACATAGTCTTAGAGCTAAAACATGACAATCTGGGGCCAGAGTCAGGAAGCAGACAGACTGGCTAAACCGACCGTCTGCTAGCGGCCTCGCATCACCAAGGTCAGATAAATCCCATCACATAGAGCCTCTTTCACCTAGATATCATCATATAGAGACTGTGTCTGTTCCCCGAATTTGGAAATCCAAAAAACGTCAGGTAAAAAATTTAATTGATGTTCAACAAATAAGAAACAGATATACAGATCCTTCTAAAAAAATTAGCATATTGTGATAAAGTTCATTATTTTCCATAATGTAATGATAAAAATTAAACTTTCATATGTTTTAGATTCATTGCACACCAACTGAAATATTTCAGGTGTTTTATTGTTTTAATACTGATGATTTTGGCATACAGCTCATGAAAACCCAAAATTCCTGTCTCAAAAAATTAGCATATCATGAAAAGGTTCACTAAACGAGCTATTAACCTAATCATCTGAATCAACTAATTAACTCTAAACACCTGCAAAAGATTCCTGAGACTTTTAAAATCTCCCAGCCTGTTGCATTACTCAAAACCGCAATCATGGGTAAGACTGCCAACCTGACTGCTGTCCAGAAGGCCATCATTGACACCCTCAAGCAAGAGGGTAAGACACAGAAAGAAATTTCTGAACAAATAGGCTGTTCCCAGAGTGCTGTATCAAGGCACCTCAGTGGGAAGTCTGTGGGAAGAAAAAAGTGTGGCAAAAAACGCTGCACAACGAGAAGAGGTGACCGGACCCTGAGGAAGATTGTGGAGAAGGACCGATTCCAGACCTTGGGGGAACTGCGGAAGCAGTGGACTGAGTCTGGAGTAGAAACATCCAGAGCCACCGTGCACAGGCGTGTGCAGGAAATGGGCTACAGGTGCTTGGCTACAGGTCAAGCCACTTTTGAACCAGAAACAGCAGCAGAAGCGCCTGAACTGGGCTACAGAGAAGCAGCACTGGACTGTTGCTCAGTGGTTGCATGTCATTCGGAAATCAAGGTGCCAGAGTCTGGAGGAAGACTGGGGAGAAGGAAATACCAAAATGCCTGAAGTCCAGTGTCAAGTACCCACAGTCAGTGATGGTCTGGGGTGCCATGTCAGCTGCTGGTGTTGGTCCACTGTGTTTTATCAAGGGCAGGGTCAATGCAGCTAGCTATCAGGAGATTTTGGAGCACTTCATGCTTCCACCTGCTGAAAAGCTTTATGGAGATGAAGATTTCATTTTTCAGCACGACCTGGCACCTGCTCACAGTGCCAAAACCACTGGTAAATGGTTTACTGACCATGGTATTACTGTGCTCAATTGGCCTGCCATCTCTCCTGACCTGAACCCCATAGAGAATCTGTGGGATATTGTGAAGAGAAAGTTGAGAGACGCAAGACCCAACACTCTGGATGAGCTTAAGGCCGCTATCGAAGCATCCTGGGCCTCCATAACACCTCAGCAGTGCCACAGGCTGATTGCCTCCATGCCACGCCGCATTGAAGCAGTCATTTCTGCAAAAGGATTCCCGAACCAAGTATTGAGTGCATAACTGAACATAATTATTTGAAGGTTGACTCTTTTTTTTTTTGTATTAAAAACACTTCTGTTATTGGTCGGATGAAATATGCTAATTTTTTAAGACAGGAATTTGGGGGTTTTCATGAGCTGTATGCCAAAATCATCAGTATTAAAACAATAAAAGACCTGAAATATTTAAGTTGGTGTGCAATGAATTTAAAATATATGAAAGTTTAATTTTTATCATTACATTATGGAAAATAATGAACTTTATCACAATATGCTAATTTTTTGAGAAGGACCTGTGATACAGATGAGCAAAAAAAAAGCTTGGGTTGCTGAATATTCGATCACTTACTTCAAAATCGCATAGTTAATGATATGATTTCAGATTATAATCTAGATGTGATGTGTTTGACAGAAACAGAGACAGAGACAGAAAGAATTTGCGGACTTTCTATCAGAATTAGTATTGGCTAACGATAAAGTACTAATTGTTGGTGATTTTAATATACATGTAGATAATGAAAAAGATGCATTGGGATTGGCACTTAAAGACATTGTAAACTCAATTGGAGTTAGACAACACGTGTCAGGACCCCCTCATTATCGTAATCATACTCTAGATCTAATATTATCACATGGAATAGATGTTGATGCCGTTGATATTGTGCAGCAGAGCGATGACATCTCAGACCATTATCTAGTCTCATGTAAATTACATTTAGCCAAGGCTGCAAAGCCGACTCCGTGTTATAATTATGTTAGACCTATAACTTCTGGCACTAAAGATTGCTTTATCAATAATCTTCCTAATCAGTTTCATCATCTCAGCATCCCGGATAGCTTAGAAGAACTTGATATTGCAACAGAAACTTTTAACTCTCTCTTTTCCAGCACGTTAGACGCAGTTGCTCCATTGTGCTTAAAGAAGATTAAAGATAATAGTCCAACGCTGTGGTACAACGAGCACACTCAGGCCCTTAAGAGAGCAGCCAGAAAAATGGAGCGCAACTGGAAGAAAACAAAACTAGAGGTATTTCAGATTTTATGGAAAGAGAGCTCGATTGCTTACAGAGAGGCTTTAAAAGCTGCTAGATCTGCTTATTTTTCAACCCTATTAGAAGAAAAACATAATCCTAGATACTTATTTGGAACAGTGGCTAAACTAACGAAAAAGAAAGCTTCAAGCGCAGAAGTTTCCGGGCAACACAGTAATGACTTTATAAACTTCTTCACTTATAAGATTGATAATATCAGGGACAAAATTATAACTATGCAACCGTCTACTACAGTATCGCATCAGGAAGTGCATTGTAGTCTCCCTGAGGAAGAAATGTATTCATTTGTTCCTATAGGAGAGGAAGAATTCTGCGAACTCGTTAATTCATCTAAATTGATAACTTGTATGTTAGACCCTATACCGACTAAGCTACTGAAAGAGATGCTTCCAGAGATCAAAGATCCCCTTATTAATATCATTCATTCGTCTTTGTCTCTAGGATACGTACCAAAAACCTTTAAGATGGCTATGATAAAACCACTTGTTAAAAAAACGCAACTTGATCCTTCAGAATTAATCAATTACAGGCCGATCTCGAATCTGCCTTTTTTGTCAAAGATACTAGAAAAAGCAGTATCCTCACAACTGTGTTCCTTTCTTGAAAGAAATGATATCTGCGAGGATTTTCAGTCAGGATTTAGACCGCACCGTAGTACTGAGACAGCTCTCATTAGAGTTACAAATTATTTACTTTTATCATCCGATCGTGGTTGTATCTCTCTATTAGTGTTACTTGATCTTAGTGCTGCATTTGACACAATTGACCACAACATTCTTTTAAATAGACAAGAAAACTATGTTGGTGTCACGATGAGGTTGAGACAAGGAAGAAGCAGGATCCACTTGCAGCACACTTTATTTAAACAAACTCCAAACTTGACAAGGACTCAGACAGGGAACAGGACTCAGGAACAGAACAACCAGCATCCACAATACAACATCAAGAACTCACAAGGACTGGACTGAAACACAGGGCTAAAATACAAGGGCAAACAAGCTAAACAAGATGACAAGGGGGCGTGGTTAATTGGGGACACCTGGGAAGACTAATAGAGATAACGGGGAGCGGGAAACAGGACTAAACCAAAAACACAAAGAACGGGGAAACAGACAGACATCACAACATAGCCCCCCCTCTATGGGCGGCTCCCGACGCCCAACAAAACAGGACACAAGACAATTCGGGAGGGTGGTGGAGCGGAGGCGGTCCTGGGGGAGGGATGGAGGGCCAGGTCCGCGCAGGGAACGGGACCAGGCCTTGCAATGACGGACATGGGCCATGGAACGTGGGCGGAGCTGTACGTGCAGGCGGCCAGGGCGGAGCAGGACGAACAGGCTGTGGGCGTGGCCACAGCGGAGAAGACCCCTCGGGCGGCCACGGCGGAGAAGACCCCTCGGGCGGCCACGGCGGAGAAGACCCCTCGGGCGGCCACGGCGGAGAAGACCCCTCGGGCGGCCACGGCGCAGAAGACCCCTCGGGCGGCCAGGGCGCAGAAGACCCCTCGGGCGGCCAGGGCACAGCAGGACGTGGCGGTGGTGACACCGGCTCGGGAACAGACGACACCGGCTCGGGAACAGACGACACCGGCTCGGGAACAGACGACACCGGCTCGGGAACAGACGACACACACACTGGCTCGGGAACAGACGACACACACACTGGCTCGGGAACAGCCATCACACACACTGGCTCGGGAACAGCCATCACACACACTGGCTCGGGAACAGCCATCACACACACTGGCTCGGGAACAGACGACACACAAACTGGCTCGGGAACATCCATCACACACACTGGCTCGGGAACAGCCATCACACACACTGGCTCGGGAACAGACGACACACACACTGGCTCGGGAACAGACGACACACACACTGGCTCGGGAACAGACGACACACACACTGGCTCGGGAACAGACGACACACACACTGGCTCGGGAACAGCCATCACACACACTGGCTCGGGAACAGACGACACACACACTGGCTCTGGAACAGACGACACACAAACTGGCTCGGGAACAGACGACACACACACTGGCTCGGGAACAGACGACACACACACTGGCTCGGGAACAGACGACACACACACTGGCTCGGGAACAGACGACACACAAACTGGCTCGGGAACAGACGACACACACACTGGCTCGGGAACAGCCATCACACACACACTGGCTCGGGAACAGACGACACACACACTGGCTCGGGAACAGCCATCACACACACTGGCTCGGGAACAGACGACACACACACTGGCTCGGGAACAGACGACACACACACTGGCTCGGGAACAGCCATCACACACACTGGCTCGGGAACAGCCATCACACACACTGGCTCGGGAACAGCCATCACACACACTGGCTCGGGAACAGACGACACACACACTGGCTCGGGAACAGACGACACACAAACTGGCTCGGGAACATCCATCACACACACTGGCTCGGGAACAGCCATCACACACACTGGCTCGGGAACAGACGACACACACACTGGCTCGGGAACAGACGACACACACACTGGCTCGGGAACAGACGACACACACACTGGCTCGGGAACAGACGACACACACACTGGCTCGGGAACAGACGACACACACACTGGCTCTGGAACAGACGACACACACACTGGCTCTGGAACAGACGACACACAAACTGGCTCGGGAACAGACGACACACACACTGGCTCGGGAACATCCGTCACACACACTGGCTCGGGAACAGACGACACACACACTGGCTCGGGAACAGACGACACACACACTGGCTCGGGAACAGACGACACACACACTGGCTCGGGAACAGCCGACACACACACTGGCTCGGGAACAGCCATCACACACACTGGCTCGGGAACAGACGACACACACACTGGCTCGGGAACAGACGACACACACACTGGCTCGGGAACAGACGACACACACACTGGCTCGGGAACAGACGACACACACACTGGCTCGGGAACAGACGACACACACACTGGCTCGGGAACAGCCATCACACACACTGGCTCGGGAACAGACGACACACACACTGGCTCTGGAACATCCATCACACACACTGGCTCGGGAACAGACGACACACACACTGGCTCGGGAACAGACGACACACACACTGGCTCGGGAACAGACGACACACACACTGGCTCGGGAACAGACGACACACACACTGGCTCGGGAACAGCCGACACACACACTGGCTCGGGAACAGCCATCACACACACTGGCTCGGGAACAGACGACACACACACTGGCTCGGGAACAGACGACACACACACTGGCTCGGGAACAGCCATCACACACACTGGCTCGGGAACAGACGACACACACACTGGCTCGGGAACAGACGACACACAAACTGGCTCGGGAACAGACGACACACACACTAGCTCGGGAACAGCCATCACATACACTGGCTCGGGAACAGACGACACACACACTGGCTCGGGAACAGACGACACACAAACTAGCTCGGGAACAGCCAACACACACACTGGCTCGGGAACAGCCATCACACACACTGGCTCGGGAACAGACAACACACACACTGGCTCGGGAACAGACAACACACACACTGGCTCGGGAACAGACAACACACACACTGGCTCGGGAACAGACAACACACACACGGGTTCAGGCTCAGGAACAGACAACACACACACACTGGCTCGGGAACAGACACTAGAACAGTAAAGGCCATAAGGACAGACATAAACACAGGTACAGAAACTGGCACTGGCTCGGGAACAGACAACACATTCACTGGCTCGGGAACAGACAACACACCCTGGCTCGGGCTCGGGAACAGACAACACACACCCTGGCTCGGGCTCGAGAACAGACAACACACACACGGGTTCAGGCTCAGGAACAGACAACACACACACTGGCTCGGGAACAGACACTAGAACAGTAACGGCCATAAGGACAGCCATAAACACGGGAACAGACAACACACTCACTGGCTCGGGAACAGACAACACACACCCTGGCTCGGGCTCGGGAACTGACAACACACACCCTGGCTCGGGCTCGGGAACAGACAACACACACCCTGGCTCGGGCTCGGGAACAGACAACACACACCCTGGCTCGGGCCCGGGAACAGACAACACACACCCTGGCTCGGGCCCGGGAACAGACAACACACACCCTGGCTAGGGCCCGGGAACAGACAACACACACCCTGGCTCGGGCTCGGGAACAGACAACACACACCCTGGCTCGGGCTCGGGAACAGACAACACACACCCTGGCTCGGGCTCGGGAACAGACAACACACACCCTGGCTCGGGAACAGGAACAGACTCTGGCTCGGGAACAGGAACAGACTCTGGCTCGGGAACAGGAACAGACTCTGGCTCGGGAACAGGAACAGACTCTGGCTCGGGAACAGGAACAGACTCTGGCTCGGGAACAGGAACAGACTCTGGCTCGGGAACAGGAACAGACTCTGGCTCGGGAACAGGAACAGACTCTGGCTCGGGAACAGGAACAGACTCTGGCTCGGGAACAGGAACAGACTCTGGCTCGGGAACAGGAACAGACTCTGGCTCGGGAACAGGAACAGACTCTGGCTCGGGAACAGGAACAGACTCTGGCTCGGGAACAGGAACAGACTCTGGCTCGGGAACAGGAACAGACTCTGGCTCGGGAACAGGAACAGACTCTGGCTCGGGAACAGGAACAGACTCTGGCTCGGGAACAGGAACAGACTCTGGCTCGGGAACAGGAACAGACTCTGGCTCGGGAACAGGAACAGACTCTGGCTCGGGAACAGGAACAGACTCTGGCTCGGGAACAGGAACAGACTCTGGCTCGGGAACAGGAACAGACTCTGGCTCGGGAACAGGAACAGACTCTGGCTCGGGAACAGGAACAGACTCTGGCTCGGGAACAGGAACAGACTCTGGCTCGGGAACAGGAACAGACTCTGGCTCGGGAACAGGAACAGACTCTGGCTCGGGAACAGGAACAGACTCTGGCTCGGGAACAGGAAAAGACTCTGGCTCGGGAACAGGAAAAGACTCTGGCTCGGGAACAGGAAAAGACTCTGGCTCGGGAACAGGAAAAGACTCTGGCTCGGGAACAGGAACAGACTCTGGCTCGGGAACAGGAAGCGTCTCTGGCTCGGCAGGCGCGACGTGAAGCTCTGGACAGACATCACAACAGTTGGCATTAGTGGAATTGCACTAGCATGGTTTAAATCATACTTATCTGACCGTTATCAGTTTGTAGCAGTAAATGAAGAGATGTCTTATCGATCACAAGTTCAGTATGGCGTACCACAATGCTCAGTACTAGGACCGCTGCTGTTCACTCTGTACATGCTACCATTAGGAGATATCATTAGAAAACATGGAATTAGCTTTCACTGTTATGCCGATGATACTCAGCTCTATATTTCTTCAAAACCTAACGAAACTTACCAATTCACAAAATTAACGGAATGCATCGCTGATATAAAAAATTGGATGACTAGTAATTTCCTACTACTAAACTCTGAAAAACAGAGATTCTAATTATTGGACAAAAAACTCCCACACGTAATAACCTAGAATACTGTCTAACACTTGATGGCTGCTCTGTTAAGTCTTCGTCGTCGGTTAGGAACCTGGGTGTGCTCTTTGATAGCAATCTTTCATTTGAAAGTCACGTGTCTAGTATCTGTAAAACCGCATTTTTCCATCTTAAAAATATATCTAAATCACGACATATGCTCTCATTAACAAATGCGGAACAATTAGTTCATGCTTTCATGACATCAAGACTAGATTATTGTAATGCTCTACTGGGTGGTTGCCCTGCACGCTTAAAACATAAACTACAGCTGGTCCAAAACGCAGCAGCTCGAGTTCTTACTAGAACCAGGAAATATGACCATATTAGCCCGGTTCTGTCAACACTGCATTGGCTGCCTATTAAATCATATAAATTTTAAAATATTGTTAATTACTTACAAAGCACTAAATGGTTTAGCTCCGCAGTACTTGAGCGAGCTCTTAACGCATTATAGTCCTTCACGTCTATTGCGATCTCAAAATTTGGGGCCAGTTGATAATACCTAGAATATCAAAATCGACTGCTGGCGGTAGATCCTTTTCCTATTTAGCACCAAAACTTTGGAACAGTCTTTCTACCATTGTCCGGGAAGCAGACACACTCTGTCATTTCAAAGCTAGATTAAAGACACATCTCTTTGACCTAGCATACACATAATACATTATAGACTTCTATAATTCAATGTTAGGCTGCATAGATTAGGTCAGCCGGAACTGGGAACACTTCCCTTAAATCCTGATGTACTCGTTACATCATAAGAAGAATGGCATCTACGCTAATTTTAGTGTCTTTGTTTATCCCGAGGTTTTCCCGCAGCCTGCCGGATCCAGGCCGTATCCAGATCTGACTAGGAGCTTTGCCTGGACCCGATGACAACGCAGTGCTGAAGTGCCAACTAGCCTCTCCCTATGGAGGATCCCTTTCCCACTCTACAGATAAAACGTTTTGATTCCGGTTCGCGTTCCCACCCCGAAGTGATAAAATAAAACAAAATTCTGTATCAAATTACAGTTACTGTAAATCCGGCCTCTAGTTCATAAACGCCAGAGGAGAACTGGCCCCCGACTGAGCCTGGGTTCTCCCAAGGTTTTTTTTCTCTCCATTAAGTCACCTGATGGAGTTTTAGGACACCAGTAGGTCACTTGATGGAGTTTTTCGGTTCTTTGCCACTGTTGCCTTTGGCTTGCTCAGTTGGGGATATTCAAATTAATTAACCAAGCATAAATTCCATTGATCAGCCCTACCAAACGTGGATGTTTTTTCCACTAAGAATGTTATTTGATTGATACTGTGAAGCTGCTTTGATGCAATTTATATTGTGAAAAGCGCTATATAAATACACTTGACTTGACTTGCAATTGGAATCCCGAACTCAGCAGAAACTGTGCGGGGCTGAGGGATCGATTATTAAACGTTTGAAAATGTTCTTATTTCTCTGTTTATTTCATAATTTTTTTATGGGTCATATTCCATGCCGATTTGTTCGTTCTGAATCAGAAAAAACAATAGTGTGAAACTGTGGGTTTAAATTACCTACTTCAAAAATAAAAATACATTTGTTCTATAACTAAGTTTCTAAGCGATTTTTGTAAATAAATTGCCGGACAGTGTAAACAAAAAGGTTCTTAATGGTTCTGTGTGCAATCTGCACGTAATATGCGACCTACTGTTTACATGGGAGTTTACGCCACAGGAAGTATTGTGTTAATGAACGGCAAATCCTTTGTACAAAAACTATTTAATACACGTATTCCCCCGATCAAATTTGTATCCAGATAGCATGACTTGCTCGTGAATCAACAACTGAAGCGATGCGAGGTTCAAATCAGGGACAGAAAACGAAAAGGTTTTGAGCTAAGCACTCACGGAGTTGACCCGGCAGATGTTGAGAGTGTGGACTGGCCGGGACTGAATCTGCAGCTTGGCTTACTTAGGGCCTGTTGCGGCGGCCTGACGCTGGAGGAAGGCCCGTTCCTTTGCGTTAAGAGGGCAGCATTGCCTTATTGTCCATTTCTCTATGGCAGGAATTTTAAATGGTCCGGTTTAAAGAAATACGCAGAAGTAGATTGGGAATGTTTCACCCGCGGTTGCGAGGACCCGTTTGTTTGGCCGACGCCCATGAGATAATACCAGAAGATTGCGGCAAAGATTCCTAATTCTGAATGATTCATCGAACATAAGCTCGATTCGGACATGTTAGGAAGGTACTGAGGGGCCAAACGCTGCTAAACTGTCAGAGAAATGAGGTGAGACTGCTGAGTCTATATATACACGTTTTAATCATGATTGCTGAGTGCTCTCCACCCGTGTTAATTATCTGAATGTGCTTCTCCCGAACTTTGTTAATAAAACATAATTTGTATTGATCTCAATTTGAGTCTTATTGTATCTGTAATGGGTTGTGATGTGACGATATATCGGCTCCAGGGTAGGTTTTTGCTGTAAGCACACTGGACTTAAACCTGGTGTTAATTATGATAGTATCGATTTGGTTCCTGCCGATGTTATTGTCAGAGTCTTTCGGCGAGGTCCACGTGTACAGTCGTTGAGATGGTAATTGGAACCACGTGTTAGCAATACTGAAGCGTTCTTCTTGGCAGAATTGAACCAGTCTGTCGCCTCGTCCATTCCTTATTCATATGTCCATGCTCACATATGTGGTTGGAGTTAAAACTCCAACTCCCTCTAGTGGCACAGAGCATTATCAAATTTTCAAGTATCAGAGCTGCTTTAGGTGACTGAACACACACACAAACACACACAAGGGCGCAGATGGCACTAGGGATGGGGGGCACATGACCCCCCCAGATTCATAGTGACCCGATCCGTCCCCCGCCCTCACTATCCCAACGAAAGGCGACAAAAATCGGTAAAACAGAGGATTAACCAGTGTGTTCGCTAGCCAAAGTAGTGTCCCGGCCCGCCGCTGCTTCAGAATCAGTAAAAATAATCTACACCGATCACCATTACTTTGTACCAACGTTCTCAATACACGCTGTTCTGTTGTCAATAAACGAACGTTTACACGCTCTCTGTGTGCTACGACGACTCCTGAGTGACGTCACCGGGGTCCTATGAGGAGCTGGTAGCTGCCTCAATCGTGCCTGTATGAGCAGACTGGTAACCATAGTGATCATATACCATATATGACTGAGCTGAGTCCGTGATTTTCTGAACTGAACAAAATCGACTGTATAAATGCCACATAAAGGCAATGAAGAGAAAAAAAACGTTTTTTCACAAACCAAACAATGTAAGTATCCTATGCCTGTTGACTTTCCCAGATGTGGCAGATTAGATTTGTTAAGGGGAATAGCTAGTCTTACAAGGTTTTTGCACTTAGTAAACACAGCAAAATGTGGAGACCATAACTATGCATTTAGGTGAGTGGACAGAGCCAAATAATGAATGAACACAAAAAGGATGGTTGGATAAATCAAACAATTTATCATCATCAGGAAATAATGTTTTATCTAATCATTTAACCCATTGTACTGTATAAATTGACTTGAGGTATGTTCACTGTCGTTTAAGCCACTATAAAAATAATTATAATAAGTAAATTTGTGTAGTGCAAGGTTTATGCAAACAACAAATAAAGATCTACATACACTTTTGACATCCTATTATAGCAGGAAATCATGTTTTTTTATTGTACGGAGCAAAGGAGGATATAGATTCTTAAATTATGGGTTATAAAAACATTTCTTAATATGTCACATCATTTGAAAGATATTTCTAATCTATGAATTGCAACAAACTTAGAATAACTTAAACATTTTAAATTTAAGTGTTAATTGCTAGACATTTTTGAAATATTAGTTTTAGCCATTAATTCTCAGGAATATGTTGTATTTCACATTGTTGTGAGATTCTATAGAGGTATAGAGGATTAACTGAAATTATAAGATTTAAAATGTTGTCCTCCTGGCGATTTCTGATGACAGTAAGGCAGGCCCTAGTCAGACAAGTGAGGATCTGCAGGAGGGCAGCCACACAATATGTTGTTGTCATTTTATTTTATTTTTTATTTTTTATTTTTTTTGCACATACGTTCTTTGCTTTGTTGTTCATAATGATAGACTTTGTATGCTGAGATGTTTAAATAAAACATACTTTGCTGAAGACATGAAGTTTTGGTGGGTGATAGGCATACTAGTCAAATAACAGTCTGATCATGCATTGCTAGTGGTGATCAGGTAGGCCTTTGTTTACCTATGTTCATTGTTGTTTATCCATGATTTCAAATAAGAATGCCCCAATGGCTTTTTAGTGCAAATCATAAGCCCAAATTACGCAAAGTAACTACTTGAGCACTAGTTAAAGCCCACATTACGCAAAATAACGAATTGAGTTTAAATCATTTTCTGACAGCTTGGTCCCCCCCCCCCCAGTTAAAAAATCCTCTCTGCGCCACTGCACACACACACACACACACACACACACACACACACGCACAAACACACACAGACAGACAGGCAGACGCACACACACACACACTATAAATGAAAATGAAACAACACAGGAACTAGCATTAGCGGAAAATATGTGATTTAATAAATTGGATAATAGCTGTTTTGCTGATAAACCATAATCATCAAAATAATCATTAAATAATTTAATAATTAAATTTCCAATCATAATTTTATTTTGCAAGCCAACATTCAAAGTTGGTCTAAGTTTTGGTCAGTGTTCTCTCCCTCACGGCTCACAGCGCACAGATGATCCACACAGAACAGTTTGTGTCCCACAGAGAGATAACTTTCCTGGACACACATACTCACAGACAGCCCCGTCCAAATACACATCCATTCAGGACATGAGAGAGGAACCAAATGAAGGTGAAAAATGAAAACAGACTGAGAAATCAGAAAGACACATGAAATAGAGGAGATCAGAGAGTGTGTGAGTGTGACGTCTGCTTTAAACACACACTAAATCACTGCATCATCTCAGTGTTTAGTGTCTGAATCTCTCAGTCCTCAATCTGAGCTTTACAGATGTAACATGAAAGACAGAGAATGTGATTCACCATGTGCAAAGATTTATTGAAGAAAACCAGTAACCCAGTGTTACACTGTGCAGATGTTACAGTAAAGAGACATTTTCACCTGTTACTATCGTTAATACAACCTAATGAATGAAATATTGACAAATACAAAATACAGGAACAAAAATATAAAAGATATAAACAGAAATCTTTAAAAATGTAAGAATGCATCAAGGTGGCAACAAACAAAATCAAACATATGAACTGCTCAGAAATGTAGTTATATAAAAAAATGTTTTAAAAGAGAATGTTAAACAGAGTGAGCAAAAAATGACTGAACAACAAAATTCTTGAATGTATAAATTAGTGCTGCCGAACATTACAGTTATGATAACATAAATTATCATCATCATCATCTAACTGAACAGAGATAAAACACATTGACCTAACAGTAAGAGTTCATAACAGAGTCTGTGGATACTCTGAAACAGTGACGACATCTACAGTAAATTAGATGAGATCTCCCATGAGTCCTGAAAAACCTCAATCTCATGAATATACTCAAGCTTTACTCTAACAAGCTCTAGCAATCATTTGTGTGTGTGTGTGTGTGTGTGTGTGTGTGTGTGTGTATGTCTGTGTTATATGCATCTTGCAATGATGCATCAAATTGAAATATAATTGAATTGCATTAGACATACACTAGCAAGAAGATGCCCTAGAAGCTAGTTTACAAGCAACAAGTTTGTGTGTTTCAGGTGTTTCTAACAGCAGGTTGCTAAATCTGACAAAGTGACACTGAGGCATCAAACACACCAAATCCAGCATAGAGGGGTTCAGTGAATGTGGTGTTGAATGTGTGTAAGTGTGTGAGTGTGTGTGTGTCAGAGATGATGTAGAAGGAGAGAGTGCCGGCTGACACATCCACATACACTCCTACTCTATTAGGAAAGGGTGATGGGACAGGTACGGTATTGTTCACATTATTGTGCCAGGAAGTAAATCCATTAGCTGAACAGTACAGACTCCATGATTTTTCACTGCATCCAAACCAAGTATCATTCCCTCCCTTCCTGCTGATTCCTTTATACGTCACTGCTATATCTACCTTAAAACCAGTCCATTCAACCTCCCAGTAACAGCGTCCAGTCAGACTCTCTCCACACAGAACCTGCTCAAAGGCATCAAATCTGTCTGGATGATCAGGATATGACTGCTTCTCCTTAACATGTGTTGCTTTTCTCTTGTCTTCAGACAGAGAGAGTTTAACATGTGCTGTGTTTGGATCCAGTGTGAGTTTACAGGCATCTGAACACAAGAAGAGAGATGAGAACAACATGAAGGAGGTGTGTAAAAACAGTTAAAGTGTATGCAATGTGCCCGTTTAGATAGTTAGGTGTGTGTGTGTGTGTCTGTGTGTGTGTGTGTGTGTCAGAAGACTCCAAACTCCTCCTTTACAATCGTCCCTCTACCTGTCCGCTTGATCCTATTCCTACTAACCTACTTCAAGACATTTCTTCCTCAGTTATACCCACACTCACGCACATCATATGGCGCTTTTCCACTGCATGGTACGGTACGGTTCGGTTCGGTACGTCACGCTTGTGCCGTTTTTCCACTGCATGGTACGGTACGGTACGGCTCGCTTCGGCTCGCTTTAAATGGTACCACCTCTGTTGAGGTTCCAAGCGTACCGTACCGATACTAAAACGTGACGTGGAAGCACTGTAGATCACTGATTGGTCAGACAGACGGAATCGTCACTACCAGGGTCATTGTATTTGTGAGACATCAAACCCGCTAGATTTAAATAGCCAGTAACGGCCACCGCTGTAACACCTGTTTTAAAACTACTTGCTTGACTTGCTTGAAGAAAAAAAAACGTCCAAAAAAGAAATGGCTGAATCGTGGTCAGTGGACGAGAAGCGCAGACGTTCCTCTTGTTGGTTGACGAGGAGCGGATAAACTATAACAATCAGTCATAATCCCACCCACTTTGAAGCGGTACTAACTGCAGTGGAAAAGCAACTGAGCTAAAGCGAACTGAGCCGTGCCGCGGCGAGCCGAGTCGTACCACGCAGTGGAAAAGCGAAGCGAGCCGAACCGTGCCGAGCCGAACCGTACTGAGCCGTACCGAGCCGTACCATGCAGTGGAAAAGCGAAAATAAACACCTCTCTTCACACTGGTATCTTTCCCACTGCTTAAGAAACCTACTCTTAATCCAGCACATCTGGAAAATTACAGACCGTTATCCCTTCTTCCATTCGTCGCGAAGACACTTGAATGAGTTGTTTTCAACCAGATCTCTTCCTTTCTTACACAGAGCAACCTCTTGGACAACAATCAGTCTGGTTTCAAAAGTGGACACTCAACTGAGACTGCTCTGCTCTCAGTTATTGAAGCTCTTAGACTGCCAAGAGCAACTTCCAAATCCTCAGTTCTCATCCTACTGGATCTGTCTGCTGCCTTTGACACAGTTAACCACCAGATCCTCCTGTCAATCCTAAAGATGAAGGGCATCTCGGGAACCGCACTCCAAAGGTTCAAGTCTTACCTCTCAGGTAGGTCCTTCAGGGTGTCGTGGAGGAGTGAGGTGTCGAAGTCACAACATCTAGCTACTGGAGTGCCTCAGGGCTCAGTGCTTGGACCACTTCTCTTCTCCATCTACATGACATCACTAGGAACTGTGATTCAGAAACTTGGCTTTTCCTATCACTGCTACGCTGATGACACACAACTCTACCTCTCATTCCAGCCTGATGATCCGATGGTAGCTGCTCACATCCCAGCCCACCTGACAGAGATCTCTGGCTGGATGAAGGAACACCACCTTCAACTTAACCTTGCGAAGACAGAGCTACTTGTGGTCCCGACCAATCCAACACTTCATCACAACTTCACTATTCAGCTAGGTCCGTCATCCATAACTCCATCAAGGTCAGCCAGGAACCTTGGAGTTGTTATTGATGATCAATTGAACTTCACAGACCACATTACTAGAACTGCCCGGTCCTGCAGATTTGCCTTGTACAACATTAGGAGGATCAGGCGCTTCCTATCAGAGCACGCTACACAAATCCTTGTTCAAGTGCTTGTTCTATCCAGACTGGACTATTGTAATGCTCTCCTGGCTGGTCTTCCAGCTTGCTCGATCAAACCTCTGCAGCTAATCCAAAATGCTGTAGCTAGAGTGATCTTTAACGAGCCGAATGTAACTCCTCTCCTCACAAAATTGCACTGGTTGCCAGTTGCAGCTCGCATCAAATTCAAGTCAATGATGCTTGCCTATAGAACAACTACTGGCTCTGCTCCCTTTTACCTAAACTCATTACTTCAGACTTATGTGCCATCCAGAATCTTGAAAATATCTTTCTCAGACCTTTACCATGACAGTTCCCCGCTGGTGGAATGATCTACCCAACTCAACCAGAGCTGCTGAGTCCGTAGCCATTTTCAAGAAACGGTTGAAGACGCATCTCTTTCGGCAGCACTTGTTCCAGTAATACTAACACTTTTCTCTTCCTTTCTATTAAAACAAAAACAAAAAAACAACAAAAAAAACACCTTTACAGATTCTGCGTTAGATTAGACTGAGAAAGGATATAGTACTTACATTTAGTTGTCCTACTGTTAGTTTAACTGCTTCTATTGTTCTCATTTGTAAGTCGCTTTGGATAAAAGCATCTGCTAAATGAATAAATGTAAATAAATGTAAAATGTGCGTGCGTGCGTGTGTGTGTGTGTGTGTGTGTGTGTGTGTGAGTGAGTGAGTCCTACATTTTCTCAGTCCTGGCGTGATTCGAAAGGAGTCTCCGTGGTTCACACTTGAGATAGACAAATATAAACCACAAATATTTCATTAAAAGTGGGCAAGAAAATGCAAATAATGACTTCCCCAAACAAGTCACTCATATAAGGAAAATGATATAGGAAGCCAAATACAGAAAGATACAATATAATAAAGTCTAATAGCTACAGAGTTACAAAGACAGATCAGCTCAAAAACCAACAATCTCCTTAAGATAGTGAAAATAAAGTCAAGACCAAGCGACTAAACAACTAAGTTGTAAGAGCACATTTGAAACTTGAAACTCCCTTGATACATACTCAAGTTTTTCCAGCGAGCAGTTTGGATCCTTCTGTTTGTCATTGAGCAGCTGAACTCCTGAATCACCTGGGTGATTGTAGCTCAGATCCAGCTCTCTCAGATGTGCGGGGTTTGAACTCAGAGCTGAAGACACAAAACCACAGCTTTCCTCTGTCACCATACAGCCAGACAACCTACAGAAACACACAATCAGATCATCTACAGACATACATACACAGTCAGATACAAACACACATTAACATTCAGACAACCTGCTGATAAATTGAATAAGAGATTAGGCAATGCAATTTTCATAAGTCTATTTCACATGTTAACATGCTTCTAAATTTATATTTTTAAAGAAAGAGATATCCAAGTATAAATATGGAGAGGATCTGATGCAATTCTTTGCAATCCTTGAAGTCGCCACTAAGAAAGTCCAGACCATCCTCGATCAGTGTGATAATTTCCAGATTTTTGTGCTTAAATCACTATTAGCACTAAATATACCAAGCTTGAATAAAAATTACTGGGCATCCAACATATCTTGTAATTTTTCCGTTCCGGTGGAAACAACCGAACGCTGGCGCATTTTGGCAGCCGCTGCCTATTTTTCGAACTTTTCCGATACTTTTCTTTTAGTATCTTTGTTGATCAGTTTGTGAGGATTAAGTTCAGATATAAGCTGAACTCATGGTGAACTTTAAGCTTCCACTGTGGATTATTCTTTCAACTATAGTCTCTACCATCACAAGCCAGAAAACACTGAAGTTCTCACCTAATGAGCTATACCGACTGCGAACCTCGGTGCAAACAAAACTGCCGAGAAGTCTCAAATTCCATCGAGACACTCTCCTTCGGCGACCAAAATACATCCACCATGGCTCTCTGCAAAATTACTGCACTTCCGACGAGGAACAGGCCGGGCCACAAGCTCGGAAGAAGAAAGGTTCCGATTGGCGTGTTAGTGTGCTAACTCCACTGTCAAAATTCGTGCAATACTTTACACAAGTTTGCCCTCTACATCGTCCATTCCATCACCAACAAAGGCCTTCTGATCAATGATCTTATTATTTATCAAAAATTGGATTGTTTAGGTCTAGTTGAAACTTGGCAACAACAGAACGATTTTTTCCAATTTAAATTCTGTTACTCCGCCTGGATTTGGTTATCTGTCAAAACCCCGAACTTCCGGGAAAGGGGGCGGTCTTGCGTTGATCTACCGTGAGTCTCTTAAGGTGGAATTACCAGAACAGCCCTCATTTTGAGATGCTGGCCGTGAAACTCCACGGCCATACGCTCACTGTTATTGGCGTGCTGTATAGGCCACCTAAGCCGTCAAAGTATTTTAACCATGAACTTTCAACTATTTTAACAACAATTAATGAAATGTCTCCCCACATCATTCTGATGGGGGATTTTAATATCCACTTCGACCACACTAAAAATTCATCTACAAAGGATTTTAAAGCAACACTGGACTGTTTTGGGATGACCCAGTATGTTGGATTCTCAACTCATTCAAAGGGACATCCACTTGACTTAGTTTGTTGTGCAGGCATTACTCCATCTAATATTCACTCGTCTGAATTGCCGGTTTCTGATCACAAGGTTGTCTTGTTCAATGCTATTTTGACACTTAGAAAATTAAAAGTGAATAGGATAGTGTCATACCGTAACATCAGACATATAAAGAATGAAGATTTCATGCAATTAATTACCTCATACCCAAGCCCTGCTGCCACTTCTATGCCCTCGGACTTAATAGACTACTACAGTGACTGCTTATCTACAGCACTTGATGCACTAGCCCCAATAAAAACTAGGTCTGTTTCCTTTGCCCATAATGCTCCATGGTACACACCAGAGCTATGTCAGCTCAAGGCTAAAGGGCAACGTCTTGAGAGGCTCAGCTACTACGCGAATAGTATCAGTGCGGGTGAAGGGAACACAAGGAAACTTTTCTCCACAGTGAAAAGGCTATTCAAATACTAACAACCTCTCTGGTGATCACTGCTCTGCTTTTCTTTTTTTTTTTTTACTCAAAAATCTCAAAAACCCATCAACAACTGGCTGTGGCGAACATCACACAGGCTGCACTGCCAGCAGCATGTGTGATAAATAAATCGTCCTATAGTAAACCTGCCCTTCATCCCCAAAATACTCGAGAGAGCGGTTGCGATCCAACTCCAGACTTACCTTCATAGGAATACTCTTCTTGAATAATTTCAATCTGTGTTTCGTTCAAGTCACAGTCCCCAGACAGCCCTTGTCAAGATCACTAATGATCTTTTCCGTGCAGCTGATGCTGGCTTACTATCCATTCTCATCCTCCTAGACCTCAGTGCCGCCTTCAACATAATATCCCACCAACTGTTGCTTGAGCGGCTTCAAAGTATAGGAGTCTGTGGTACTACCCTTAAGTGGTTTGCGCACTACCTAACAGCCAGGACATATTTTGTCAAAATTGAAGACCACCAGTCAGAGAGCTCAGCACTCCAACATGGTGTTCCACAGGGGTCAGTATTGGGGCCACTTTTATTTATCATCTACCTTCTTCAATTAGGTAATATTTTCAGACATCATGGCATTCACTTTCACTCATATGCAGATGACACACAGCTTTATGTGTCTACTAAGCCCACTGCCACACTTCCCCTAAACACCCTCACCACCTGTAATCACGATATCAAGGCATGGATGACTACCAATTATCTCCAACTTAACAGTAATAAAACAGAGCTACTGCTCATTGGCACTCCATCCACACTTTTAAAATCCAACCTTTCATCAGTTTCCATTGGGGAGGATGTCATACCAGTCTCTAAACAGGTAAAGAGCCTTGGAGTTATTTTGGACAGTACCCTTTCATTTTCCAACCACATCAATAATGTCTGTTGGACGGCTTATTTTCACCTCAGAAACATCTCCAGACTTTGTCCCTCACTTTCGCAACACTCCACTGAAGTTCTTGCCAACACTCTGGTGACCTCTCGGATCGACTATTGCAATGCGATCCTGCAAGGAATCCCCGATAAATTACTCCACCGGCTCCAACTTCTCCAAAACTCAGCTGCATGCATCATTACCCGTACCAAGTCTATCGATCTTGTCACACCCCTGCTGATTCAACTGCACTGGCTCCCCATATCACAACGAATCAACTTCAAAATCTTGTTAATGACATTTAAAGCTCTGCACAACCTCGCCCCCCCCCCCCCCCCTCCCATATATCACAGAACTACTACAGACTTACATACCTACGCGCTCACTCCGTTCATCATCAGCGGGATTGCTGGCAACCCCAGACATCAGACTGTCCACAATAGGAGCAAGGGCCTTCTCCCATGCTGCACCAAAACTCTGGAATTCTCTTCCCCCTCATATTTGTGCCATAGACTCCATTTCACAGTTCAAAACAACTCTCAAAACTCATCTTTTCAAGTCAGCCTATAACCTTTAAGCACCTCCCCTCTCCCCTATCAGCATTAGCCTGCTGGATGCTTTTAATTACTTTTAATTTAAAAAGAAAAAAATAAATTCCCTTAATAGCTAATACTATTTTTACTTCTATTTTCTGTTGTAAGGTGACCTTGGGTGGTCTAAAAGGCGCCTAAAAATTAAATGTATTATTATTATTATTATTATTATTATTATTATTATTATTATTATATGTAATATCAAATCTTACACACCTCAGTATCTCCAGCTTACAGTTTGGACTCTTCAGTGCATCAGAGAGCAGCTTCAATCCTGAATCATGCAGGTCATTGTTACTCAGGTCCAGCTCTCTCAGGACACAATTTGAGGATTTTAGAGCTGATGACACAATTTCACATGACTGACCAGTGAGATTACAGCCAGCAAGACTGAAAGAGAGAAGAAAAAAAATATTAACCCCTTTCTATAACTGGCATTTTAAATAGACCAAGATAACATTCATTCAAATGAAAATGAAATCTAAAACTGAGTAAATTATACTCAAGATAAATTACTTGAAACAACAAAAGACACAACAGAAACTGATAACTTGTTGATTAAACACTCACAGAGCTTTAGTGCAGTTGATCACAGCTGGTATCAGTCTTCTTCTACCCTCATCTGATGTGTTGTATTTCTTGAGGTCCAGCTCATCCAGCACCTCATCTGACATCTGAAGCATGTAGGCGATTGTTGAGCAGTGAGCAGGAGAGAGTTTCTTCTCTGAGTGTTTGTTTGATTTTACAAACTCCTGAATCTCTCTGGACAGGGTCTGATCTTTCACTTCCAGCAGACAGAGAAAAAGATTGATGGATCTTTCAGTTCAGAGTCCATGTCCATATTTGATCTTCTCTTTTATGTACTGTGTGGTTTTCCTGATGCTCTCTGAGCTGTTCTCTGTGTGTGTCAGTAGATCCTGTAAGAGTCTCTGATTGGACTCTAGTGAGACACCCAGCAGAAACCGCAGGAACATATCCAGCTGTCCATTCTCAATTTCAAGAACTTGATCTACTGCTCCTTTAAGCAAATTTTGTAATGAAGCAAAATTCTTCAGTCTCTCCATAGTTGTGTTCACATAGTAGTCAAATGCATAGAAAGCAGCAAGAAATTCCTGAACGCTCAGATGAACAAAGCTATAGACTTTCCTCTGATGAATGACAGATTCCTCTTTGAAGATCTCAATGCAAATCCCATAATACACTGAGGCTTCAGTGATGTCTATGCCGCTCTCAATCAGGTCCTCCTCATAGAACATCACATTGCCCTTCATCAGCTGTTTGAAAGACACTTCAGCAAGTTTCACAATCACTTCTCTGTTGGACTGCAGGAGTTTCTCTGGATCCCTCTCTTCATACTTCTGATTCCTCATGTTGATCTGAATCAGCAGGAAGTGGATGTACATTTCAGTCAGAGTTTGAGGGATTTCTGTACTCAGATCTTCTTCCAGGAGCTTTTGAATCACAGTGGATGAGATCCAGCAGAAGACGGGTATGTGACACATGATGTTGAGACTTCTTGCTCTTCTGATGTGTGAGATGATTCTGCTGGCTTGATGCTCGTCACTGATTCTCTTCCTGAAATATTCTTCCTTCTGAGGCTCATTGAATCCCTGAATTTCTGTCAGACGGTTGATGTATTTGGAGGGGATCTGATTGGCTGCTGCTGGTCTGGAGGTGATCCAGATGAGAGCAGAGGGAAGCAATTCTCCTTTCATGAGGTTTGACATCAACACACCCACTGAAGAAGTCTCAGTCACATCAGAAACTTTCTGAGCGTCTGACAACATCAGTGCGATTCTGCTTTCGTCCAGACCATCCAAGATGAACACAACTTTACACTCCTCATAAATCTTTGAGTCCACATCTTGAAGTTCAGGATGAAAGTCCAGCAGAAGTCTGTGAAGACTATACCGATTATCTCGGATCAAGTTCAGCTCTCGAAATGGAAGCACAAACATGAAATCTACATCCTGATTGGCTTTTCCCTCGGCCCAGTCCAGAATGAACTTCTGCACAGAGACAGTTTTTCCGATTCCAGCGATGCCTTTAGTAAGAACAGCCTTGATCTGGTCTTTCTCCTCACATCCTGGTTCAGGTGAGACTTTAAATATGTCATTGCAGTAGATTGTAGTGTCTTGTGAGTGTTGTGCTCCGGCTGTTTTCTCCATCTTTAAAACCTCATGTTCTTCATTCACTCCTTCGCTCTCTCCCTCTATGATGTAGAGATGTGTGTAGATCCTGTTCAGGAGGATTTGACTCCCTTGGAGTTTGTTTCCCTCAAATAAACTCTCGTACTTGTTCTTCATGCTGGTTTTGTGCTGGTCTTTGACTCTCTGCAGGTCTCCGACTCTCTGCAGGTCTCCAGTCTCCAGTGTGTGTGTCTGCAGGACTGCTTCAGTTTGTTCCTGACTGATATGTGTCTGATAGTGGGATTTAGAGGAAGACACAGATCTGACCACCTCATGTATATTCCCTCTGCTGAAAAAAAATTAAAAGAAGATAGAAAAAAAAAGAAAAATACAATGAAATTACAATGACCGTTGGACACTATCAGAAATATATTTATTACCAGATACTATTTTTAAGCATCTCTTCAAGTTACAGCCTGTGCAGTAAATTAGTAAATGTTTATACTAACAGCGGTTCAGAAGTCACTGGTCCATCTCTGAAGTTATGGGGTTGCCTCATAGAGTCATTACTCTTCAGAGACACACCGCTGGGTTCTGGAAACTCTAAACTCTGTCTCTTCCTCCTTCTGATACTGTCAAAAGACAAATAAAACAGCATTTTAAACCTCTCTTTAAAAAAAAATCATGCCACTTGTCTTTCAAATCTATTGTCTGAAGCACAGGGTTACTTTTCATTTACATTTTATTCATTTTGAAGAACCCATTATCCAAAGCAATTCAGAAATAAAAATACAACATTACAAGTGTTTCATCCTAAGTTGTCACTATAGAGTGCTGTAACGCAAAAGTTAAATGAATAAATAGGAAACTTATAAAGTATTTGTTTTAAATAAAATAGTGAAAGTAATTTGTCTCTATGTGATGGTACCATGAGATGTGCTCACTCACCAACCACAAGCTTCAGAGTACATTGACCTTCATTCTAATAAAAGGCATCTATCAAATGATAACATGGCTGGTGTCTTACCAGGGGTCAGAGGTCACTGTTACGTCACTGGATCCAGAGGGTCGACTCCTCATGGACTGATCACTCTTTGTAGACTCACAGCTTGATCCAGGAGATGAAGAACTCATTTTAGAGGCAGTGTCCTTCTTCTCCTACTCTTTTTTTTTATGGTATTTGATTTGGTATTTGACTCAATTTGGTATCCTACTCTCATTTCTCAAAAAAATGTTTGCGCTTGATTGACCTTTTATATGGAAACAAAGTATTAAAAAGAATGTTTGAAAAATGTAATAGACAAACAGGCATAACATGATGTTGTGAGTGAGAAAAAGAAGTCAGTTTAATTTTTGGGTGAACTATCCCTCTAAGTAGAACACTGCAGTACAGTTGAAGAACAATGCCGTTTAATTACCTACACTACCTACATTAGTGCAAATATAGTTAATTTTAGAGCTAATTTAGTGCCATATTAGTTCAACTAAATACAGCTTAAATGTTGAGTTCAGCCTAAACTAATACCACAGTGGAAGTTGTTGTCATGGTAACTATGACAGTTTTCAAGTTAAACTAAACTGCAGTTGCTAGAATCTTCTGGTCACAATACTCTATGCGTGTGACTTTTTCATTTACATTATTTATGAAAGTGTAATATTTGTCATTAATGGTCCATCTCAGAAATCTTGAGTTACTCATGTTCAGGAATTTCTGTTATATGCAGGTACATTCCATGTTCTCGTTCAGGCCTGGTTTCAGAATCACTGAGAAAGCTTTTGAGATTAGTGAGGATGCTCTAGTGAAGTGCATATATAATGTGTAAGCAACGGCTCCTAACAACCACAGTAACACGCATAGAAATATACTGTTGAAAATTTACAAGATTAGAAGATTAAAAGTCATTACATTTGTAAATAATTATCCAACAGCATTTTAAAAATATTATTAGGGTCTTAACATATTCAGAATATGTATACAAATTTAACTATTTACCTATTTTATTTAACCATTTAAACATTTTTTTTTAAATAATTAATGCTAATATTTATATTATTATTTATATTATATTTATTTTATTGCTATTATTAATATTCATTCATACATACATGCGTGAATATTAATAATATACATGCATGAATATCATGCATGTAGCCTTCACATATTTTTCAAATCTATTCATCTGCATTTAGACTAATGCAAAATGCAAATACAAGACACTTCTGATTGGCCATTGAGTCGCTAAATGCTGCAAAAACACGTTGTATAAACTCAGCACTGCTTTTGCACTGCACTGAATGCGTCACACCTGCATTACAGGTAAAAGCGTTAGTTATTCATGTAACAACAAGCATTGCGTGCCTCGTTTGTTTGTGCAACAGAAACAACAATCATATGATCACTGATAGTGTCTGATTACAGTAGAAAAATAACTTCTGTGCATTAAAAAGTGTCCTAGAAACATCGTGATCTTTTTACCGAAGATCTATACATATTAGGATATAAACCAGTATATATATATATATATTTTTTTTTATAGGCTTTTTTTAAGTATAGGCTATTGATCTAAGTAAATCTAAATACATGTAAATACTTTAGATGTTTTTGAAAGAGCCATTTTGGGTTTGAAACTACATGTAATGAAGACAAAACACAAATATCAGCTCACTTGGATAACTACGCGGTTATATGAATAATTTCTGAACTTACCACAAAATAAGTGGCTGTTTAATTATCAAATGCTAACCGGTTTAAAGCCTCAAAATTGCGTCTCTTCTTCTTCTTCTTTCAGTTGTGATTTTAGTTACCTGGAAACTAGACCCATAAACTCCACCCATATGAAAAACAATCGTGCGTCAACACACTCCCAGTGAGCCTCGGAGCAGGTGCGATTTAAAGCTGGGTTTTTATTTATTTATCTGTTTTATTCACTGCTTTAGGCAACTGAACTCACACTGTATGAAAATTGAACACAATATGGAAACTAGACATACAAGTTATGTGGTTTTAATGAGGTAAATATTGACTGTTTGTTGTCAGTCACCACTCCACTTGACCAACCTGTTTTAGAAATAGTCATGTAAAAAAATTTTTACCAATGTAAATGTGTTAAAAAGTTAGGTAAACAGGAAATAATGATTACCAATGTAAATGTGTTAAAAAGTTAGGTAAACAGGAACTGGTGTTCTTGGCACCATATTTTGTGACTGAAACAAACACACAAGCCTATAAATAAATAAAAAAACAAGTATTGATCCATTCAGGACATGAGAACCAGAAAGACTCATGAAATAGAGGAGAGGAGAGAGTGTGTGAGTGTGACGTCTGTCCACAGACACACACGTGCTTTAAAGCAACACCAAAGATTCTTTTGTACCTTAAAATAATGTTTCCAAAATCGTTTCAGTGGTTCATCAAATCGTAACAGGGTAAACGGCAATTCTGCTTTCGCTTTGCGGCCCTCTATCGGCTAAGACCACATTATGCAAGATTGCCAGATTGGGTAGCGGATCTGTAGTTGAATGAGACGTCAAATGTGACTTGCTTTACGGCAAGCGTTACAATAGCCAATAGGCGGAGCAAAGCTCTGGGTGGAGCCTTATATAAGTGTACATGTAAAAATGTATACAACGTATAAACGTACAGCAGCTACATATAAATGGAAGATACCTAGCAGCCAGGTAGCTTTTGAATTGTCATCATGACGGAGTCTACAAATAAAGGGAAGGGTATGATGTCGGAGGAGGCGAAGAAAAGAAACCGTGAGCATGATAGAGAAAGAGCTCGACCTAGAGTGAACATTGGACCGGCTTACACTCGAGAGCTGAAGGAGGCTTGTGTAAATCTATCTTGCAATTGCTAGACCGTTTCAAATTTACCGTTTCACACAATCGAAAAAAAAAATAGCAAGCAATGTCATTATTTTGTTTTTCTTCGTTTCTGATGTCACATATGACAATCATATGATGATCATACATCATACTTTCATAAAATCATGCAACATACTCTACCTTGTGGATATCATTATTTCCAAAGCCGGGGCTGGAAAAACAGATAGCGTGCGTGTGACGGTAGGCTGCGGTAGGATACATTATTTAGGACAGCGATAATGGACATGTTTATTGTCTGAATCTCTCAGTCCTCAATCTGAGATTTATTGAAGAAAACCAGCAAGCCATTATCTAAAAGAAAAAATACCAATGTAAATCAAGAACTAATGACCAAAAGCAAAGACATGAAAGCTTAGACTACACAAAAAAAGAGAATCAAATAACATGACCTGCTCTGAACTGTACCTTTAAGACTTTGCATAACTGGTCAAACAGGATATTTAGACACATAAACCAGGATACTGAGCACTGCTGGAAATAATAATGAGTCACAAGCGTTCAGTTCTGGTGAGGACATAACATCACAAAGATTCGCAGCACCAGCTTCCAACATTATGATACTTATATCTGCTGTGCTGCTGAGGAGCAATGTAAAGCACTGTCGGATATTGTGAGATGGATAAAGGATCAATGCTAATCACAAAGTTAAGAAGTAATTTGGTTTGAAATCAGTGATCAACAGCTGTGGAAAAAGTCTATTAATAATAATAATAAGAGACGGTTCAACAGAAACTCTACAACAGATGTTCACACTGTCCCCTGCATTTAGGCCCATTCACACCAACAACAATGTTTATGAGAATAACTATAACAATAATTACATTGGCGGCCAAACCAACAGGCAATGAAACATGCAACCATAGTTCGCTAACAATGTTTTTGGGAAGCGCACAACAGAGCGGTTGGATTGGGACCGGATACACTCAGAATTTAATAGTGGCGGTTACGATTCATCACAGAAGTGCCTCGTCACACACCGCCAGCCCTGATCGTCTTTGCGCTCCTCCTCTCTGGAGCCTGGTGAAGTACGGCGATTAAAGTGACATGGTGACACAAGAATAGAATAAATGTGCATACAAAATTAGACTAAAATCAAGATGCAATAGTGAGGAAGTGTAAATATTAGCATTGATGACACGTCTTTTTCAGGTCACGCCAAATTAAATGCAGCATAGACCACATCATTTTCTCCAGACAACTAGACAGCCAATAGACTATTGCAACTGACTATTATGTCAGTAAATGGACATCTTGTCAAATGCTTTCCTTTCCATGCACTTTGTCATCGATATGCCATGACAAAATCACCAATATCGCCATAATGACACAAAAACAGATGATGATCAAGACTCGATGTCTCTCCTTGAAGGACAGCTTCGGTTCAAATGGTTCAACCGGTTCAAATGGTTCAACGGTCAGAGTAATTTTAGCTGGGACGACACGCAGTGGGCCAGAAGGCTCTTCCGGGATCACAAATGGAAAGAGATCCTTCCCAGCAGGCACTCCAGTAATGTTGGCAAAAAGGCAATCATTAGAGGCGTCATAAAAACTCACATTCCTCCACCATCCTCCCTTTATCCCATAACAATCCTCTAGCCTCACTCGCACTACTTGGGGATTCGTATTCAGCTTAAAGATCAGTGTTGTGTTCAGGAAATGGAACAAGTATCCATCGCGTCTGAGACCCCAGAAACCGTTTGCAGGAGTCAAAGTTTGTGTAGGTTTTCCTTTCAATCCAAAACACACTCCAAGTGTCCACTGACGACTGTTTCCCACCTCAATTTCCCATGTGTGAACACCATCACCATATCCCACACTTCCCAACACCACCCGGTTCCAGTGCAGAAGAAAAGCTTTGGGCTTGTCCTGCCGATGGACATATGATGAGGTCACAGAGGTCAGATCATCTGACACAGAGACGTCTGGTGGAGATGTGTTTGGGTTCAGGATCACAGGGTCTGGAGGGATTAGATGAAGAGATCATGAGTCAGTCAATTTAAGGAAACACACTTCTGGCAAATCCATCGTTTTTTAAAGCACTTGTCAATTTGGGGATTTTTGGGGGATTTTTCCTTCCATAACATTTCATAGCTGTTTTGTCTTCTTTCAGACTATCATGGGAAGAAACCTTCAAAAATGCACATACTCATCATAACACTTTATCTATTTACGTCTGTAGATTTCAATTGCAATACATATCTGTAATAGCTGTTTTCTCAAAATGAGATTTTGCAGCATGCAGCTCTCATAAAAAAGCCTAATTTACTGCAGGTTCTGTCTGTGGTAATAGACAGTGTGGCTCTTCAACAGGGTATGAATGTGTCAAATCCCTCTGAATCTGAGGCGTGAGCTGCAGTCAACCAAGGTGCTTTCACACTAACACTTTTTTTTGCACAGTGTCATTCATCCAAAATGCCAAAATCCCCTCTTTAAAAACCTTTAACTTTAGGATGTCAAGAAAACAAACTTGAATTTTGAATCTGCTTCATCCAAAGTTCAGATTTCTATTCTGGAAATGTATGTGAACTAGCATGTATTTAATTAAATGAAACTGAATTAATTAGATGAAACTGCCTCATTAACAAATTTGTTTTGTATTACAAGTCTGAAGTGTTATATTTGTCTAATGTACGGTCATTTGAGAAAGTATGGTGATATCTATGAGTTGTTTTTCTAGAAGTCTAGTACTCACAGTAAGGGCAGACGTCCTTCATCTTCTCCCACACTTGGTACTTCAAGTTGCCCAGATGTTTAGGAACATCAATAAGAGTTTCTGAACTCAATTCTGCATCTGGAAGTGTGTATTTAGCTCTACACACACACACACACACACACACACACACCTCAGAGTAACAGCTGGACTCAACTCAACTATTACATTTTTTACTTAGAAACCAAACAGTACCTGTTCATAAGGCTGTTATAATTCTGTGAAAATGCACATCAAGACGGCTAGATTAGTGACTGTAATAAAAGAACAAAATGTGTGATCATGTGACGTTTATTCCCTCCCCACCTGAAGGAAAGTGATGTCATCATCCTTCATGCCCTCCTCCACCTCTCGGAGTCTGTCTGAGAGTGAATGTATTCTGCCCTTCGTTCGCTTCTCCATCTTTCCTCTCTTTTGTTTCTCTTCTTCATTTAGCGCTGTTATCCTGCTCTCCTCCTCCTTTTTGAGGAACCGGTGGATTTTCTTAAACTCCTCCCTGATTCTTCTCTCTGTCTGCTGAACTTGAGACTGAGGGGTTTAAATGTAATGTTTGAATGTTCTCGTTTGATAACATGACCACCACCCTCATGAAACTACATTACAAATTGTACGTGTCTGTGTGCAAAGGGGATTTTCACATCTGGATTCAAACTTAATTTGCAATTATGTAAATGAACGTCTAATGATAGAATGTGTATCATCTGAACTGGAAGATTCTCTGGTTTTACATCTGCACGAGCTTCTGTTCTATACGTAAACAAACTGAGATGACTTTCGTGTGTACTTCCGCTGGACTCACCGATACTGCACCGAATGGGACAGTATATACAGTAGACATCCATTTGACACAACACTAATACACACATCATTTTAGAGACTTATTTTATGTATTTGTTCTATATTTGTTGACAAACCCGTTCTAAAAATTCTTAAAAGTACAGTTCAGAGCATTTACATATGAAACTACGTTAAAAAAATGTTTGGATTACAGCTCTTCACAGGTTTTTTTTTTCTTTTTTTTTTTCTACTGTACCCAATTTAGTCCTCTAATGGAATCTGGTTTGTTTACCAACAAAAAAATTTTAATGGAATTTGTCACCTGATTGTAATCAGAGATCTTGGCATCTTGTGCTGCACCATTTTGCAAAGACCACAAGCTCTTCTCGGCTGGACGAAGAGCTGCTTTCAGCTTCTCCTTTAGTCAGAATCAGAATCAGAAAGAGCTTTATTGCCAGGTATGTTTGCACATACAAGAAATTTGCATTGGTGACAGAAGCTTCCACAGTATATCAGAATAACAGTGGCAGGACACAAATAATACAAAGAATAAACATAGAATTAGTCAAAAACACAATATACAAAAAAAATACACAAAATACAAAGAAAAATGGTATGTACAGGTATGTATACAAATGCAAGGAAATGTAAATAAGAAGTGTGGTGTGTTAAATAATAAATGTATAAATAGTGTTATGTATTGCACGTTTATTGCTAAGTGGGGGCATTAACTGTTCACGAGGTTGATTGCCTGAGAGAAGAAAATGTTCCTATGCCTGGCTGTTAAGATAACAAAACAAAATTAGCATGCAGCATTTATTTATTTTAAAGCCTATAATTTACTGCAGGGTCTGTCTGTGATAATACACAGTATGGCACTTTTGAGTCACACCCAATGGAGGCTCTTCAACAGGGTATGAATGTGTTAAATCCCTCTGAATCTGAGGCGTGACCTGCAGTCAACCAATCCAGACCCAGTTACATTCAGATAGTAGCGGTGTTCACACTAACACTTTTTTTGCACAGTGCCATTCATAAAAGTACATAACACCATTATGGTGACACATGACTCTAAAATGACTCTCACAACATCGCATGTTAGAATTCAAGTAAATGTTACTCACTCAAACACACACACACACTCTCTCTCTCTCTCTCTCTCTCTCTCTCTCTCTCTCTCTCTCTCTCTCTCTCTCTCTCTCTCTCTCTCTCTCTCTCTCTCTCTCTCTCTCTCTCTCTCTCTCTCTCTCTCTCTCTCTCTCTCTCTCTCTCTCTCTCTCTCTCTCACACACACACACACACACACACACACAATGGAGCGAATTATGTGACATGATTAAACAAACAAACTCGATCTGCTTTGCAAAGGAAAACTCGACTCGCAAACAAACAGAAAGCAATGTTCAAATGCATATCATATCTGTCTGTTACGACTGTTTAGAGACACTTGGCTTTTTATGAGATCTCTTGCCTTTGCCTACAGCTGAGGAAAATAAGAGGTGAACGGGAGTAACGGGGCGGCACCAGAGAATTTTTAACGCAGGTGCTGAGAAGGTGCTAGGTCATTGACAGGGGGAGCTGCACAATTATATATATATATATATATATATATATACATACAGGTCCTTCTCAAACAATTAGCATATTGTGATAGTTCTTTATTTTCCATAATGTAATGATAAAAATTAAACTTTCATATGTTTTAGATTCATTGCACACCAACTGAAATATTTCAGGTGTTTTATTGTTTTAATATTGATGATTTTGGCATACAGCTCATGAAAACCCAAAATTCCTGTCTCAAAAAACTAGCATATCATGAAAAGCTTCTCTAAACGAGCTATTAACCTAATCATCTGAATCAACTAATTAACTCTAAACACCTGCAAAAGATTCCTGAGGCTTTTAAAAACTCCCAGCCTGTTTCATTACTCAAAACCGCAATCATGGGTAAGACTGCCGACCTGACTGCTGTCCAGAAGGCCATCATTGACACCCTCAAGCAAGAGGGTAAGACACAGAAAGACATTTCTGAACAAATAGGCTGTTCCCAGAGTGCTGTATCAAGGCACCTCAGTGGGAAGTCTGTGGGAAGGAAAAAGTGTGGCAAAAAACGCTGCACAACGAGAAGAGGTGACCGGACCCTGAGGAAGATTGTGGAGAAGGACCGATTCCAGACCTTGGGGGACCTGCGGAAGCAGTGGACTGAGTCTGGAGTAGAAACATCCAGAGCCACCGTGCACAGGCGTGTGCAGGAAATGGGCTACAGGTGCCGCATTCCCCAGGTCAAGCCACTTTTGAACCAGAAACAGCGGCAGAAGCGCCTGACCTGGGCTACAGAGAAGCAGCACTGGACTGTTGCTCAGTGGTTGCATGTCATTCGGAAATCAACATGCCAGAGTCTGGAGGAAGACTGGGGAGAAGGAAATGTCCAAATGCCTGAAGTCCAGTGTCAAGTACCCACAGTCAGTGATGGTCTGGGGTGCCATGTCAGCTGCTGGTGTTGGTCCACTGTGTTTTATCAAGGGCAGGGTCAATGCAGCTAGCTATCAGGAGATTTTGGAGCACTTCATGCTTCCACCTGCTGAAAAGCTTTATGGAGATGAAGATTTCATTTTTCAGCACGACCTGGCACCTGCTCACAGTGCCAAAACCACTGGAAAATGGTTTACTGACCATGGTATTACTGTGCTCAATTGGCCTGCCAACTCTCCTGACCTGAACCCCATAGAGAATCTGTGGGATATTGTGAAGAGAAAGTTGAGAGACGCAAGACCCAACACTCTGGATGAGCTTAAGGCCGCTCTCGAAGCATCCTGGGCCTCCAGAACACCTCAGCAGTGCCACAGGCTGATTGTCTCCATGCCACGCCGCATTGAAGCAGTCATTTCTGCAAAAGGATTCCCGACCAAGTACTGAGTGCATAACTGAACATAATTATTTGAAGGTTGGCCTTTTTTTGTATTAAAAACACTTTTCATTTTATTGGTCGGATGAAATATGCTAATTTTTTGAGACAGGAATTTTGGGTTTTCATGAGCTGTATGCCAAAATCATCAGTATTAAAACAATAAAAGACCTGAAATATTTCAGTTGGTGTGCAATGAATCTTAAATATATGAAAGTTTAATTTTTATCATTACATTATGGAAAATAAAGAACTATCACAATATGCTAATTGTTTGAGAAGGACCTGTATAATATATATATATAAAATTACTATTAATAAATGAGCAAAACTTGGCCATTCAATATTTAATGTTCAGTTATTTCAATTATCAAAACTAAAGTTTTAATTTTATTAAATTGAACAAGCACAAAATACAGCATTCAATCAAATATTCTTAAAGATGTATTGTTATTATTAATAATATTATTGTAACATAACATCTCTTTATTTCGACATAATATGTGTGCGTGCAACAAGAAAGATGTGCATTTGTAAATCCGGTGACACGCGTGTATTGATTTTTATTAATAAACTAGTGTTTTCTGTATCAGTGTCGGCTCCAAATATGAAGTTGGCATCGCCATCTCTGTAGTGAACACGCACATAGAGAGAAATGCACATAATGGATTACATTTTACATTATATTTCTTTTTGTTTTGAATTGATTCGTTTTAAAGACATATATCTCATGTCTGTGAGGTATACGCTGAGTTTCGGTTAATTTATGAAAAGATGCGCTCCAGTTCACGTGCAATCCAAGCACAATTAAATCTTATTAAATCCAGGCAATTGGTTGATGAAAAATTGATTAAGATACAATTTACACAAAACGAAATTCACTCTAAAGAAAGGCTTTCTACAAAAAAAACTTAATGTTGTCAAAATCATGTCTGACCCACTTCATGTCTCCCTATTGTGCATACTCATGTCGTTCACTTTTCATAATTAACATGGAGAAAAATAACATTATAATATTTTAACAAATATGAAACTAAATGGTCTTATTTAATGGCTACAGCATAGGCCTACAGACTCTATATTTGTACAAGTTGCTGCACATTCATTTAATTCTGAATTCTACACACATAAATTGAAAGGCATTTGGTTGTGCGTAAAACACATCTGCAATTAATCAAGTTCACAGATAATTGTGCGTGCATTAAACATTATGAAACTAAAATTATAATAAAGTAGGCTATACTATGTACACAAAAATCAGATGAGTCCAGAATATGAACGCAACGTGTTTAATTACACGATAAGCATTTTCCTCCCATAGAAAACTATTATTTGAACGCTTCATTTGTCTTAATCCAGATTAGAATGCCCCCTTATTATGTCGAACGAGTTAATATGTCGAAATGTTATTATGTCGAAATAACGAGATATTATGTCGAAATAACGATTTATGTCGAAATTACGAGATATTATGTTGTTGAAATAACGACTAAATATCTCGACATAACAAGATAAGTTTTCTTTTTTCTAATTTCTTCCAGAAATGATTTTATCGGGGTGCTTTGGTCTTTCTTGGGGTGCTGAAGCACTGCTAGCCCCTCTAGCGCCGCCCAAGACTCGTAGCTACGGTATCTATAAACATATTGAGGTTTTATTTTGCAAAATGTTTATTACAAGCCCACTGGGTCTGTTTGTTTAACGTTGTTGATGAAAAAATGCCACATGAAAAACAGGTAATTAGATCTGTGATTTTACAGAACAAAAGAAATAGACTCATTCAGTGTAGACATAGGCCTAATCATGTAGAATAATAATGTAGAAAAATAATTAAGAAAAAATGTCAAAAGCAACATATGATGGCAGAGCTTTCATCTTAGATTCCCCTATCCTAGAGTGAAGTGCTACTAAGTGCTAATGTGGATTTCTGTCTATAATAATATTTAGCAAAGGTAAACCTTAAGATATTTACTATGTATAAAGACAGAACCTCACCTGTTCATCGCTCATTCTCCTCAGCTGTAGGCAAAGGCAAGCGCGTTTAAAAGCAGCGCTTCTCCCACAGCTATCTCAGCGCCATCTACTGTTTTAGAAGAGGAAGTTGCTCAACTGCATTTGTGAGAAAATCAAGCCGAGAGATCTCATAAAAAGCCAAGTGTCTCACAACAGTCGTAACAGACATAGCATTTGTGTGCACTAGATTTGTTTTTTTTGTTCAAGGTTACATGCAATTTGTAGGAAGGTTTGTATTTATTTGTGAAATATTATATAGGCTCATTTTTATATTTTTGTAAGACACAATATTTGTTACTCTGCGTTTTCGCTCAAAATTGACATTTGTATTTGAATTTGTATTTGTTTGTTTGCGAGTCGAGTTTTCCTTTGCGATGCAGATCTTGTTTGTTTATTTGTTTATGTCACATAATTCGCTCCATACACATGACATTGCTGACAAATAGGCCTAATGAAATGTATTTAAAATGTCACCGTTTCTCACCTTACGTTGTCGTACAGCCTGTTGTAGCGGCTGTATTTTGTGCCATCCGTGCTCATGTCTCTTACACTCAGAACATAAAACCTGTTCATCCGTTTCACAAAACATCTGAATCACCTCTCCGTGTATCTGACACGCATGTTCTTTCTCCTTCCTCGAGTTGTTCTCTCTCAGGTAAGACTCACAGGTGTTCCTCAGGCTCAGATTGGACACCGGTTGCTGAGGTGAATGCTGTCGACAGACAGGACAGGTCCTGGATCTGCTCGAGGTCCAGTGAACATGAATGCACTGACGGCAGAAACTGTGACCACAGCTCAATAACACAGGGTCACTGAAGAGCTCAGTGCACACGGGACACGACAGCTCGTCCTCAAGAGACATTTAAAAAGAGAAAAATACCATGTGTAGAGGAAATTTAATAACATAAACCGAGATTTCACGCAGAGCAAATCTGACATACACGATCAGCTAAAAAACTGAGACCAAACAAACAAAACACTCCCTGATTTAATATGAATGACATGTCAAACTTTCATTGGAAGAAAAGGTTGACAAGAATCACGGGTTCAAAAAAGTTATGAACACAACATTGGGCGCTGACTATCCTTTCAAAATAGTAATTTTACCAAAAGTAGCCTATTTGTAACATTGTATATTAATTACATTTGAATACAAAATTATGCACAATACACATCTTAAAAAAAAAGTTAAAAAGTCAACAAGTTTATGTGAGAATTAGGTTTAGGTGAGGCTATTTATTATTATTTTATTTTTTTTTTGTAATTATTGTCTTGAATACATTTGCAAGGAGGCATTAATCGTCTCTGATCAGTTTATTGAAGAGCTACGTCGAACATGTCCTCAACTTGTTTACATAAGCATCCTTTCTGCTTCTCTGTCGCTATCACTATAGCATTCAGTACTCCTTGAGTCCCCCTAGTGGACTGGATATAACATCACAACCAAATAGGTAATTTACAATACCCTGACACCTCCCCCTTTTTTGTAAAATACTTCAGGTTACAATTCTGTTTACCTTATGACTAAAACTCCAAACTTCAGTAACCTTACATAACAAAGATGACTATGTATTCAACTCTCTATAACTCATTTACCAGAATATTTTTTCTTTAAACACAACATTACCCTGTCTTTGCAATCATTTGGCAGGTTCTTAATTTTCACAAGAAATGACAAAATATCAGTTGTTATGTTCAGGGATAAACAAGCCTGGTCATATAACACACTAAAGACATTGTTACCGATAACATATTATCACGCTCTTTTCATAAGTCCAACCGCTCAGCCGGCTTACTCACTCTGCCTGATCTGCAATTGTCTCTGCAAATATCAGAGTCTCTATGAAGTCGAGCTCTCTATGGTGATTGTTCTGAACCCTCCATTCTCTTTAAAATAGTTCCCTGAACTCCATCATGCAGCAACTGAAGATGCCTGCAATTTCTCCGTTTCTCTCCCCCCTCTTCATTGAAAACTTAATATAACCTTGGAGTTGTGCTCTCTGTCAGCACCGTCACAGGCCCTTTCCATTTAGATTCGTTATCCAGCTTTAACAAGACTGAATTCCCTGGCCTGAGAACAGGTAAGTCCTTTGCCCCATGTCGTCTGTTAAAGTAGAATGCTTGCTTTTCTTTTGCTGCTTTGTCTTTCTCTTTCACACTTGATTTGTTTGGCCACTTTGGTCTCACATTTTTCAGTAAGGTGGGTAGAGTAGTACGGATTTTTCTTCCCATAAGCAATTCCGGAGGACTGACCCCTGTAGAGAAGGTGGGTGTGGCTCGGAAACTCATGAGTGCCATCAACGGGTCATCCTGTTTCAGAATGCGCTTAGCTGTCTGAACTGCCCGTTCTGCATGTCCGTTACCTTGTGGATTAGGGTGGACTCGATGTAATGTGCTGAATATCGTATATACGACAAAAGCTCCTCCAGGCTTCACTGGAGAACTGCGGCCCATTGTCGCTAACAATATGTTTTGGTACGCCGAATCTTGCAAATAACGCTTTGAGTCTCTGAATAACACGTTCAGATGTTGTGACATGTAGCAGAAGAATTTCCAAGTAGCGCAAATAGTGGTCAGATACCACCAGATATTGTTTTGAGTTCTATGCACACAAGTCTGTGGCTATTCGTTGCCATGGCCTTTCCGGCAGTGGTGTTGACTGGAGAGGTTCCTTGCGCTGTGCACGTTTATTTTCTATGCAAAACTTACACGTCTCAATCTTTCGCCTAAGATCCTCAGAAATTCCAGCCCACCACACAGTCTCTTGAGCGCATGCCCTGAATTTTGACAAACCTTGGTGTCCATCATGAATTCTGCTAAGCATCTCATGTCTCATCACTTTTGGAATTACTATGCGATTCCCCAGCACAATCAGTCCATCACTCACTGACAAAGAGTCTTTCCATTTGTAAAAACTCTGTAGACTACTAGGAACGCTTTTAGCATATTCTGGCCACCTTTCCGTTACAAATCTATCTACAGGTTGTAGCTGCTCATCCTTTTGTGTCTCCATTTTTATTTCTGTCAACTTACGCTGTGACAGAGGCAGACATCTGCTGTCATGAAGTCTTCCGTAGTGTTCAATGGGCTACGCGACAGTGCATCTGCAACAACCAAGCTTTTGCCAGCTGCATACTCCCCTTGCGCATAAAACCGCATGAGTCTCATCAAAAATCTCTGACATCTTACTGGCACCGTGTCCAAGTCTTTACTGTTGATCAGTGGTACTAATGGCTAATGATCAGTGATCAATTTAAATGTGTCCATGCCCACTTAGTATTTCTGGAAACTTTCACACGTCCATACGCCTGCAAGGCATTCCTTCTTAATCTGGGCGTATCTTGTTTCAGAATCCGTCAGTCTTCTAGAACAGTACGCGACCGTTTTCCAGCTGTCATCATGTTTTTGCAGTAAAACGCCGCCGATACCGTAACTGCTAGCATCCGCTGATACCACCATTTCTTTTCACAGATCATAATGTGCCAGGACTGGAGATTTTGTGAGCGAGCTTTTCAGTGTGTTGAATGCGCTTTTCTGCGGTTGGTCCGATGTCCATGCCCGTCTATTTTTGAGCAGCTCATACAAAGGACCTCCCTTCGTTGCCCAGTCCGGGATGTATTTGCCCATGTAATTTATGAGGCCTAACGCCCTCCTCAATTCAATTGCGTTGTTCGACTCTTGCAAGTCACTTATTGCACGTACCTTTTCAGGGTCTGCTCTGACACCTTGTGCATCCACGACATGACCCAGGAAACTCAACTCTGCTTTCCTGAATACGCACTTTTCTTTATTCAATTTGAGCCCCACACTTTCCATCCTTTTCAGTACTTTTCCCAGATGTTTGTAATGCTCGGCCCGATCCTTCCCATACACAATCACATCATCCATGTACACCGCAACTTCTTCCATGTCCATTAGAAGTCCGTTCATTTTTCTTTGGAAGATTTCCGGGGCTATGCTGATTCCGAATGGGAGCCTCTTAAAGCAATAGCGTCCCACCGGAGTGATGAATGTTGTCAGCAAGCTGCTCTCATTACATAACGGAATCTGCCAAAATCCAGACGCTGCATCTAATGATGTAAAGACGCTTGCTCCTGCTAATTTAACTAGAATTTCGTCTGTTGTGGGAGGCATGTATCTCTCTCTTTTTATGTTGTTATTCAGTTTATTTAACCCCACACAAATTCTCAAGGTGCCATTGGGCTTCATGACCGGTACCATGGGTGCACACCAATCTGTAGGCTGTGTGACTCTTTCCACAACACCTTGTTCCTCCATTCTCTGCAGTTCTGCTGTAACTTTAGAAAGCAGCGGTAATGGTACTCTCCACGCAGTATGTACTGCGTATGGCACCGCACCTTCTTTCAGATGTATTTTTACCGGCTTGGTTTTAATTATACCACTTCCTTCAAAAACTGTGGTTATCTGCTCTATTCTTTTAACTAGCCCCATCTCAGCAGCTGTCTGTCGGTTTAGAAGGTTACTGACAGTTCTTCCCTCAATCACATACACGGTAATGGCATACTTTCTACCTTTATGCTCCACTGCTGCAGTGAACTGTCCAAAGCAATTTAGTGATCCGCCTGGGCTGTCTAGTGCTATGTTCGAATGAAGGAGCTGAGCTTTTGGATGAAGTTTTTCATATGTCACAGTGTTCATTACGGTAACATCCGCTCCCGTATCCATCTTAAAACTAACTGGAGTATCACCTATCTTAAGTAACACAATCCATTTAGCTTCTTCTGACTCATTTTTATTACTCACTGTGCCCAGGTAAAAGTTCTGTTCACTCACTTCTTTCGCCGTCACTTGTCTCACAGTTTTTAACTTGAACATTCTCGCCCAGTGTCCTTTTCTCTTACATTTTCTGCATTCAGTACCTGCTGCTGGGCATTTTCTGATATCTTTGTGTCCTGTCTTACCACACCTGCTACACTCGTTTTCTCACCAGCTCTTTCATATTTCTCTTTCGTCAATGGGCCGATTTGTCGTCTTTGATAAACGCCTGGAGGCTACCTCTTGCACGCTGTTTGTTGACTGACCCTCCTGCTGGCTGATCTGCTGCGCGACATCTGCACCGCTGTTTCCAGGGTAAGTGCTGTCATTAGCTAGCCTGACTCCGCCCTCCTCTACATACTTCTGCTCAATTTTAATTTTCCTTCAGTACTATGTCTGGGATTCTGCTGTAGACTTTGGTTTTCTCCGATCATTTTTTTGCCGGGCCAATCAGCGAACAGAAGGAGTGGCTGAGAACAATGACGTTGATGTCGACTCGTGCCTTATTTTGAGTTGTAGTTCAGTAATGGCAGCGGAGAAAGATGCGAGCGAAGCCATTCGGTCCGTTGTTGCGGCGCTGCTGAATATCAAGAAGTTAAAGCTGGAACAAAAACAATCTTTGCTTAGTTTTGTTGGTGGCCATCCTCCCCACGGGGTTCGGGAAAATACACGTCAAGACCAAACGTTAGCGATTGGTTGAGGCAGATAGAGTTACTCTGGGCAGATCCAATAGTTTTAGACTTCAATAGAGTTCCCGCCTACAAGGAAGTTAACGCTTGTCAATGGAGCGGTGCCAGACTCTATGTACAAATGAAATGAAATGTACGAGAGTCGGGTGGGACCAGGCTAGTCATTAGCTGCATCCTCCTAGAAAGCTCTTTATCCTGAATTCCAACTACAAGTCTGTCTCTTATATGTTCGTTTCGACTTGCACCGAATTCACAGTTCTGACTGAGTTCGTCATTTTCCCTGGGCCTCTGCACTCTCTGGTGAAAACATGCCCGCTCGTGCATCACATTCTTTTTCGGCAAAAAATACTCATCAAATTTCCCAAGCACCGTTTCGTAATCCTCAGCACTTTCCTCTGCTTCGAAGGTGAACGATTTGAAAATGTTCTCAGCTTCAATGCCCATGGCATATATTAAAGTGCTTATCTGTACCTCTTTATCTTCTTTGCTCAGTTTTGTTGCGGTCCTGTAGAGCGCAAACCTCTGCCGCCATGTTGGCCACTCCGTTGGACGATCAAAGTTACAACTTTCTGGTGGATTACATTTCAACATATTGCTCTTCTCTTGTCTTTATACTTCTGACACCATGTCTTGAATACATTTGCAAGGAGGCATTAATCGTCTCTGATCAGTTTATTGAAGAGCCACATGGAACATGTCTTCAAATTGTTTACATAAGCATCCTTTCTGCTCCCCTGTCTATCACTATAGCATTCAGTACTCCTTGAGTTCCCCTAGTGGATGGGACATAACATTACAACTAAATAGGTAATTTACAATAGTTTTGTAAATTTACAGTTCTGCCATTTGGGATAACTTGCTCCCCATGCTGTGCAACATATGCACTTCAGAGGTACGTCACTGATCACAGTCAAGAAAGAGATGATGTGGTTGATGCTGTCAAAAGACACTGATATGTGGACAATTGGCTCCAGAGCTACTCTTCCCCTTAAGCAGTCAAAGCATCAGTCATGACAGTCACAGGAACCTGCTCTGGGACTACGCTGGAGTTGTGGACCAGACACACTGAAATATAAGTCCCATCTGCAGGAAGCAATTCCTACAACCATGAGGAATATCTACAGGGTGCTGGCCAGCCAGTATGACCCACTTAGGTTCATCACCCCTCTGATGTGGCTGACCCAGACCCAATTACCCAAATCTTCTTTTGATGGGGTGGCTAGATCCATCATTGCCACAAACCAAATCTAAATCTAAAACCGTAAATTCCAATCTACTCAGTTGGCGGCGCTGGAGGGCCTGTTTGTCATGATCCTGGTCCTTCCTTCTTTCTCTGTCTCCCTCTTGTAGTCATTCACATACACTCACACACACTTTTACGCACCTGTACTCACATTCACGCCCTCATTATCTCATCCCCTTCAGCTGATTTCACTCTCCTCATTCTCTGCATTGGTTTTCACCAGCTGTTTTGTTGCGGTCCTGTAGAGCGCAAACCTCTGCCGCCATGTTGGCCACTCCGTTGGACGATCAAAGTTACAACTTTCTGGTGGATTACATTTCAACATATTGCTCTTCTCTTGTCTTTATACTTCTGACACCATGTCTTGAATACATTTGCAAGGAGGCATTAATCGTCTCTGATCAGTTTATTGAAGAGCCACATGGAACATGTCTTCAAATTGTTTACATAAGCATCCTTTCTGCTCCCCTGTCTATCACTATAGCATTCAGTACTCCTTGAGTTCCCCTAGTGGATGGGACATAACATTACAACTAAATAGGTAATTTACAATACCCTGACAAATATAAACTTCTAGGGCCATGATACACCTATTTTGAAACTGTAGAAAAATGTGTTTTTTTACATATTTATATTTTTAATTTGATATATTTATTTACTGTAATCTGGTGACTGATGCATTGGTCAGGGTCTTTTGTGCAGTGTGAATTGGCTTTAAATGCATATATCTAAAAAAACAAACAAAAAAAACAGATTTCATCAATATTTAGATAGCGTGTAGATGAACTAAGCCTTAAAAACAATGAATAAGGATTTCACAAACAAGGCACTCATAAGAAAAACAGTCTAATAATCTCTAAAAGATCAGATCAGCTCAAAATCCCTATAGTAACATAGTGAAGATAAATTCAAGAGATACCGGGGATATTTCTCCTTTAATAAACTTGTGCTCAACTATTTGGGAAAAAGAGACATTCTATAAATTGGACTAAAAATGGAAAGTTTTTTTCTTCGTGTTTTTCGCATACAGATGACAATGTTGTCAAAACGATTCCCGCTCACATGGATTCACGAAAACAACTAGTTGTTGGTGATTTCACTTTGCACAGAAACACTATGCGATAATAGACTGAACACGTAATACAGAAGCACATGATGTCACCGTTTTCACAAATTTGAGTTTGTTTTTTATGAGACAATAATGGTATAGTTGTCAAAAAAGTCCACTTTGAAACTCGTTTTCAAAAGTTTGCTTTTTCAGGCCCCCAAAACACTGTTGTCGTGTAAATTAAAACATTTTCTGTTTTTAGTTAAAAACGGTGTTGTATAAACAGCCCCGCACCGGATCCGAATGTGCCGGACAATGAAGTGTCTGATGATCACAGCATTGGATTTGGTTTCGTGAAGAGAGGCGAAGTGGTTCCTGGTGAACATCACGAAGACTGGAGGTGGCGGAGGGTAAGAGGTCTTCGCCCAAGGCCTATTCCACGCCTTCACGCCTGGATTTGTTCAGGAAAACAGATAAAAACTTTAATTCCAAGTTATCATTTGTCTGCTATTTAAACAGACATGTTCATCTGCTTTATCAATGAAGAAAAATTCTCCATAAACAATTGCAATTGCTGATAAAGCATCAACTTACTGAAAGTCAAGAGTCAAGAGCCCAACTAAAGCAAACTCTGATCTCCATGATGGTGACCTCAAACTAAACATTTTCAATAAGACATCAACATCTAAACCTCTGTTAATTCTCAATAAGATCTTTTTCCATCATGTTCCAAAAAATTACAATTACAATAAATCAAACTTAATTATTTGTTCTGTGACTAGCTTTTAACATTCATTGCTGATGGAAGACATTTCCTGTTAATGTAATCTGTACAAGTAGTTCACAGGCCTGAGTTTCAAGAGCCATGATACTCATAAATGTATGTTGTTGTTACACTATGTTATATAAACTGCGTAAATGTTCAAATTATAATCATATTATATTACTCACCTCACAATACGAATTTCTGCTCATGAAAATACAAACATTAGCTCCCTGTCGGTTCCCCTTTCTCTGCTTTCCAACTGTTTAAGAGTGTCATTTTTGTATGAACTTCCTCCTTGGAACACAAGACTTCTGGATGAAACACCAGTCTGAGATTCTCCACCTTAGGGAGAAATTAGCTAGAGTAGATGGGGCCCTAGCATTGCTCAGTGTCTTGTGGCAGTCTCGTGTAACTGCTGAGAGACAGACGCCGTGGAGGCCAAACTCACAGGCTCAAAGCAGTTGGGTCTAGATGCCAAATCTGCTGTGACAGTAGAATGCTCATGGAAAACATTAACCTAGATAATTTGGCCTTGGAAAGCAAAGCGGAGAAAGACCCTGTGTTCTAGAAGAATTGGGATGTGAATGGAATTATTTGAATGGAGGTACCTTAGTCATTGGTTGAGGAATCTGAGGTTGAGAATGGGCCGATAAATGGAATCATGAAGTAGGTTGAGTAAAACCCAGTTTGTGTCCGCTGGAGGGCACCTCTGAAATAGCTTTTTCGTTACAGACCCTGCACTTCGTGACGGACTGGAGGGTCCTTTACCATAGTCATTCAGACCCTTGAAAAAGGGTGGGGGCCGCTGAAACTGCAGTTGGTTGCTAAGACTGAGGTCTTTTCCGGTAATGTGAGATAAGATTCTGATTGCTCTGCTCTGCTCCTGAACACCAGCTGGTTCCCCACATGCATGCCTAGACCAGGCAGGCCGCTGCAGCCTTTGAGATGTTGTAGCCCTTTGTCTGAATGCCCGGGAATGGCTTGTGGGTGGCAACAAGCCTGTTGGACAGTTTCCCTCAGTAAGTAATGAAATGCTTAGCCCTGTCCAGCACATCCTGGGAACATATAGCTGAAAGACTTGGCCAGGCATTACTGTCAAATTCATTAGTTCAGTCCTTATGGCATACAGCAAAGAAATCTGAGCCATGTTTGCCTGCGACATAATGATGACAGCTGATGACAACCTCACCAACATCAGAGATAAGAATGAGAATCCAACCACTGGCTCCCTCCTTCTGATTGCTGCCCACTATCAAGGAGAGTTGTGAGCCAGAAGAGACAGCACATCCACATTATCTGTGGTGTCTTTTCCATAATGGCAATGAGGACGAGCCTCAAATCTGTCCATCATTTGAGATAAGCTCTGGAGAGGAGTCATAATCTGAAGATGTGCACCTGCACTGCTACCTTCTGCTGGCTGGGTGGTTATCCACTTCGAGCACACTCTCATGACTTGGTCTGTAATTGGAGTCATAATGGCGGTCAAGCGAGTGCTTGTGAGAACGCTTATGATCATGCCTGCCTGGAGATTCTGGGGTGCGTTTCTCAAAAGCATTTTTTTGCCAACTATGGTTGCAAGTTCCGTCATTACCAACATAGTTTAACAATTTGGTATTTCCCAAAACCATAGTTCCAATGAACATTCACACCTGTGGTTTGAGGCATAGTTATTTGTTAGTTCGCTGTCCACGTCACTGATTTCACCGCAGCGTTCTTGTTGAAAAGGAAGGTGCAAGCCAGTCCAACAGAGGGTGCTAAAAGACTATTATTATGACTGCCTGAAATACTATTATGTTCTTAGGCACAAATAAGTCATTTTAGTTTGTAGTGACGCGACAGGCAGAAGGAAACCAGGACTTGTGGGGATTACTGTGGATGAAGATGGCTCGTGCTCCATCAGACAGGGACTTCAGTTCAGATGATGTTCGTTCACGCCACAAAAGGACTCCTCCTGTCCATTCCACATCATATGGTGACTCGCAATGAGAAAAACAGAATTGTGTTCAACTGTTCCTTTACCCATCAAGGAAACAAACTGAATGACCTGCTCCTGCCTGGTTCCAATTTGAGCTCTTCCCTGCTAGGCATCCTGCTGCGATTCAGAGAACATTCCACAGCTGTCAGCTGTGACATTAAAGATATTAATGGCGACAAACCACTCTTACGGTTCCTGTGGCCTGATATGCAGAGAGTCAACCCTCCTAGTGTGTACGAATTGCAAGTTCTGCCATTTGGGATAACTTGCTCCCCATGCTGTGCAACATATGCACTTCAGAGGTACGTCACTGATCACAGTCAAGAAAGAGATGATGTGGTTGATGCTGTCAAAAGACACTGATATGTGGACAATTGGCTCCAGAGCTACTCTTCCCCTTAAGCAGTCAAAGCATCAGTCATGACAGTCACAGGAACCTGCTCTGGGACTACGCTGGAGTTGTGGACCAGACACACTGAAATATAAGTCCCATCTGCAGGAAGCAATTCCTACAACCATGAGGAATATCTACAGGGTGCTGGCCAGCCAGTATGACCCACTTAGGTTCATCACCCCTCTGATGTGGCTGACCCAGACCCAATTACCCAAATCTTCTTTTGATGGGGTGGCTAGATCCATCATTGCCACAAACCAAATCTAAATCTAAAACCGTAAATTCCAATCTACTCAGTTGGCGGCGCTGGAGGGCCTGTTTGTCATGATCCTGGTCCTTCCTTCTTTCTCTGTCTCCCTCTTGTAGTCATTCACATACACTCACACACACTTTTACGCACCTGTACTCACATTCACGCCCTCATTATCTCATCCCCTTCAGCTGATTTCACTCTCCTCATTCTCTGCATTGGTTTTCACCAGCTGTTTCCTAATTTTCCCCTGATTGTTTCTCCTTCTAGCTCTTCCTGTCCTTGGCTCTTTGTCAGATTATTTGATGTAAAAGCTCATGCTATACACTCGCTCTATTCATCCATGTCCTGTCCTGTCCTGTCTGGTGGTGTGCTGATGCTCGATTACCTGCAAGTATTACCGTGTTATCTGATTTCTGAATTCTGTTCAGTTCAGGACGCTGAGATCCTCTGCCTCGCCATAGACCTTCTGCTGGCGGCTCCTCTCTTCACGGGTCGCTCGAGGGTTCTCAGATTCTGCAGTCGCCAAACGCATCTGCACTATTTGCTGTCCAGACGTGGGGATTTCTGTTCTCGTTAAGAGCCGTGTGGCCGATCCTGATTTCTCAAGTTTTTTCCCCTGAACTAATGTCTTTTGCTAAAGGGCAGCTGAATATAAATTAAAGACTGTTGATTGCCGCATCTCGCTGTTGAGTTCTCTTTCTACTGTTCCATAACAGAATAATCTGACCAACAGAATGGACTCAGCGAGTGGCAATCCTTTTCAAGCGGCCGTCGAGATGCAGGGCGCCTTGCTGGGAAGACACGAAGAGGACATTTCGTCTGCAAGACAGGCTGTCGAATCACTGGCTGCCCAAATGACGGATCTCTCTCTCTCGGGCTCATCACTTGCGCAAGGAGCCGTCTTCTATTTCTGAGCCACGGATAAATAATCCGCCTGTTTATTCTGGTGAGCCCACTCAATGCCGCTTTTTTTTGACACAGTGTGAGGTGGTTTTTTTTCACTTCAGCCCTCTACGTATGCTACTGACCGGTCCAGGGTTGCCTATGTCATCTCACTCCTCACGGGCCGGGCGCGGGAGTGGGGTGCGGCCAACTGGGAGGCTGAGACTAACTGTGTGTTTGATTTTTCTCTCTTCAAGCAAGAAATGATTAGAGTTTTTGATCGCTCAGCTTATGGTGAAGAGGCTTCACGTTTATTCTCTACGCTTCGTCAGGGGAGACGTGCTGTTACTGATTTTTCCATCCAGTTCTGTACATTGTCAACAACCTGCGGGTAGAACACTCCACCCCTGGTGGCGCGTTTTCTGGAGGCTCTTAACCCAGAAATCAAGGATGAGATTCTTGCACGTGAGGTACCAACTCAACTCGACGCGCTCATCGATCTGGCCATCCGGGTGGAGAGGCGTTTCGACTCACGTCGCAGAGCCCGCGGTTTAGAATCTGCCCTTTTTTCTTCTCCTGACGTTACTCCTCCTCAGCTCTCTGGTCCGAGTCCTGAGCCTATGCAACTCGGAGGTCTTCGCATCTCTCTCAAGGAACGTGAGCGACGTATTACGAACCATCTTTGCAGGTATTGTGCTGCTGCAGGTCATTTTGCCTCAGACTGTCCAGTAAAAGCCAGAGCTCGTCAGTAGGCGGAGGGTTACTGGCGAGCGCTATTTCTAGGATCTCTCCGTCTAAATCCTGTACCACTCTACCTATTCACCTTTGCTGGTCGACTTCCTCTGTGTCCTGTACTGCCTTGGTCGACTCAGGTGCTCAGGGTAACTTTATCGACGAGACATGGGCTCGTGAGCAAGGTATTTCCCTCATTGACTTAAAAAACTCCACTCCTCTGTTCACCCTTGATGGTAGTTCCCTTCCTAGGATGGGGAGAGAGACTGTTCCCCTTACTCTCTCCGTCTCGGGGAACCACAATGAGACTGTTTCTTTTTTAATTTTTCACTCCCTATTTTCACCTGTGGTTTTAGGCCATCCTTGGCTTGTTCAACACAACCCCCATATTGACTGCTCAAACGGCTGCATATTTTCCAGGAAATTGTCCTGTCATGTTAAGTGTTTAACCTCTGATGTTCCCCCCGTGTCTTCTGTTTCTGTTTTCCAGGAGGAACCAGGTGATTTGTCAGGAGTGCCGGGAGAATATAACGATTTGCGAGAGGTGTTAAGTCGTAGCATAGATCTTCTTCCGGGGACCACACCTCCTCGGGGTAGATTGTATTCGTTATCCTCTCCCGAACGTAAGGCGCTCGAAGATTATCTATCAGATTCTCTTAATGCTGGTTTAATTGTTCCCTCGTCGTCCCCTGCCGGCGCCGGCTTCTTCTTTGTTAAGAAGAAGGATGGCTCTTTGCGTCCTTGTATAGATTATCGAGGGCTGAACGAGATCACTGTCAAGAACCGATACCCCTTGCCACTGATGTCGTCAGCTTTTGAGACTTTACAACGAGCAAAGATTTTCTCTAAACTCCATCTCCGTAACGCATATCATTTGGTTCGTATTAAGGAGGGAGACGAATGGAAGACCGCTTTTAACACACCCCTGGGGCACTTTGAATATAGGGTTCTTCCTTTCGGATTGGTCAACGCTCCTGCAGTCTTTCAAGCCCTCATTAATGACGTCCTCCGCGATATGCTCAACATTTTGTCTTTGTCTATTTAGACGACATTCTGATTTTCTCTCCGTCGCTCCAAGTCCATGTCCAGCGCGTCCGCCGAGTCCTTCAATGGCTGTTAGAGAATCGACTCTATGTCAAGGCAGAGAAGTGCTCATTTCATGTGTCTTCAATTTTGTTTTTAGGTTCAATTGTCTCTGCAGAGGGGACCAGTATGGACCCAGGCAAGGTGACGGCGGTTACTGATTGGCCACTTCCAGAGTCCCGCGTCGCGTTACAGCGGTTTCTCGGCTTTGCTAATTTTTATCGCCATTTCATTAGAAATTTCAGCCAGGTTGCCGCGCCCCTCACTGCTCTGACTTCTATCAAATCCAACTTTAGATGATCAGACTCCGCTCAAGAGGCGTTTGATCGCCTAAAGGCCCTTTTTACTACTGGCTCGGTTCTTCTCACTCCCGATGTCTCAAGACAATTTATCGTTGAGGTGGATGCTTCTGAGGTGGGGGTCGGGGCTGTACTCTCCCAGTGCTCCGCCGCTGAAGGAGAATGCATCCCTGTGCCTTTTTCTCTCACCGTCTCTCGCCCGCTGAACGAAACTACGATGTTGGCAATCGAGAGTTACTCACTATCCGCTTAGCTCTAGGAGAGTGGCGGCAATGGTTAGAGGGTTCCTCTGTTCCGTTTCTCGTTTGGACGGATCACCGTAATCTGGAGTATATCCGTTCCGCAAAGCGATTGAACGCCCGTCAGGCCCGTTGGGCTTTGTTTTTTACTCATTTTGACTTCTCGATTTCTTACCGTCCTGGTTCAAAGAACGTTAAGCCCGACGCTCTTTCTCGTCTATTTGACTCTTCAACTACTCCTGCTAATCATGAGACTATTATCCCTTCTGGTCATTTCGTGGGGGCAGCCATTTGGGGAATCGAGAAACTGTTCAGACGGACTCTCTCTCGAATCACCGCTCCTCCCGATTGTCCTAGGGACCTTCTCTTTGTCCCGAGTCGGCACGTCAAGCGGTCCTTAAATGGGGTCACTCTTCCAAATTAGTCGCCCACCCGGGTGTTCGGGGTTCGCTTGCCTCTATCCGTCAACGCTTCTGGTGGCCTACTTTAGAACACGACACGCGCCGTTTTGTTGCTTCTTGCGCCGTATGTGCTCAGACGAAGTCTGGTAATTCCCCTCCGGTCGATCTCCTTCGACCCTTGCCTGTACCTGCTCGTCCGTGGTCGCACATTGCGCTTGACTTTATCGTCAGGCTCCCCTCTTCTGCTGGGAATAGTCATCTTAACTGTAGTCGATCGCTTTTCAAAGTCTGTGCACTTCATTTCGCTCCCTAAACTCCCCTCTGCTAAGGAGACCGCTCAAATTATGGTTGACCATGTCTTTAGGCTTCATGGTCTGCCCACCGATGTTGTGTCTGATAGGGGTCCGCAGTTTGCCTCGTTATTCTGGAAAGAATTCTGCCGCCTTATCGGGGCCACCGCCAGCCTTTCGTCTGGTTTTCATCCCCAAACTAATGGACAGGCCGAACGGGCCAATCAAAGTATCGCTCGCATTCTCCGTAGTCTTGTCTTTCGAAATCCCGCGTCTTGGTCTGAGCAGCTTGCTTGGGCTGAGTACGCTTATAACTCTCATCCGTCTTCCGCCACGGGTCTTTCGCCTTTCCACGGTTGCCTCGGTTACCAGCCTCCTCTGTTCTCCTTGCAGGAGACGGAGTCTAGATGTCCGTTCATTCAGACCTTTATTGCTCGCTGTAGACGCACCTGGAGGAGAGTAAGATCAGCACTTTGTCGTTCTAAGAGACACATGAGAGCAGCGGCTAATACACGCCGGGTTAAGAGTCCTCGTTACGTTCGTGGTCAGAGAGTGTGGCTTTCCACAGCCAATTTACCTCTCCAATCCGAGTCTCGTAAATTGGCACCCCGTTTCGTTGGTCCATTCCGCATTATCAAGATCATCAATCCTGTCACTGTCCGACTTCGTCTTTCGTCCAGTCTCCGTCGGGTCCACCCTGTTTTTCATGTCTCATGTATTAAACCTGTCATTTGTCCTCCCTCAGGTCCCTCTTACCACCCCCCCCCCCCCCCCCCCCCCCGTTCAGGTTGAGGGCGCTCCTGTCTATAGAGTGAGCCGAATTTTGGACAGGCGATGACGGGGTCGTGGGTACCAATATTTAGTCGACTGGAAGGGGTATGGTCCTGAGGAGAGAAGCTGGGTTCCCTCCCGGGACGTCTTGGACCCCTCGCTTATCGAGGATTTCCTTCAGTCTCATCGGTCTTCTGCCTCGGGAACGCCAGGAGTCGCTCGTTGAAGGAGGAGTACTGTCATGATCCTGGTCCTTCCTTCTTTCTCTGTCTCCCTCTTGTGGTCATTCACATACACTCACACACACTTTTACGCACCTGTACTCACATTCACACCCTCATTATCTCATCCCCTTCAGCTGATTTCACTCTCCTCATTCTCTGCGTTGGTTTTCACCAGCTATTTCCTAATTTTCCCCTGATTGTTTCTCCTTCTTCTAGCTCTTCATGTCCTTGGCTCTTTGTCAGATTATTCGATGTAAAAGCTCATGCTATACGCTCACTCTATTCATCCATGTCCTGTCCTGTCCTGTCTGGTGGTGTGCTGATGCTCGATTACCTGCAATTATTACCGTGTTATCTGCTTTCTGAATTCTGTTCAGTTCAGGACGCTGAGATCCTCTGCCTCGCCATAGACCTTCTGCTGGCGTCTCCTCTCTTCACGGGTCGCTCGAGGGTTCTCAGATTCTGCAGTCGCCAAACGCATCTGCACTATTTGCTGTCCAGACATGGGGATTTCTGTTCTCGTTAAGAGCCGTGTGGCCGATCCTGATTTCTCAAGTTTTTTCCCCTGAACTAATGTCTTTTGCTAAAGGGCAGCTGAATATAAATTAAAGACTGTTGATTGCCGCATCTCGCTTTTGAGTTCTCTTTCTACCGTTCCATAACACTGTTAGGTACTTGCTGACAAATTCTGGTCACAGTTCTTAAAACTGACTTGCTGGCATTGCAAATCCAGGACAAACACAAACAGACACATATCCCCTCCAACCAAACACAGTGGTGCTCATAATGGACCCTCAACTGCCCAGAGCACTATGGCCAATTGGACGGATACGCAAGGTGTTCACAGGAGCTGATGCGTACAGCAGAAATTAAAGTAAATGACCGGACCTATGTCAGACCTCTCAGCCATCGGTTACGGGCACATTCAACCAGCCTGACGGGGCACTGCCATCCACAGTAGAGGCAGAGGGTCTAGATGCACATACAGGTCTAATGACGTTGTTGACTACAATGTAGTAAACTGCAGTATCACTGGTTACAGACCAGAAACTTATTTTTTGTTTAAGGGAAAAATAACTTTCAGAGGTAATGTGCTTTTTTATGCTGTATACACCTGTTGTACATTGTTTTTGCTGCGTAACATATTCTTTTTGTAAATACAAATTATTACTTCTGAATCATGCTTTGGTTTTCGTTTATTCTGTTATCACCCCCAATTTTTATAGAGAGAGCATAAATGATATACCTGAAATAAAATGATTGCTGCTCATTTGTCCTTGTGACTACACACTTAACCAAAGTATATTCAGAAAGCTGACACTTGAGTCAGTGAATATAGAAGCATAAAGCTACAATTGTTATTTGTAGTTATTTTTTTATTATTATTATTATTGGCTCTGTAAAAATACATATAAAATGTCATTTCATAAGTGACTTATCAGGTTGTTAAACAAATTACCAACACTTTGCTTATTTTAACCTGTGCACTTTCACCTGGTTTAAATACTGAGCTTATTGGTGTTTAATGGATACATTTCCAGTCAATATACTTCCTCAGAGCATTGTGAATATTATTACAATGTGGTAACTCTAGTATATGTCTTTTTACATTGTACTATATGTTGTAGTATATACTTAGCGATATAGTTTGAGTGAAATGTTTTAACCCTTATGTGCTGTTTGGGGATGTTTTCATCCACTAGGGGGTATTTTTTAGTCTTAATTTGGCCATAACTTTCTCCGTGTTTCAGCAAATGGAATGATTTTTGGTGACAAATCTTATTTTGACACATATTTTGGGAAAATGCTTCGAATTTTTTCAAAAACTCAACAGTACACTGTGGGCAAATTCACTACCCTTTCGTTATGTTCGGTCCAGTTTCTCATTGTGCGGCGCCCATTGAGGTTGGTCATGCTGACAATGAGGTCAATCATCTCCTCCGTAAAAAACAGATTAAATACAGAATCCATGTTCTGGACCCTTGCGATGGCATAGCGCGTCGGCCCTGGAGTCACGCCTGTGGCAGGCTGAAGAAAGGGAGTTGTCTCCGTGTTGGTGGAAAACCACGCCTTCACCACCTGGATCTGGGTGGATTGGGAGGAACGGCGAAGTGTGGTTTTCCACCAACACGGTTTTCTGTATTCAATCTGTTTTTTACGGAGGAGATGATTGACCTCATTGTCAGCATGACCAACCTGAATGGGCACCGAACAATGAGAAACTGGACCGGGGTGGACTAAACGCTACGGGGTAGGCTCCGTGTTGGTGGAAAACCACACTTCACTGTTTCTCCCAATCCTCCCAGATCCAGGATCCTCCGAATCCTCCTCGCCTTCAGTGGAAGCTAGAGAGGATGATGAGGGTGCCACATCCAGATCACGATCTGACTCTCCTGAGTTTGTGGTGACGGAGGGAGAAGACAATACATCCTGCAGCTCGCTGGAGGGGTCAGGCTGCATAATCATCTCTAAACATTCACTACAAGTCAAGCCCTTTCTCATGTTGCTTGCTGCTCTTCTCACCATCAAATGACCAGCAGGCTTGCATGCAAATGTTTAAATCCACTTGCTTTGTTTTTGTTTAGTCTGCATTTCTCACCATCAAAAGGCACTTTGTTTTGTTTACTCCATGTAGTTCTGAGAGCTGAGGTGCATATTTTGATTTTCTCGGACACATCAAGGTGAGTTCTCTCTCTCTCTCTCTCTCTCTCTCTCTCTCTCTCTCTCTCTCTCTCTCTCTCTCTCTCTCTCTCTCTCTCTCTCTCTCACACACACACACACACACACACACGCTATTATACTCCATATAACTCCATGTAAAAGCCAGAAAGTAAGCTTTTTTTTTTTTGCACAGGCCTATCTAAAGGGTTAATGGTGCCACCTGGTTATCAACAGTGAAAATTACAAATTTTACCTCTTCCCTACAGGGAAAACCACCAACAATCAAAAATGCATATGGTGTCATGGCTTTGCAATCAAAAAATGTGGTTATAATGGAAGTCAATGGGGCAAAAACAGCCACGAACAGTAAATGAGGGAGAACCCTTGTGCATTGTTCAAATTCACTACCCATTCGTTATGTTTGTGGCTGAAAACAGACACTACTTTAAACTGCTGTAAAAATGTATCAGATAAATATTTATTTCAATTTTTTTTGCATATATCTATTAATCAACCTCAGTCCTGATCAAAACTACTAAATGTTTAAAACTAAATTCAGGATTTTAGCTCTCTAATTGCCAAATTCATAAATTATTATTCATGAATGAAAATCACAAAATGACTTATTTTCATTATAAAATGTGATTGTGGACTGGATTTTTTTTTATTTTTTTTTTTTTTTTTTACCTTTTATCACAGTCTTGGACATGTCAAAGATTAGAAACAACATTGGTTTTGATGCATTGTTAGTTTTTGTGCAGCATCAGATTTTAACCTTTTAACATACACCAGCACTTCAAACCTAACCGTAAGAGCTAAAATTACCATGGAAATGAAGGCACTTGATCTTAAGAAATTGAAATGGATCTAAATTTAAAAACAAGGAAATATTTATTAGACCAAAACTGGTAGTTGGTAAGTAAATACATAAATAAAGATAAATAAAAATAAAATAATAAAAAATGAATAAAGATACATACAAATAAATAAGAATGAATAAAAAAGTAAGTAAATTTATAGATAATTAAAAAAAATAAATAAAGATACATAAATAAATACTAATGAAAAAAACGATAAATAAATAATAATAATTTTAAAAAGTAAAGAAAGAAACTCGTCGAATGATGGTATAATTGATATAAAAAAAACATCATATATATATATTAATTGCTTGGAGAAAATAAAAGAAAAAAAACATTCCCAACATTTAAAGTTGGGAAACCCTGACGTAGATGAAATTGTAGGCGGTTCAACGTCATTTCCGCCTGATGGCCTGAAAATGCAGGCGGCCATATTATATTAGCAAACACACACACGCAGTAGCAGCAGTTTGTTTATGCTTGTGAATTGCAGATAAATATTTACCAAAACTCTCTCAGTTTAGTTGAAGTGATCGTGTGACGATGAGCGGCGGCACGCCGTATATCGGCAGTAAGATCAGTTTGATCAGTAAGGCGGAGATCCGTTATGAGGGCATTCTCTACACCATCGACACCGAGAACTCAACCGTCGCGCTCGCCAAAGGTCAGGAAACACTCTACACGCGAAAAGACTCTTTAGTTCGTGTTACGCTTAGTTTTGCGAGGGTACGTGTAGTATTTAGCATCGAGGCTGTGTCTCAAAATGTAGTAAGCTCCCTAAACAGACAGCAGTGTTGAGCACTGGAGCCTCGTGCGGCAGTTTCTGCCTTTATAAGCGTGTTTCAGTTTTTTTTGTTTGCATCATATTCACCTGCCGTAGTTTTGGGCAACGTAAGTTAACGGCAAAATAAACGCGTCTGTTGTGTTCACAAAATGCAATCTGGCTGTTCGCTAGGATTTTAGCATATTAGTGTGTTTAATGTAGGATTCACTCCCTCTAACGATATCCAGCTGTTACATCGAAGTGATGCATTCTCTTACAAATGTGCATGTTAACCAGAGTTTATGCCAAATTACCACAGTTACTGTAGTTATTGTTGCTACTGTAGCATCTTTCCCTAAACAGTGTAAGCGGAGTCTTGCTTTTTCCATGCGAGTGGTTTTCCACAGTTGTACGGTATTAATTATAGTCACTGATATTTTGGATGAAGCTATCATGGATGCCATGGTAGATGATAAATGCTCAACCTTTATACCTGGCATTCATAGATACAAATGATTGCATTCAGGGATCTCTATAATGATTTATTGCCAGTCTTTTCTGTGATTCAAATGATAATACTATCTCAACGTCCTTTTATTGATGCTATTAATATAGCACACATTTAAGCTAAACTTAAAAAACTCCCAGACACCATTATAACAACTCCAAAAAGATGAATCACTGTCTGGCAAACTTTGATATGATGATGAATGTTAGGATTGTGATTTTTTTTTTTTTTTTTTTTGGTAGTACTAAAGCAAACTGAGTGTATGTTAGCACCATTTTTTTGTTTTGAAGCTGTGACGTCAAAACTTAACCGGATTACTTCCGAGCAAAAGCTCTCCAATTTTAAGAAGCTTAAAGTCAAACCTCAGAGAAGACTAATTTATTACGAATTACTTAGCTCATTAAAACTCATGTTTGGCTCTCTTAATTCTTGTTGCAGTGCGCTCCTTCGGCACGGAGGACAGACCCACGGACCGTCCCATCGCACCCAGAGATGAGACATTTGAGTACATTATATTCAGAGGAAGTGACATCAAAGACCTGACAGTGTGTGAACCTCCCAAACCGACATGCTCTCTGCCTCAGGACCCCGCCATTGTTCAGGTACATCCAGGAATGCACTCAGTAGCTGATTCCTGTACTATTGAAAAAATGAAGGTTTATAATAGGCGTACAAATAGGGCTGGGCGATATGGCCAAAAAATCATATCTCGGTATTTTTAGGTTAAATGACGATATACAATATATATCTCTGTACTTTCTATGTTTATCTATTTGGATAAAGAAAATTCCGGAAATTGGAATGTCTGAACATTTTAATGATTAATAAACTGATGATTTCTGAGTCAGTGTCGGCTGCAGTGATGTAGTCATCTCTGCAGTGTAGTAGACGCTCCTATAGAGCTGAATTGACGTTTCATACAGATTACACAATCAGAGAATGTTAGTTTTTAATTCTGTCAATTTAAATACCTGTAGATATATTTCTCATGTCTGAGTTTGTTCATTTTTGTTACGTGCTCCAGTCCATGGTGACCGAGATGGTAGAAAATACACTGTTTTATTTTTAGTAAAGCTTGTTATTGTTTACACAAATAAAAGTAGACCCTTTACAGAATGTCTTACTCTTATCTGTATGACCAAAAATGACGGCGTATTTAAGTTGGCAAAACGTTAGGCTACTACTAACATGTAGTGGTGGGCAGATCGAGGCTTCGTGAAACAATGAAACAGTTGAAGCAAATGTGCCATATTATGTCGAGGCTTCGAAACTGTGACACTTAGTGGTCACTTGCAGGTGTTGATCTGAAACAACCTTGACGACGAGCCATTAAAAAACTTGTTTTTTTAGTATTGTATTTGTCTAATATGTGCAGCCTGTAACCTGTAGGCTCCTCACTGTGCATAATGTTATTTTCGTCATGAACGACGAGCTGGATGGCGCCTTGTATGGCTGTCACCGCCGTCGGTGTGTGAATGGGTAAATGTGAGGCAAAATGTAAAGCGCTTTGGTGGCCATCGGGTCTGTGAAAGCGGTATATAAATGCAGTCCATTTACCATGAAAAATTAATATTAAGAAATCAAGCCACTAATTTATCACTTTTTCTAGATTTTTATTCAAAATATAAATTTCTCTGCTGTCGTAGGACTTAGCCCACTTCTTTTTTTACAGATAATTTCTCCAGCCTTTGAAAATCTCCTCTCACAAAAACCCAGGTCCAGATGCGTTGACTTCACTTTTATACAGATGTGCGGTTGTGTGGTCTGTTCCCGACCCTGTCAATCAAACTCTGATTTGCCGGAGTCGGACCATGCCCGCTGTCGAAACGCTCCGAAGCTTCATTCAGCCGTGGTCACGTGACATGAGTGTTTTGAATCACGCTTCTGATCAGTGTTTCGAAACATCTGTGCTTCGGGATCTCAAAAAGCTTCGGAACGTCTGTTTCGCGTCAGCCATCTCTACTAACATGTTTCAAATGATAAGCCATAGTTGGGTCGATGAATGCGAACACTTGGATTTCCTGCCTGACATACTTTCCTGTAGCTCAACCAATAGGGCGTTGGCGCTTGCAATGCCAAGGTCATGGGTTCGATTCCCAGGGAAAGCAAGAACTGAAAAGAATGTAAATGTGTACCTTGAAATGCAATTTAAGTCGCTTTGGATAAAAACGTCTGCCAAATGCATAAATGTACTAATTACCACATGTCCGCCGTGGACTGCGTGACTTCACCACTACCTGTGGAGTTTTTTTTCGGACACTAACCGACTAAATAAAATTTGGTCGATGAAGCCTCTTCTCGTCGACTAACGTTTTGTCTACTACTGGGGGCAACCCTAGATTTCTGTAATATCTACTAAATCAGTTGTCTGGATGTTACAGTATACACATGGGTGTATTAATTGCATATTATTTCAACTGAATATAATAATTTGTTTAAATAGTTAGATTTTCCTCTAACATTGGATTGGATGCCTGTTATTTTTGCAAAAGGTTTACCCAAAAATGTCTAAATCCATAACAAACGAGAGGCAACTCGTCTCAGAGCCAATGGGTGGAGCGCGACTCTCTGGGCGCAGTAGTGTGAGCTGGACTTGGTCAAGCTCTACCCATTATGTCCAGAGGCCAGGATTTGGATGTCATTTTGCTCTGTAGTGAGCACCACTTGTACACCACGAAGCACAACAAAAGTCAAAACAAATGAGAAACATGACCAGACAATATCTACAGTTAAAAGCATTCATGTAAGGAATCTTTTTTTTTTTTTTTAGAAGATGACTGAGACTAGCTGAGAAAGTAAAATGTTTGAGGTTGTGTGAGGGGGAAAAACTGAATTAAGTAGCATACACCTGGAACACAATTTAAACGTGTGTGAAACAATTGAACCCAACCCCCCAAAACTAGTTCCCTCTGTAAAGATCTTGCGATACCGAAAAGTTCTGTCTAGTTAGGCAGCTCAGCTTTCATATGCCGAAACTAGCGAGAACCTGTACTAAGAATTTAAATATTTGAGATTTGTTTCATTATACGTAATTCTTAGCTGGAATGGTGTTGTTTTTTCAGTTTGTCATTGTTCTTGAGTAATTCTTGACCAGTTGACCTCATTATGCTTTTTCTCATCTGTTAGTCCTCTCTGGGATCTTCTGCCCCACCATCATCTTTCCAGTCGGGAAACTCATACGGGCTGTTCAGCCGCCCACAGGTCACCGCTTACCCTCAGTTCAACCCTGCCCCACTGGTCTCGCCACAGTTCGGGACTGTTGGTGTCGGTAAGTGTCCTTCCACAGCTCTACTGGAGATATTTCAGTTCAGACTAAACCGAGGAGGGATGGAACAAAACCCTTATGGCACGATTCGATACAGCTCACGTTACTGAGCTCACGATACGATATTATTGCGATACTCCAAGACCGATGATAAAAGGTCAACAAAAATGTACTGTGATTAAAATGCTAAATTTGATATTACATTGTGAGTGTGAAAATGATAGGCTTTGACAAAGTGCTGGAAAGCCAATACACAGGATAATAGTGACACCAGAATAAAAATACCTGAAAATACAGAATTATTTTAGACCAACATGCTTGCAATCTCTCACTGACCAGATATATTTAAAATAATTTAGGCCACTTTTTACTGGTAACAGAAGATATTTGGCATTATCAGGACCCACAAATATTCCCCCCATTGCATTATTAGACTATACATTATAATTCAATATTATATATAGTAGAGGTCGACCAATAGTGGATTTTACCGATACCGATATTTAGGTTTGACCGTACATGCCGATAGTCGATTATTCAACCGATATTTTTTAAAATGGATACTGGGATTAAAAACAAACATAACACTCCAAGAAAAACAGTGCTGAACTGAAATGTGCTAAATGAAATAAATATATAAATATGAATATATTAAAATAAGTTGTACAGAACAAACTCTACAGAAAATAATTTAAATATTACGGGTAAAATATGTGTTTTTTTTTTTTAGCTATAACCTAGAAACATAGCCTATGTAAATTTCATAGGTAACACTTTGCAAGTCCCATTTGTTAACAAGCATGTATTAGCTAGTTTTTTCTGAATGTATGAATATTTGAGCAATACAATTGTACCTTGATCATTCTTGTTAGTTCATAGTTCATCAAGGTAATAGCAGATCAAATAAAATTAAACTCAATTTAAAATATGCAAGTAAATGTTGAAATTAAAAAAACTAACAATGAATGATACTTCTACAACATATATTAACCATATTTAATGATCAAATTGTTACCTTATTGTAAAGTGTTTAAATGCTTATTGTAAATGCTTAAAGAAGATGGCCATATTTAAATATCTGCAAAGGCCAGAGCATTAAAATGTAGACCTATATTAGCCTACATGTAGCCTACAGTCTCTCACTTTATTTGCTTAGAACACTAGATGATTATCTAATCAAAATAACTATGTATTGTAGTGATAAAAAAGAACTGAAATCGATTGCGTTTCTGATTTGTTCCTGTCGGCTGCATATGAACATATCAATGTTGAGAAAGCAATCACGTCACTAGCTTTAAATGTACAACTTTGCCGGCTAATGAATGCATAAAAGTGACCAGCTGGATATAAACGAATGCAAATAGATAACAATTGCGACAAAAAACATTTGGGTCAGGTCTGCGTGTGTTTTTGTCACATTGCTTTAATCGCTTGAGGTAGCCGTTACTAATGTTATTCCTCTCAGACTCGACGGCAAACTTCTGTTCTTTCTCTGCTGATGCAGCATCTATTCAACAAATGAATTACTTTATAATGATATGGCAATATGTACTTTAGTGTTCTGTATTCATACCGTTTTGCTGTCTGTGTTTTAAATGCGCATCTGAAGTGTCAGCGCTCTCCGTGCCGCTTGTAATGTCCGTGCTCGCGCTGCCTCGCGTGTTAACGTAAACAAGCCAGTGATTGTTTGTTATTTGTCCTTTAGAGGGCGCTCTCGCTCTGTATAATGCCAGCAGTCTCTTCGGCGCTCTCGTACTGTGTAATGACTGTGCACACTTCTCAGCCACTCCAGCAACGGACGCAACCCGGAAAAACTATTGGTGTGGATTTTTGCCGATAAAGATAGTTCCACCAATCAACTATCGGCACCGATATATCGGCAAAACCGATAAATCGGTCGACCTCTAATATATAGCAGTTTAATGAAGAACTGACACAAAAACTCTGAAAACTTCCTCACAATTTTATTTTGGGTGAAATATACACAATACATAGTCACTATAAACGATACATGTTGCATTTTTGTATTTCAGTATATTGTTACACTCCTAATGAGGCATATTTTTTATAACATAGCCTACAGCTGCAAAATATTTCAAGACATCCATACAATTTTTTTACAAGGTGCTGATCGGAAGTGACAGAACAGGATATTTGAGCCCATATTTGATGATCCTGTGGCACCTCTGATGTGTGTGCCTGCTTTTCCTTTCCTCACAGGAAGTTCATTAGGATTTTTTGTTAGTGACAATGGCATGACTGCAGCATTGCCTCAGAGCAATGCTACTGCCTCTGCTTTCAACAGTGACACTCTGTGTGCTTTCGGAGCAGAAGGTAAACCATTCCCTGGGGACCGAAAACAAACTATTTAAGGTTTATAAACCGAATGATTTGGGTTTATCTAACCATCAAATGGAATCAAAATGTTACTAACAATTGGTCAATGTAAAATAAAGCCTTGTGTGCAGAACTCAGCAAGATCCCAACCGTTTGGTGGTGTTTTGTGTCTGTTGTCTCTTTTGTCCTTTGATAGTTTCGTATGTAACTGTTTCATTTCTCACTCTCAGAGGCAGTTTTAAGGCACCTGCATGTAGGGGAAAATTAAGAGGTCTAATAGTTTTCTGACTATCATAACTTATGGGCAGCATACACGCTGCAAACCTTTGGGAATAATAATCATATTTTATTTGGGGAGTGAATTGTGTGAACAGATTACAGGAGTTGACGTATTGTAAGCAAGAAATTAGTGCTGTCAAAATGGCTAAATTCAAATTTCTGAAATATTGACAATTCTAATTATATTCAAAATCTTAAGGCAATACTTCATTTTAGAGGAAAAAGTACTGTATTGTCTCCTATGCCAACAAGCGGGCGCAAGAGAGCGCAATAGGCAAATAAACCAAATCAAGCATCGCAGCTTTTATTGAAATGAAGTGACATTCACTTTTTAAAGTGCACTAACTTTTGAAACTTCAATGCAGTGCTGAAGTGCCAACTAGCCTCTCCCTATGGAGGATCCCTTTACCACTCTACAGAGAAGGCGTTGTGGGGGAATTTGGTTCGCGTACCTAACCCGAAGTGATAAAATAAAATTCTGTATCAATTTATAGGCAAGACAAGTAGTTTGTTTAGGCATGGTTAGTAGAGAATTACAAACCTGCGCACATATATTCAAATGCACATAACTATAGAATAAATTCTTAATGCGCGTGTGAACGCCGTCAGCATTTATCACAGGTTCAGTTTAAAGTCTGTTTAGAGAGAATGGCGTCGTCTTAGCGGCCCCAAACTTAATAACAAATGATCATTTCGACGGAAGTGAATCAATCAAAACAAACTTTAGCTGGAAAAGAACATTATTCAAGAACTGCTTTCAAGCCAAAATAATCTGTTACCTTAAATTGTTTATCTCTGTAAAGCTACTTTGAAACAATCTACATTGTTAAAAGCGCTATATAAATGAAGATGACTTGACTTGTTCTTAAATAAAATATAATTTCCCTGATGTACATGCAAGTAATATTAGGTTGTAATAATGCATACAACTCTTAAGTGCATCAATAACATGAGAAAAAACATCTCAACAGACAGCATAATGTACTACATAAACACAAAATAGCAAACTGCCATTCAGGAACAATCCACTTCTACTCACTACACATCTACATATTGTTCGTCAAAAACACCAGACGGTCAACTTGATCTGCAGTAGGGCTGAGCGATTAATCGATCGAATCGCAATTGCGATTTGAAACGTTGCGATTTGCTGATTGCACAAAGCTTCGATGTGGATGCGATATAAATATGTCCCAGAGCAAAAGCATGATGACCTCTTTGTGTGGCAGTCTTACTAACCAACTGAGTGAGCTTTTCTGTTAAAAGAACATGTTTTCTACCCAGTGTTTTACTTAATCTCAATCTGGCAACCATGCGTGCGCTCTCTCTCTCTACACTGCTGAAGCGCGGATGATCTGAAAACAGACAAACAGTAGTAAACCCTCTCAGTGATGAACCGCAATAAAGCCAAACACGGATCTCAACTATAGTCTATTGATTGCTGTTGCTAAATAACTGCATTTTTTTGCAGCTCTGTACAACAAGTCTTTTTTTGCTGTTGTTTTAATAGAGAAACATTTAAGTAATTTGGATTTATTAAATTACTAGGTTTTAATACTAGATTACTAGTTTTCATTTGAGAAGTTTTATCAGTAGGTCTATATGATAAATAGCCTATAATAAATCAGGAAACTAGATGAGGTAAAAAACCATGTGTATGGGTTGACATTCTCTTGATTTGTGTTTATAGGTGAAAGTGCAATAATTCTGATGAATAGTTCTCAAATGACAACAATCGTTATGATTATAATTTTGAGCAAAATAATTGGGATTATCAATTTAACCATTATGCAGCATGATGAAAACTAGACTAAAATGTTCAGACATTTAGTAGAATAAAACTTGATTAAACAAAATCAGGACATGGTTGACGAGATATGATAAGAGTACATTTGACTCAGGACTGAGACTAAAAAAAAAAAAAATAGCTGACAAAATGAGCACTAATAGAAAGGCACACTGCATCTGCTAAACTACAAGGTAGTGGAGGGGTCAAAAGTTAAAGGCATGTTGGACTCCTTTCATCTAGTGTGTGCTGGACACTGAGGATATTGAGCTGAAGCTTGACTTAACAAAATTACATTTCAAATCAAATAGCCATTGCAATATCTGCAATTAAATATTTTCCCCAAATCGCACAACCCTAATCTGCAGTGAGTGCTGTCCGATGTGCCATGTGTGGTCAAGTATGTCGTTGCATGATTTTTGCCACCAACTGAGAAGGTTTTTGTCAGCAGGATCTTTTCCTGCCACTTTTCAAAATTACAACGCAGCCGCGTGGCATGCTGGATAAGCTAACAAAAACCGCGTCGCCATCATGTCTCGTGCGCCTCTTGACACACCAACAATTCGAATGCACGGTTTTTGCATTCGAATGTGCAGTTTTTTTTAAAAATTGGGTGAAAATTCTATTTTTTATTTGACAGCCCTACTGGAAATATGAATTTGGTTTTAACCCATTCGCCTGACCCAAGCTAACTTGGCTGACCAGAGACATATTGTCTGGCATAAACATCAAGTCTGTGTTTCATCTTCCCACCTTATCAAGAGACTCAAGCTTGTTAAACTTGTAACTTGCTTGGTGACCTCTTGTGCTTGCAGTGTGTTCCAGCCCAATATATCCATGCAAAACTTTCCTCTGTTTCACTGAGGAAGGCATTTTCCTTGGTTGCTGCCCAGACCTTCCCTGAGTGCTTAGACCTCGGCTACGACTCAACTCTACTGCGTCAGTAGTTGCGGAAATTCACTGCGCATCTCCTGGCTTCTAGCTCACTTCTTTCCAGTTTCATAACAGTAGATTTTTCCCGGTGATTCCCCAAACTATGTGCTGCCACACACTTCCCAACCCCCCACCCCCGCTAGGCTCCACATTGATTGGATGGGGCAACAACCCTATTGGCAACAACCACACCAGTCATCCAGCTCCTTGTACTTGCTTTCCTCTCTGATGCCTCCCGTTTCCCATGGTTCTGCCAGCTCCATCAGAAGAAATGTATTTTCCTCTGGGTTACAAATATCTGTCAGGTTCCAGAGTTGGACCGAAACTTTCCACCTAGGTCCATGTCCACTCCCTTGGCAATAGTGCAACACATTTGACCATGGTGTGAAATTAGGATGAGTTTGTCTTATTCTTTAATTAAAAAAATTGCATATGCCTGTTATACCCTGACTGGGTGTTTGGTCCTTTCCTGTTCCAAGATGCCTGTGACAGCACTTTATCATGGCAACACCTGTTCTTTCTCTGGGTCCCTGATGTCTCTCAGCCCGACAGGATGCGTCTCGTTGAGGTCATTCGACCAAGATCTTACACAGTAGGACCTTTCCTAAGTTCCCCAGGGATTACAGACAACCCTCAGCAGAAAAGATTCAAAATGGGATCCAGCATCATGGAGTAATTTTTATCTTTTTTTAAGGAGGGTCCACCTTGCCCAGCATCCTTAAAGGTCCTACTTTCCACCATACGTTCTCCCTTCTGCTTAGACTGTCTTGCATTGTTGAGCTAGATTAGAAACGGGCAACTGTGGTCCTCGAGGTCCACTGTCCTGCAGATTTGATCTCCACCCCTAATCAAGCATACCTAAAGAGTCTAACTAAAGACTTCTGGATTACTTTACAATGTGGGGTTTTGATTAGGGTTGGAGTTAAACTCTGCAGGAGAGTGGGCCTTGGGGTCCAGGGTTGGCCACCAATTGGGCAGATTGTCCCTGCTGCTCGAAGTGTAATATGCTACGACTCTGCCTTCCAGTGCTCAGGTGTCCTGTGATGTGCCCTGGCCAGAGTGGCCACTTCATCTGAGCTCCCGGTGCACCAGGAGGCCACTTACACCATGTTTGTGTGGAAACGTTAACCTATATGACTTGATGGTCTTTGTAGTTCCTGTTGGTCAAAAGCCAAATGTAAAAATTTGTGGGTGACTCAACTGCAATAACTTTCTTCAGTTCGATTCTGTACAGATTCTACCATTGTCCGGGAAGCAGACACACTCTGTCAGTTCAAAGCTAGACTAAAAACACATCTCTTTGACCTAGCATACACATAATATATTATAGACTTCTATAATTCAATGTTAGGCTGCATAGATTAGGTCAGCCGGAACTGGGAACACTTCCCTTAAATCCTGATGTACTCGTTACATCATCATAAGAAGAATGGCATCTACGCTAATTTTAGTGTCTTTGTTTATCCCGAGGTTTTCCCGCAGCCGACCGGATCCAGGCCGTATCCAGATCTGACTAGGAGCTTTGCCTGGACCCGATGACAACGCAGTGCTGAAGTGCCAACTAGCCTCTCCCTATGGAGGATCCCTTTCCCACTCTACAGATAAAATGTTGTGATTACGGTTCGCGTACCCACCCCGAAGTGATAAAATAAAACAAAATTCTGTATCAAATTACAGTTACTGTAAATCCGGCCTCTAGTTCATAAACGCCAGAGGTGAACTGGCCCCCGACTGAGCCTGGGTTCTCCCAAGGTTTTTTTTTCTCCAGTAGGTCACCTGATGGAGTTTTAGGACACCAGTAGGTCACTTGATGGAGTTTTTCGGTTCCTTGCCACTGTTGCCTTTGGCTTGTTCAGTTGGGGATATTCAAAATAATTAGCCAAGCATTAATACCATTGATCAGCCCTACCAAACGTGGATGTTTTTTCACTAAGAAACAAACATTATGTTATTTGATTGATATTGTGAAGCTGCTTTGATGCAATTTATATTGTGAAAAGCGCTATATAAATACACTTGACTTGACTTGACTACAGAGGCTACACACTGATAACCATAAGTGTGGTTATCACCTGACACTTTCTGTTGTCGCTCCTGAACTCTGTGTGTACCAAACTGGATTAAGCTCTCTGCAATAACTATTTAGCTGCTGTGTGTACGTGTCTCTTGAAATGCTGATTTAAGATTTCTCCAATTAATATTTATAATTCAGTGTGTGTGACTCGATTATGATCTGTTTTTAATCAAATTATTCCATTAACACTATTCACCAGATTTTGTCTTCTAACCAGCACTGATTTCCTGGTCAGGGTGGATGCGGTTCTTAACATTTTTGGCTGTGAACTGTCAGATTTTGTCACTATCTTATGTCTCTTAACTTTTGCCATTTCTGTAATGCAGGTCACACCAGTCCGGCTCTGGACGCTCTCCGAAAAAGCCCCCCAGTGGAGCCTTCTGCCCCATCAGCACCCGCCGTCACCACTGCTCTCACGACATTGGGCCGCAAGAGCCCCGTGTCAACTCGTGCAGCCTCCACCAATACCCAGATGCCTGTGGACCTCGCGGAGCAGATGAGGGGTGAGGAAACATTTTGGCGGTTGCAGTTCAGCGTTACCACATTTCCAAATGGTCAACAAAGAAGTTGTGCCCATTGGTTTGTGAACTGCCCTACAGAACATGAAATTAGTCATGGCGCCCTCTTGTGGTCTGTTCACATGACCGTAACGTGTGATTAACCAACACAATCAGGTCGAAAGTGGGAAGTGTCGACGTGGGGATTCCCTCCTCAGACTTCATCTGCCATGTAGCAGTAGTGAAGCATGTATCTGAGAGTCTTAAGGCCCGTTCACACCAAGGACGATAAAGATATAGTTATAAAAATCGTTCTCAATATTAAAGAATATCAAAGTTCACACCACAGCTATAACGATATAGAGAAACGATATTGCTGGATCACTTTTGGAACAATTTTTTTCCCAGCTGTTGAAAGATAAAACACTGACAGCCAATCAGAAGCCATTCTAATTTAAGGGCTCTCGCATAAGGTGCACATTTGCGGTGCAGTTAATCGCCGAGGTCCACCACTGTCCATCACAAGTCAAGCCCCTTTTCAAGAAAATGGATGTGGAAAACAATCGTTCATACCCTCTGAATAAACAGAAGTATTACCTCAGGTATCCAGCACTCGTTTCAACAACATTGTCTTGCTTCCTTTGAAGTTGCAGTCAAAAAGACTATTTAATTTTTTTCCACTATATTGACTATGTCGGCTAAATCCACTGTTAGATTACTAGATCGATTACACTAGCGTCACTCAAAACATTGCATGCTGAGGACATCTGCTCGTTAAAGCCGTGTAAATGCAACAAGAACAGCAAAAACATGTTTAATGTCGTTCTACACACTTTTAAGCTGTAGCGCGCGAGCTTGGAATAAACAGATCGTTATCGTTCATTGGTGTGGACGCAAATATAGTTATCATCATAGTTATCTTTCTTGGTGTGAACGGCCCTTAACTCCTAGTTTGGAGAACATGTTTTAACATCCAAGGTTATTTAATTTATCATGGCAGTCTATCCAAACTGTTGTTGTTTTAACATTTAAGAACGTTAGGCCCTTCAGGTCCGTTCTCACACCAAGAACGATAACTATAAAGATAACGATAGATATAGTCCTTAAAATAATTCAAGATATAAGAGTCCATACCACAACTACAACAATGGCACAGAGAAATTGTTGTTGGAATCACTTTCAGAACATTTTTTTCCAGTTGATGAACGATATAAACATTGACAGCCATCATAATCAACTCAACTTTAAAGAGCTTTTGAAGCGGCAGACGACAAAACTGAACGATATCGTCTGCTGGTGTGGATGCTAATATAGTTCTCGTTATAGATATCTTTGTTATCGTTCTTGGTGTTAAATGGGCCTATAGTAGTTCTGCAATAACTTCTGGGCCTCTGATGCCCCAAAATGCTGTCCAGGGGCCAGCTGCATAAACTTAGCCACTATGTTAAGACTATGTCTTAAGTAATAGTTTGACCAACTTGCAGTTATATAAGCAATTATCAGTCTTTTCCAGTTCAAATTTTGAAACTTTTTAAGACACAGCCTTTGACTTAGGCTGTTAGTTAAAAAAGAAAGCAGAGTATGGAAAAATATTTGCATTTTCAGACTATTGACCCTATTTAGTTTTCTATAATAGAACATTATGAATTTAGTAAATAGTTATCATACAAGAAGTGTGTTTTCATGGCAGCTGTTTAGTGATTGTCAAAAACGACATGGTACACTTTTTCACTATGCAAAAATGCAGGGTATAAGCGTTTGGGGTTTCTTCTCATGATATTCTTAGCATTCTTACTGAGCCACTAAAAGAATCTTTGCAAAAATAAAAATGCAGACTGCCGTGTGCGTATGAGAAACCATTAAACTTAGCATAGACCATCCACACTGAGCATAGGCCAGCAGCCATATCACCCTGTAGCCCTGTTGGCCACTGAAGCTAAGCAGGGCTGAGCCTGGTCAGTACCTGGATGGGACACCTTCTGTGAAAACCAGGTTGCTGCTGGAAGAGATGTTAGTGAGGCCAGCAGGGGTGCTCACCCTGTGCCCTGTGTGGGTCCTAACACCCCAGTATAGTAATGGGGACACTATACTGTTAAAGAGCACCGTCCTTCGAATGAGACGTTAAACCGAGGTCCTGACTCTCTGTGGTCACAAAAAAATCCCAGGATGTCTTTCGAAAGAGTAGCGGTGCAACCCCGGCATCCTGGCCAAATTTGCCCCTTGGCCTCTGTCCATCATGGCCTCCTAATCATCTCCATACACTGATTGGCTTCATCACTCTGTCTCCTCTCCATCAGTAAGCTGGTGTGTGGTGGGCGTTCTGGCACAATATGGCTGCCGTCGCATCATCCAGGTGAAGCTGCACATTGGTGGTGGTTGAGGAGATTCCCCCTTCTATGTAGAGCGCTTTGAGTGCCGAGAAAAGCGCTATATAAATGTAATGAATTATTAATATATTAGCATAGACCATGCACACTGAGCCACCTATTTCACTGTGTGGTTTCTTGGCCGCCATGGAGTAGGCTATGTGTTAAAGCAGACCTAAGGCCTGTGTACTGCCCTAATAAAAGCCAAATTTTGACCAATCTTTTTTTTTTTTTAAGCACCAGTGTTTTTATAGAACTTTGAACTTGGCAAATAGGACAATGCACACAGCCATATTGTGCCATCAGCCCATTTTGTTTCATGGTTTCTCTACCTCCACAAATGATGCATCAAATTGGACATTGGGCCTTGATATTAGAGGTACTAACTAAAGGAAAGCCAAATTTTGATCAAATAGGCCTAGAGTTCTTTTAATTCATGTGCATATTTTCTCTTTTTCTTCATAGATTAGGTTATAGTATATAAAACTAGAAATTGTAATGTGTAATTGTAAATTGTAAGCATGCAAAAAATTCCTGTTCGCATGTGCATAGTTTCTCGAGGGCACGATAAAGTTTCTCGTGTGCATGCAAAAGTCTGTATATATACACTACTGTGCAAAAGTCTTAGGCACTTTAGTATTTTCACCCCCCAAAAATAGTTTTAAGCCAGTTATTTATATAATAATAATGCATTTTATTTAATGGCGCCTTTCATAACACCCAAGGTCACCTCACAAGCAATAAACAGGTCACTGCATAAGACAATACACACAACAAACAAGTCACATACAAATAAAGTGCATTAAAAACTCAATACAACATGTTATAAAAAAGCTTGTATAAAAATATGTCTTAAGACGCGTTTTAAAAGTCAACAAGCGGTCGCTATTGCGAACATCAAGGGGAAGAGAGTTCCATAGGCGGGGGGCAGCATAACTAAAAGATCTGGCACCCATGGGTGTTCCCCATATATATATATATATATTTGGTTGTAGTGTGTCAGCTTACATTTCCACACATTCATTTTGCCATTAATGGTAATAATCCAGTGAGATTTTTTTTTTTGAATGCACAAGGAGTGACGAGCCAGTGAGACAAAAGTCTCACTGGATTATTACAATGGCAAAATAAATGTTGGGAAATGTAAACATATTTCCTACGGATACTAAAGCAAAATATATAAATAAATGTCTTAAAACCATTTTATGGGGGTGAAAATAGAAATTTTACTAACAGACGCTTTCATTTTTTCATAATATACATTGTACATCACCACATTTTTCAATGATTTTCAAACGAATTGTCCGATGATTCAGCAATGCTAGTGTTAAAACAGCTTCTGCTACAAGGATTTGGTAATGTGTCATAGTCCTGAAGAGCTATACTCTCCCAGGTACTGATGTCCCGAAACCAAGCGAACCAGAGTCCAGTCAGTCCAAAGGAGGAAACGGGGACGCGACTAAGCGGCTCGCAGGTTATAACACATCTGCTGAAAGCCCTCACTGCAGTAATGCTGAGCCGTTGGATGCTAAAAACTGCATGATTCCTATAAGAGCTTTGCCCGTCTGTATTTCACATCTGTCCATATGCAATGACTTTCTTCATTTATAGGAACTTCTGAAAGGGTGAATCTCATGCAACCTGAAGAGAACATGCTTCACCCCAAAATCTAAAGGGAGAAAAAAATGCATAAAGTACATTAAGCAAATAATGCATTGTTTACTTGTTTTGCTGGCCTGAGATTCACTCAAAACGCTTTTTTTACCTGCATTATACCTTTAAATGTTTTAAGAAGACGGCTTAAAAAACAGCCGGTTCAAGGGGTTTCTACACCCTGGACACAGTAGAACGTGTTTGCACTGCTCTGGAAAGGGCTTTGTGTCCTCCTTATGATGCTTGGGTAGCTGTGTTCACACCAGCTGTATGTTTACCTGCAGTGATGCTTGATTTACCTCCTCTTCAGTGGACAACTTCTGCATTTTTCTCTGCACCAACGACTAAATGTAACTAATGTCTGTCAAGGCCTATTTGAGGTGGCAATAGACTTTATTGTATATTTCTAGCAACTGAACGGCACAAAGCATGCTTAGAATGGATCCTTTTTTTGCAATCTTTGATTTTATTTTTTTTCTTCATATATGGCCCAATTAAAAATATGTATTTGACGTATTGTTTTGTGGAGCAATAACCCAGTGTTTGTGTTTTCAGCGGGTGGGCATCCTGCTGCTCGCCGCGGGCGCGCTGGAGGTCATCGGGGTCGAGGTCGGTTCCCTGTGCGCAGAGAAGGACCGATGAAGTTTGAGAAGGACTTTGACTTTGAGAGCGCCAATGCTCAGTTCAACAAAGACGAGATTGACAAGGAGTTCCAGAGCAAACTCAAGCTGAAAGGTACAACGCGACTACTAAATGTGCCAGATCAGCCTTATTTCTTATAGAAATGATATGATTTTAAAAGAATGTTAACTGTAAACAGTGTAATGTTTTTAGACACTTAAATGCTTGTGAAAGTGTATTAGTTTAAATTTGTTAAATGCAGCTAGCTGCACTTTATGGTGCTTTTCTTGACCTTTTTAGGGCTGAAGTACTTTATTTGTAATTGCATTTTTCCCCACAGTTATAAATATGGTTCAAGTGTACTAACATTTATACCAAACTAAATATACTTAAATTGAATTTATTGAAGCTTGTGTCTTGTATTTGAATAATTACACATTTATAATGATCTTGCAATTATTATTTTAAATGTAATATAGAATAAAACTAGTTAAAATTATAATCAAGTACTTGTTGCTGTAGTATGTTAGTCAATACATCAAAAAAGTGTACTTTAAAGCACAACAAAATATTAAAGCAATTTCAGTTTTATTTTGAAGAAAATAGTCTAATTTAACATTACAAAGTGCACTTTTTAAAAGTGTACATAAGTGTTTAGAAACAATCATGTGAAACGTGAAAGTGTCTCTTTAAGTGGCCTTTTATTTCATTAGTATATTAGTACAAGCACAGTGCTTTTTCATGCTTTTAAGATCTGAAGTACACGGCAAGTGCACATTCAATACAATTAAGCACACCTTCTTACAGCGCAGAGTAAGGAAGATCGCATTCTCATGCTGTAGTCTAACAATGCAGGTGTAGATCTTTGTGTTAATTGTGTGTTTGTTCAGATGAGAAGCCTGAAAAAGCTTTGAATGGCGAGGATAAGGCTGATTCGGGAGTCGACACTCAGAACAGTGAAGGAAACGCGGATGAGGAAGTTCCTCTCGGATCAAACTGCTACTACGATAAAACCAAGTCCTTCTTCGACAACATCTCCTGTGATGATACAAGGTCAGATGAGCCTCCATGTGGAAATCTCACTTTTGGTGCATGATGCAGCGACCATGATCTGATTGTGAAATGATTGTTCCTGACTTTAAACAGGAAGGCAGCCGAGAGGTCTGGAGGATCCGGTTTCCCCCGGTAAGTCCAACCGAAGACAAGCGGCTGTATGGCAGAGGAAGTGAGCCTCGGTTTGTCACATGTATTTGAGCTTGTTTTAATTTCAGGAGGAATACCTGGGCGGAGGAGCGGAGGATGAACGCGGAGACGTTTGGCATCCCGCTGCGACGGGGCCGTGGAGGGTTCAGAGGTCGCGGAGGCATGGGCTTCAGGGGGGGCCGGGGCCGTGGCTTCAGTCGGGGCTCGTTCGGGTTGTACCCCGGGGGAAGTGGCTTCAGAGGAGCATTCAGAGGCAGTCAAGGAGGAAGAGAGTTCGCTGATTTTGAGTACCGGGTAATACATTCATCTTGTGATAAAGATCAACAGTTGATATAAATGCACGTCTAAAATATTTGGCTCTAGTAGGGCACAAATTGTTGGCCCTCTTTTTACAATATATATATATATATATATCTAACATAAAATAGCAGGTAGGAATGGGCACTGAAACTGGGTATTAAACGGGCTTTTATACGATAAGCTCTGACGTTACCGGTGCTTATTATTGCTATATAGACGTTATCTTGCCAGCCGTTTCTATATGCGACCATATTAAACCATTTGTCTGATGCATTTTTGCTATTCGCAATCCAGAAGAGATGTTTTTGATTTCGGCTTTCAAGGATTATAAAAAGAATATATTTGAGGTAAAACTATTAAAACCTAGCTGCGATTTGTCTAGCGCAACTTCCTTCCCTTCACAGCGCTGCGCTGTCAGTTCTCCCGAAGACCCAGACGTAGCGTCAGAAGGCCTTTTGTCCACACTGAGACAGATTTTATTCATAAAAACAACGCTTTTAGAAAACGCTGCTCTTGCGTTGTAGTGCGGACTGTGAAAACAGGCATTTGAAAACGATGATGCATGTTTAGTCATGTGACCCATATTGAACCCATAGGTTCTTAAATGTATGGGAAATATAAGTGCTATTAGCCAACAGTTGGTGTCTTGTGTTTTTATTTGTGATATTTAATGTTTATTGTTAGAATTTCTACATTTAACAACCCCTTTTATGAGTGTTGGTTTGTAGTTTTAACTGAATTCTGAATAACTAGTCAATGTTTTTCTCTCCTCATTTGTTTCTCCAGAAGGACAACAAGATCGCTGCGTAGTGATGTCAGAAGAGCATCCAGAAGACCTGGTTTGTGTGGGAACTGTGTTTCGGGTCAGAACCAGGAGATGATGTACGTGTTGTAAATCTGTCACCAGCACTGGGCTTCGACTGCTTGAAACCTGGATATTAATGAAACTTCTACTCTATTTCTTCCGGAGGAGTGGAACAAATGCAATTTTTCCGAATTATTAATTTGAGAATAATATTTCCAGATGGATTGAAATATATTATGGCTTCTGAGGGACTTTCTGTTGTTGCTGACCTTCCATGCTCCACCTGAATTTGATATACCGCTGCTTACAGCTATATGGATTATCTATAATAACGCATTGATGATTTTGATCACTGAATGAGCTTTATTTTTGACTTGTTTTGCTATAAAGTATCTTAGTGTCCTCAGAATAGACCGCCTGGAACTAAGTTATATATTACCATATTTTTCTAATGTAATTACATTGTTCAACCCCCAACGTCACTGTTCCTGTAGCAAGTAGGGATTTTTTTTTTCTTTTTCAGATAATTTCAAACGCGGTACAATTTGACTTGGATTTCTCTGGATATATTTATCCCTTGTAAGAGGTCTATAGTTTATAGTGATATTCCTCGAGCCGTTTGGGATTTGCGCTTCGAGGCGAGTGTCAGTATTGATAGAATTTCACTAAAAGAGATTTTAGAAAAAATGAAAAAAACAAACAAAAAAAACCCTGGAAATGCTGCCAGTTACTTAAAACCAATTACTTTTCGAGTATGATATGCCACAATTGAAACTAAAACGACACGATATACGTTCACTTTGCAGTATGTAGCACTTTGTAGCAGACGTTTCCTGATGAGTGAGTGTCCCATCTTTACTTCGAGAATAATGCTACTCTGTGACTCTACACAACTCTGCTGCGGTCACTTCCACCACTAACAGTTATACGACTGTCGTTCAGCATCGAGACGTATATTCTCCATATCTACCCTGAGCCTAGAGCTCGATTATTGGAGAAGTTCTTCATTAGTGCGTCTTTAAAGTGACCGCTGAAAGCCAGAATGTTATGTAGTGTTATAATGCTTTCCCCATCTCTCCTTGTTCAGCTACTGTGTGTTTTATAGTCACCGACTGCACTAGCATGAGGTCATAGTGACACGTAACTCATGCTGTACCTGACGTGCTCATCGTGATGTCATATCCACACCTATACAGCACTCAAGATGTCACGATTTCATTTCCCAATTAACTTTGTTTGGCCTCTGACATCTTTACGTTGTCCTCACAGTTTTATGGATTTATGTCACTGAAGTTGAAGATTTGATATTTTAACTGGCCAGTTTTGATCATCCGTTCACTTCAGATCTGGTTGTGTAGCGTATGGTTATGACATCACTGCTAAGATGTTTAGTCTTGTTAAATGTTTGTTTAAATTGTTGGGGATATTTGGGCAAGTTGATAATGAAATAAACTTTGTTTTCAGATTATATATTAAAGTAAAAGTCTGTAAGACCCAAAACACTTTGAATTTGTATGAAATATCATCTTGCACTTTTCAAGCTCCTAAGTTCAGAGAATAGACACTTTGTTCCAGTAATACACTTTTGATTTGAATTTGACACGAGTAAATCATCTAAAGCACATGGACATGGAGGCTTTAGGAATGGAGCTAAGCAGATTTAATTGATCAATATGAACAAATAAAGAAGGGTTAATTACCCAGGAACAAAAAAAGTCCATGTCCTAAAATTTCACTCTTATATATGTATTATTAGGAACGTTAATGGCTAAAAGGATTCAGCTAGTATTATTCGCTCATTTAATTCTGTTCCCGCCCCTTTTAGAGAGTTAGTTTTACATCCCAGTTGTGTGTGTGTGTGTTCAGTGTCGGGACAGTAGTACTGGTGGAAACGGGATGTTGCTGCATGCAGGTCTCGTCACAAGCCACAGGTCTTGGGCAACGCGTGCGCGGCGAAGACTGTTCTGGAAATGTCTTGATAAACACAGTCCTTCCATCAGGGTCGACACTTTCCATCCGAACCTCAGCATGGCTCTGTTCACTTCTACATGTAAAGAGCTTTTTACTAATGCAAGAATAAACTCTTTAATACCTGTTGCGAGTTGTTCTTGGGTTGAGCCGTCTGTACTCTCCATACTCTTGCTTAATTTTAAAATGGCGGCTTCTTATGGAAATAGTATACTTTGAATGTGATGATTTAAGACACTGTATTATTGCATGTTAATTTCAATTGCAGGTAGTTGAATAGAATTACTTGAATTAGTTGTATTTGAAGCTTGTTTAAAGTATCCTGACATAAACGAACAACACCATAGTTTGTTACTTGTATGTCATGGATTCTGTTTGTGATTAGATTTGTAATGAAGTTGCAATGTATTTAGTACATTTAAAATGTTAACTTTAAATGTAATATCAAATAGCACACTACAGTTAATTATAATTAAGTGTGTGTGCTCTAGTGTTTCAGTAACATAACATGAGTGTAGTTTAAAGCATGACATAATATGATTAAAACATTTTAAAATGTACTTTTACTAAACTGAATGTACCTAAACTTATTTTAGTAGCTTATTTTTGGGCTCTTAGTCTTTAATATTTTGAATTGCTTTATTTTTAGATTAATTCACACATTCCTGCATAAATGCATATATAAATAAATAAATGCATAAATAATTAGGTTATTTAACAATTACAGTCTTCAGCCCAGTCACTGCTCTCAGCCTTCACATTAATAGCCTATTATTGGGAAACAGGGAAGGCATTTGCTGATTACCTGACATGTTAAGGACTAACACAATTCAATTATGGTTTTAGTTAAAAATCTTAATTGAAATGTATTATTAATAAAGAGAACAGACAATTTGCCTATATTTAACTTCAGGCCTATAACATTTTCAAAATGATCATGAATGTAACATTTATTAAATCATGCACGAGGAGTAGGCTGTTTGCTTCATAGCAAGTTTTGTGTAAAATCCTTTTAAAACTATTTACAAATGGTCCGTTACGGGCTGAATATGATTTGATGGAGCTTTGAAATGTGCCTAATGATGTGGAGTATTGTAAAAAAGAATTATGTAGTAAAAAAAACAAAAAAAAAAACAAGTTGAAGTATTACCGAATCCCAGCAATCCTACACTACCATCACACACAGTATAAAAAAGTGTCTAATTAAATACTGTGTGTCTGCATTACAGAACCCTCCCCACCGCAGCAGCGTCACAGTGGGCGGGGCTACGCAAGATTCGCTGTTGTCACGGTGGGCGTGTCAGAGTCGTGATGGGCGTGGCTCTCAGCATTTGTCACTGGACTTCCTCCTCGCGTTGTACTCTGAACAAGTGTTCGAACGGTTGTAATTCACTTTAGCATCTTTGGACCGACAGAACAGCGGGATCTTTTCATCATGGGGCTTAACAGCGATCCGATCTACCGCAAACTGGAACAATGGTACAAATCCAACGCAGGAAACCTCAACATGAGGCAGATGTTCGAGGCCGATCCTGACAGATTCAACAAGTTCAGGTGAAACGCATCAAACGCGTCTCGATAGTGCGCGAGCTCTGATAGACATTCATACTGACGTTTCATCTCATGTCGCGTGTCAGTCAGCATCACCTGTGTCGTGCATCCTCTCGGTTATAAGGCCTAAAAGAGCAAATCTCTTGTATAACACAGTTTGTGTAGCTACTATTTTAGTAAGATATCATCTTACTGTTCTCGCGAGCTAATACCAGGGCATAGTGTATGTACATATCACTTGAGTTCGTTACATGTTACCCTTGATTTCCACGTTGATGTTGCAAGGTTATTATTGCCACATCAGGCCAATAGTCCTGAGCTCCAGGTTCCGCCCTCTGCACTGCTTTATTTCCTTCATTTACTCTCATATTAAAACATTTATAGCATGCCTAACTATTTACATGTGTTTAAATCAGTATAAACCTAGCCATGTTAGCAGCTACACACATAACAAGGTCATTGATCTTTGATCATCTTTATTTCAGCTGTACATGCACTTATTACACGGCTCTTATGTGGGAGCATATGTACTAGTTTTAGTATGACTACTCCATTAAATGCTCATGATCAGGCATTTCTCAAGTGCTTGCCCTGCTTATGCAATCTCTTAAAGTCGCACATCCTCTTCTGGGATACTTCTGTTGCAGGTTCACTATACTCTTTTCTTATGAGTCTTTATGAGCGGTTCTGGATTCAATTCTGATCTATTGAGTGTCCATAAAGATCAATATTATTCATTCATTCTCAGAGTAGAGTGTTTTATAGGTGTTGATCAACAGAGGGCGCTATAGCAGCATGTAGTACGTGACTCTCTGCACACACACTCCCTCTCGCACACACACTCCCTCTCTGCACACACACTCCCTCTCGCACACACACTCCCTCTCACACACACACTCCCTCTCGCACACACACTCCCTCTCGCACACACACTCCCTCTCGCACACACACTCCCTCTCACACACACACTCCCTCTCGCACACACACTCCCTCTCGCACACACACTGCAGGGCTGAACCAGTGCGTGTAGCCTTGGTATTAAACCTTTTCTATTTTTTTTTTACTGATATTAATCCATTTAATGAACTAAGACTGTTCTTATGATGAAGATGAGCACGACTTTGCGCGTCACGCTTAGCTGACGTAATAAGGTCAAATGATGGCGAATTAGTCAGTCTTTTTCATTTTCTCACAAATTATATAGCCTTTTTTCATGTCAATGCTCAAAATATATCATTTTAAAAAAAAATCTCTTTATTCAAAAATTACCATGGCCATAGTATCTACTATGCTATATTTGTTACTGCAATAAAACTGTTAATTTGTAGGGATGCACTGATATGAACATTTTGGCCGATACTATAATTCTTTATATTTGAAAGCCGATAACCGAAAACCAAATTTGATCATTTTTGAGAGACTGATTACACAATCAAAAGTCTCATTAAAAGCCTTGACCCAAACCCTTCAACATAAATCAAATAGAGAATGGTAAACTATAGTGAACCAGTTTAAGATTCCTTAACTTTTTTAAATTAATTTTACAGTCCTATGGCCAAATTTCTTTGTTAAAAAAATAATTCTATAGCCTTTGTTTAACCCCCATTGCAAATCAGTTTTATTGGTGAAATATACAGACTCAGCTGTTTGCAATATACAAATCAAACAAAAGTAATTGAAATAACTCAACAAATGTTTCAAGCGGTTTCCCCAAATTCAACTAAAAATGCAACTTTAATTTTTCTGAACCTGCCTTCTCAGAAATCTGGTTGTTGAAAGCTTCCTTTTCCTGCCCCGTCCAGGTAGTGTAACCACTGTTCCTTTAACTTTGAATTTGCGAACTATGCTTCCATCGGTGTCTCTAGGAACATGTACTGCCTTCGCTATCTTTTTGTATCCTGTTTGTGAAGGGTGATAATCTTCTCTTAACTTTTTGGACCATTCTTTTGACTTTTGAGGCATATTTATCTTATAACTTGCAGTCAAACGTGACACTCAACAAACCTATAGCCAGTTCAGATCTGTCATGTGTTCTAGCTCAAGCACACCTGGTGCCACTAATGAAGCCCTTGATCAGTTGCATAAGGTGTGTTGGAGACAACACTGTTTTGCAGATGTGTGCTGTTGAGGGACTCTATTTAGGGGGTTGAATAATTTTTAGTTGAATTTGGGGAAACCACTTGAAACATTTGTTGTGTTGAGCTATTTCAATTATTTTTGTTTGATTCGTTCATTGCTGAAAGTCTGTATATTTTGCCAACAAACCTGATTTGCAATGGGGGTTGAATAATTTCGATTACAACTGCATAATAATGCAAACAAGTCATTTGACAACAGCGTATACAAAAATGCTTGTCCCATTGATTCATAAAATGGAATAAACTATGCACAGACAATAATAAAATGATTTTAGGTAAACAATAATGTTTATTTAAATAATAGCCTACGAGAAAAGTGCTATATTACTGTAATATTACTGGTTCAAGTAACAGCATTGCTGTTTGAGCTGCGTGTGCTTGAACTGAATGAACACAGAAAAAGTACATTTTGAAAGCTGCTATGGAAAACCACTATGGTATTTTGGGCACCTATGTTTGCAATAATTCAGTTTTGTTTTTAGATAGATCAGGAATATTGTGGTGGGAGGGAAAAAGATCATGTATATATTTTTTTTAGTATAATTACATATCCAGAGTCCTGTGGCATGCTGCAATTTGATAGTCACTGTTGAATATAAGAGTGCTGTGTTGCTGCCGGGACGAATACATCTTCTCAAATGGCTCATTTAGCTTTCCTCCTCTGTTTATTTCACTTTCCCAGTCTAAACACCACTAAGATCCTGCCACCCGCATGTAAACCAGGCTTGAATGAGGTTTCTGGATTATTAGGTTGTGCATGAAGCAAAATATAAACAAATAATAATACAGCTTTTGTATATCCTAACTGCGTGTGTGATCCCATCTTGTGCGCAGTCTGGAGCTGACAACAGATGATGGAGACGTTCTGCTGGATTACTCGAAGAACCTCATCAGTGAAGAAGTCCTGGAAATGCTCTTCGCCATGGTACAGTTTACGATCCTCACGTCACGATCGACTCAAATACCCTCTTCACACTGCATTTCCTCTTCCTCACGTCACGATCGACTCAAATATCCTCTTCACACTGCATTTCCTCTTCCTCACGTCACGATCGACTCAAATACCCTCTTCACACTGCATTTCCTCTTCCTCACGTCACGATCGACTCAAATACCCTCTTCACACTGCATTTCCTCTTCCTCACATCACGATCGACTCATATACCCTCTTCACACTGCATTTCCTCTTCCTCACGTCACGATCGACTCAAATACCCTCTTCACACTGCATTTCCTCTTCCTCACGTCACGATCGACTCAAATACTCTCTTCACATTGCATTTCCACTTCCTCACGTCACGATCGACTCAAATACCCTCTTCACACTGCATTTCCACTTCCTCACGTCACGATCGACTCATATACCCTCTTCACACTGCATTTCCTCTTCCTCACGTCACGATCGACTCATATACCCTCTTCACACTGCATTTCCTCTTCCTCACGTCACGATCGACTCAAATACCCTCTTCACACTGCATTTCCACTTCCTCACGTCACGATCGACTCATATACCCTCTTCACACTGCATTTCCTCTTCCTCACGTCACGATCGACTCAAATACTCTCTTCACACTGCATTTCCTCTTCCTCACGCCACGATCGACTCAAATACCCTCTTCACACTGCATTTCCTCTTCCTCACGTCACGATCGACTCAAATACCCTCTTCACACTGCATTTCCTCTTCCTCACGTCACGATCGACTCAAATACCCTCTTCACACTGCATTTCCTCTTCCTCACGTCACGATCGACTCATATACCCTCTTCACACTGCATTTCCACTTCCTCACGTCACGATCGACTCAAATACCCTCTTCACACTGCATTTCCTCTTCCTCACGTCACGATCGACTCAAATACTCTCTTCACACTGCATTTCCTCTTCCTCACGCCACGATCGACTCAAATACTCTCTTCACACTGCATTTCCTCTTCCTCACGTCACGATCGACTCAAATAACCTCTTCACACTGCATTTCCTCTTCCTCACGTCACGATCGACTCAAATACCCTCTTCACACTGCATTTCCACTTCCTCACGTCACGATCGACTCAAATAACCTCTTCACACTGCATTTCCTCTTCCTCACGTCACGATCGACTCAAATACCCTCTTCACACTGCATTTCCTCTTCCTCACGTCACGATCGACTCAAATACCCTCTTCACACTGCATTTCCACTTCCTCACGTCACGATCGACTCAAATACCCTCTTCACACTGCATTTCCTCTTCCTCACGTCACGATCGACTCAAATACCCTCTTCACACTGCATTTCCACTTCCTCACGTCACGATCGACTCAAATACCCTCTTCACACTGCATTTCCACTTCCTCACGTCACGATCGACTCAAATAACCTCTTCACACTGCATTTCCTCTTCCTCACGTCACGATCGACTCAAATACCCTCTTCACACTGCATTTCCACTTCCTCACGTCACGATCGACTCAAATACCCTCTTCACACTGCATTTCCTCTTCCTCACGTCACGATCGACTCAAATACCCTCTTCACACTGCATTTCCTCTTCCTCACGTCACGATCGACTCAAATACCCTCTTCACACTGCATTTCCACTTCCTCACGTCACGATCGACTCAAATACCCTCTTCACACTGCATTTCCTCTTCCTCACGCCACGATCGACTCAAATACCCTCTTCACACTGCATTTCCTCTTCCTCACGTCACGATCGACTCAAATACCCTCTTCACACTGCATTTCCACTTCCTCACGTCACGATCGACTCAAATACCCTCTTCACACTGCATTTCCTCTTCCTCACGTCACGATCGACTCAAATACCCTCTTCACACTGCATTTCCACTTCCTCACGTCACGATCGACTCAAATACCCTCTTCACACTGCATTTCCTCTTCCTCACGTCACGATCGACTCAAATACTCTCTTCACACTGCATTTCCTCTTCCTCACGCCACGATCGACTCAAATACTCTCTTCACACTGCATTTCCTCTTCCTCACGTCACGATCGACTCAAATAACCTCTTCACACTGCATTTCCTCTTCCTCACGTCACGATCGACTCAAATACCCTCTTCACACTGCATTTCCACTTCCTCACGTCACGATCGACTCAAATAACCTCTTCACACTGCATTTCCTCTTCCTCACGTCACGATCGACTCAAATACCCTCTTCACACTGCATTTCCTCTTCCTCACGTCACGATCGACTCAAATACCCTCTTCACACTGCATTTCCACTTCCTCACGTCACGATCGACTCAAATACCCTCTTCACACTGCATTTCCTCTTCCTCACGTCACGATCGACTCAAATACCCTCTTCACACTGCATTTCCACTTCCTCACGTCACGATCGACTCAAATACCCTCTTCACACTGCATTTCCACTTCCTCACGTCACGATCGACTCAAATAACCTCTTCACACTGCATTTCCTCTTCCTCACGTCACGATCGACTCAAATACCCTCTTCACACTGCATTTCCACTTCCTCACGTCACGATCGACTCAAATAACCTCTTCACACTGCATTTCCTCTTCCTCACGTCACGATCGACTCATATACCCTCTTCACACTGCATTTCCTCTTCCTCACGTCACGATCGACTCATATACCCTCTTCACACTGCATTTCCACTTCCTCACGTCACGATCGACTCAAATACCCTCTTCACACTGCATTTCCTCTTCCTCACGTCACGATCGACTCAAATACCCTCTTCACACTGCATTTCCTCGCGTCTCGATCGACTCAAATACCCTCTTCACACTGCATTTCCACTTCCTCACGTCACGATCGACTCATATACCCTCTTCACACTGCATTTCCACTTCCTCACGTCTCGATCGACTCAAATACCCTCTTCACACTGCATTTCCTCTTCCTCACGTCTCGATCGACTCAAATACCCTCTTCACACTGCATTTCCACTTCCTCACGTCTCGATCGACTCAAATACCCTCTTCACACTGCATTTCCTCTTCCTCACGTCTCGATCGACTCAAATACCCTCTTCACACTGCATTTCCACTTCCTCACGTCACGATCGACTCATATACCCTCTTCACACTGCATTTCCTCTTCCTCACGTCTCGATCGACTCAAATACCCTCTTCACACTGCATTTCCACTTCCTCACGTCACGATCGACTCATATACCCTCTTCACACTGCATTTCCTCTTCCTCACGTCACGATCGACTCATATACCCTCTTCACACTGCATTTCCTCTTCCTCACGTCACGATCGACTCATATACCCTCTTCACACTGCATTTCCTCTTCCCAAAGTCACAGCAGAGGGTGTTGCTATTAAAAAGCTGTGTAGTATTGGAGCTGTTACTGTAATCTCTCTTTAGACTTTAGCTAAGGCTCTTTAAAGCCCTCGCGTGTGTGTGTCCATCTCCAGATGTTAATCAGCTTAATGCATGTGTCCTAAAAGCTGCTGAAAATAGATTGTGTATGAGAAGAACAATGTCACTGGGACGTGTGTGTGTGTGTGTGTGTGTGTGTGTGATGTTTACAAAGTGAATGTCAATTCTTTATTTACAGTGAAATGCATAACCTTTCTTTCCAAGTATACTTCATTTTAAATCGTGCCTGAACACAGGCGCTCGACACATGCGCTCTAGAAAGTTTCATTCTTGTCCAGTTTCTGGTGTGGACATGGTGTAAGTGTTCACGTCAAAACTGAAGTATACTTTAACCTGATTCTGTACTTCCTGTCTTCAGCCAATCAGAGGAGCAACTGAATCACTCTGACACAGCAGATTTCTCATAGTAATCACAGCAGGACAAAATACATAATTGCTGTCTTTAAGGTTCAAGTTTGCACAAGCCATGAGTCACATGAAGCATTTTGTTTCCCTGTGTCATCATGATTAGGCACGATCAGTGGGCGTTGAAGCCGCCAGAGAGAGGATGTTTGCAGGAGAAAAGATCAACTTCACTGAGGTGATAATATCTCAATAAAAAAACATTTAACTGAGAATTCACATAAACTGAGCAATTTTGGTTAGAAATGACCAGTTGTGATGCACTTCTATGATTTGCTTCTGTATGTTGATTTGTAGGTTCTCAATTTCTATTGACACATAGCAGAAAGTTATTAAAAAACAAGTTATTACATTTTCCTCTTCATCTCACTGGCTGTTCTGAAACTGCAGCATGTTTTGTCTCTTTTGTGGTTTATGGTAAATAAATGTTACATCAATTACACCTCAGAAAGACATGACTGACAAGAAACAGTAACATATGAAACAAATGTCAATTTACAAGGGGAGTATAGTTGCTACTAGTATGAGTGTTTGCTAAAGCTGTATGTTTGTGTGTAGGGTCGTGCTGTTCTCCACACCGCGCTGAGGAACCGTTCCAACACTCCCATCATGGTGGACGGTAAAGACGTGATGCCGGAGGTCAACCGAGTCCTGGAGCAGATGAAGCACTTCTGCCATGTGAGTGAACATGCGTGTAACAACAATATATATATATGTATATGTGTGTAATGGAAGATGCATCATGGCCATATTCCAGGATGACAATGTCTTGAATCTTGATTCATCAGGCTGAAATTATGAAAGAATAATTTTCATAAATTGGCTCCTCGGAGTCCAGACCTTAAACTCATTGAAGTCTTCTGGATGTGCTGGAGGAGACTCTACAGAGTGCTGGACTCAATATCAAGTGAATCTTGATATTGTCATCCTGGAATATGGCCATGATGTGTCTTCCTACATGGTTGTTTAATAAATGAAAAGCTACACACTCCATCAGTTAGGGTTAGAAGAACTGTTGCCAAACATATAACATGCTAGAAACATCATAATCACTGCAATAATGATCCAATCATAGACTCTTAAGCATTTGCCTATTTAAATCCACAAACAGCGACTCTTTTTCTGGCCGGGCAGTGTTTGTGCATGAAACCGTTTTAATACACACCTTCCAGCCAATCAGAATCAAGTATTCAGAAAGACCATGGTATAAATAATATTAAAATCCAGCAGAAAGAACATTAATAATACCAGTATTATATGCAGTACTCATACTTAAGTATGTGTAATGAAATTATAGTTTAAAAAGTGGGCTAAGTCCACTTGATATTTACAGTTCACCATATGCGTTTTAAAGCAATATATTGAACAATTATTTGATTTAATTGGTTATTGATTTCAAAGACAGTTGACTGAAAATGCCTGAATGTTGTGATTGCGTATGTGTGCATTGTTTTGCAGAAAGTGCGCAGTGGCGAGTGGAAAGGCTTCAGTGGTAAAGCCATCACTGATGTAGTGAACATCGGCATTGGAGGTTCTGACTTGGTGAGTTGACCAGGAGTCTCCCGAGAGCCGATGGATGTTTACACGCATCGTAATTGACCGATGATGGAGATCCGGTCATCTCTTAGATGGGCAGCTCTTATAGAAACTAGAGTTTAATAAATATGTCTATAGTAGTTAGTTACGCTTATCATATTAAGATCACATTGCCTGTGATTCTGGATTGAAATTGCAGACATGTTTGTAAGATATTCTTTCTTTTAAACAAATGGCTAGGCCTCATTTAGTCATATCTGGTAATCGTAAACAATATAATGTGTGTTTGTTCAGGGTCCTCTGATGGTGACTGAAGCTCTGAAGCCGTACTCTAAAGGAGGACCCAATGTCTGGTTCGTCTCTAATATTGACGGGACACACATGGCCAAGACCCTCGCGCAGCTCAACGCTGAGACCACCCTCTTCATCATCGCTTCCAAGGTCACAACCTGAATAAACTGTAGTCTGAAATAACAGTAAATGATGCAGTCTTGTACAGCACTGTAGTGTTCATTTACATTAATGTTCAGCAGGATTGGCGATACATTGACGTAGTTAATTTCTTAATATGTTTTGCTCTTTAGACATTCACCACCCAGGAGACCATCACCAACGCTGAGACGGCCAGAGAATGGTTCCTCCAGACGGCTAAAGATGTTAGTACCTTCACAAACACTTGAGACTGTCCTAAATGGAAAGTTTCCATTGGTCTAATTCTGTGTTTGTATATTTCCAGAAATCTGCTGTGGCCAAACATTTTGTGGCCCTTTCCACAAATGCAGTAAGTACAGCATTATGTCACCGTTGTCAATGTTAAAAGTAAAGTTGATTTATCTGTAAGAAACTTGCATGCATTTCCTGTTTCCTCGCCAGCCAAAAGTCAAGGACTTTGGTATCGACACCAACAACATGTTTGAGTTTTGGGATGTGAGTATTAATTTCCGGACAAGCATATTACTGCATGAGAATGTTATGACTGAATGCATGATTACTAGTTATGTTTAAATACCCTGCCATATTTTTGAATTGGCATATTGACTGTTTTTCTGCTGCTGAATGCTCATGTTTCAGTGGGTCGGCGGACGCTACTCGCTGTGGTCGGCTATCGGTTTGTCCATTGCACTGCACATAGGTACGTCTGCTGTGTGAACAGTCCCGTAAGGCCCGAAACATGCTGTATGCAAGTATATGAACACAAAAACACTTCTAGCTATGCAAGTTGGATTTGGTGTGTTGTACACAAAATAAAAAATGCATTTCAAGTATGTGTTGCTGCATCACCAGAGGGGGCGCTATAACATTAGCAAAACCAGTCTTCTATGGTCAGTATGTTCTTTCAGATCAACTACTGTCATAGTTAAACTGGTTTAAAGTTAACGTTAAATCATAATTGACCCTGTCTGCTTTCTTAATCCATGTTCCTGGCTCTATTGTGAGCGATTCATCAAAGCTATGCCCAAAAATATGGTTTGTTAATAGCTAGTTCTAACACTGAAACTTTTCTTTTAACTGGAATTACTAATTACTCCATTCTGGTGTTCACAATGAGGGAAATTGTCTCCAAATATTTGATTTTCTCAGATATAGTTTTATGTTCCAATAATAAAATGTTTTGCTATCCATGTTACATTTTCCTTTTAATGGCACCGATATTTGAGGGCAACTACACCCTTTGAGTTCTGAGGTTTCGTACCACCGCAGTAAAGTTAAAGAATCAAACATTCATGCTTATGTACTTGTGTAGAGTGTTTCTGGCCTAACTTCTGCCTGAATCAAGTTTGAAAGACCATTAGTGCAGCATCTTGCACTAATAGATCGTTTACATTTTTGTGTCTGTAAATGTTCCAGTAACTTTATTTATTGTCATCTTGTAGGTTTCGACAATTTTGAGCAGCTTCTAGCTGGTGCTCACTGGATGGTAAGCACAACTCTAGTATGCAAGACAATAAATCTACACTGCACACTTCCACACTGTGTCCCGCAGAGCATCTGGGAGTTAAAGTGCCCCTTTTGTGCTACTCTGAAGGTGTCCTATAGACCTTATGTAGCCCGGCCCTTTTCAGGCTGCGCTCGTTGTCTTGTCTTCTGGTTTGTATTTCCTCAGCGATCGTACGCATTCATGAATGAACGGCTTGTTTTAAAATCTTCCCGGTCTACTGACATTTGTTAATAAACATTCCAATCTTCATGATAACTTTCATTAACTCTACAATAAGTAAATCCACTTCACCAGCTAATTACTCCTCGATAGCGATGTCATGGAAATATACAGAGCGACCATTTATAACTCCATTTATCTGCACTTTGATCTTTAAAACTTTACAGACCTTTTACATTCACATACAGTTATATTACACACTACATGTAATATCTGGCACTTTAAGTGTTTCTGGCAGTAACCTCTCTGCTATTTATCTTCTAGGATAACCACTTCCGCTCGGCCCCTCTGGAGCAGAACGCTCCAGTCTTGCTTGCCCTGCTCGGCGTCTGGTACGTCAACTTCTTCCAGGCCGAAACACATGCTCTGCTGCCCTATGACCAGTACATGCACCGCTTCGCTGCTTACTTCCAACAGGTCGGTCTGATGATGCTTCAGGAAATGGTGTCATTGTTTCTGATAGTAGGACACTTTGTTGAGTTGTTGATACTCTTTCAGGGAGATATGGAGTCCAACGGGAAGTACATCACCAAGTCTGGCACTCGTGTGAATTACCACACTGGACCCATCGTGTGGGGAGAACCGGGAACCAACGGACAGCACGCCTTCTACCAGCTCATTCACCAGGGTCTGTGACCCTAAACCTCCCCTGCAGACTAGTTCCTGGTTTATTGACATGTAAATGTCCATTTGTGGTGCGTTTATCATGATAGATCTTTCTCTCCGCAGGCACTCGCTTGATTCCTGCTGACTTCCTCATTCCTGCTCAGAGTCAACATCCTATCAGAGATAATCTGCATCATAAGGTGTGCAGACGGTCTACGTGTTTCTTTGTTTTCTGGTTCTCTAGGGCTTCTGATGCCCCAGATGTTATTTCATGTTATTTGAGCCAGTGTTTGTCTAAGCGGTACATTACACTCTTTCATTTCATGAACCCGGTAGATCCTGATGGCGAACTTCCTGGCACAGACGGAGGCTCTGATGAGGGGGAAGACCACAGATGAGGCCAAGAAAGAGCTCCAGGCTGCTGGGATGTCTGGGGATCCACTGGAGCAACTCTTGCCCCATAAAGTGAGTGATTCTTTACTTGAAAACCTTGTGTCGATACATAACTCTTTGGACGGTATCTAAAGAGCATGTTTAGAGCAGAGGTCTTCAACCTCCTGGAGACCCATTGTCCTGCAAAGTTAATCTCCAACCTATTAGAGGGCAGGGTTGAAGACCTCTGGCCTAGAGTGTTTGAGCTACGGCCCATTGTTACAAACTAGTGCAAAATGCCCGTGCAAAATCATTTGTGTGTGTGTGTGTTTTTAGTAATTGTTGGTTTGGTGTGTTCGAGTGCTCATTGTTACAATTACACAGCAAAACTTCAGTGACATTTTTTTTGTGCATGGTAGAAAGCAAATACTGATACTGACATAATGACATACAATATGGAAAATTGAACTACACGATTGAGGGAGCAGCCTACACAGTGAACTCAGAGTTTGTGAATAGGCTACTACAAGTGACTGCCGTGAAAGAGACTGAACGCATTAAATAGGATATGTTTAGTTGGTGAATAGCATAGCCTACTATTACTCAGTAATAGCTAGCAATAATTTTAAGCACACCAGAATGAAATAATATTCAGAAGTAAACAGCGTAGCTGACTTAGCCTACAGATTCAGTTAACATAAATGAATAAGCGCTACGATTCAGGGAGCAGGCTACACAGTGAACTCCGAAAAAACGCTATACGCTTGAGCAAACAGTTCGTGAATGGGCTACTACAAATGATGGCCGTGAATAAAATATAATATTCAGAAGTAAACAGCGTAGCCTTAATGTTTAGCTGACAGAGTGTTTATGTCAGAATGTTTATTTTTAAACCGCATCCTTTCTATGTACTTCTTTTACCAATACAACCCTCTAATGTCAGTGTTTATTTTTAAACCACAGCCTTCTAAGTGCCTATTTTATCGATATATTTAACGATATCTTTTGCATTTCTAATATTCAGAAGTAAACGGTGTAGCTGACTGAGTGTTTGTGTCAGAATGTTTATTTTTTAACCACAGCCTTCTAAGTGCTTATTTTACCCATATATTTTGCATTTCTAATCCAAACAACGTCAAACTTGGCACTGCACTTACTCGTGCCCGTAGCAAGACACCTGTCAAGTTTGAAATCCATCGGACTAACGGTTCAAGAGATATGCGAATAACAGACACACAGACAGACGTTCCTGTAATTTATAGATAGAAGATAGATGTGCTTCCAACAGTGTTTTGGTCCAAAGTTCATACAGTAGATTTTAATTTGAATAAACAATGCTCACCAAGACTGTTTTAATTTGCATTTGCCAACCGTGTTCCTGAAGGCACTCCAGCAGTACACACTTTTGAAAACAAGTACTTTACGGTTATGTGACCAATAACGTGAGTTGCATTGCTTACCCAACATTTACGAATCCTCTCCCATGGCCTTATGCCATGGGACAGTAAAGTATCCTTTGTATGCGCACTTCAGTACTTTTTGCCTACTGGTTTGGGAAATTGTGACATCAAGCATACTAGTCTTTTTATATATTTTTTCGCCTACTATATAGTAGGGAACTTGGCATGTTTGGAGCCTAACTCTTTGAAGCCTTGTATGTGGCATTTCATTCTGACTGAAATGGAGAGTAAATTGGATTTTACTCCAGTACATGCGATTTTGTTTTTGTATAATAATTATAGTACATTGTTTTGTTTTTTTTGTAGGTTTTCCAAGGAAACAAGCCAAGCAACTCTATCATCTTTAAGAAACTTTCACCCTTCATGCTTGGTGCGCTGGTTGGTGAGTATCAAACATGTTATACCAGTATTTCCTTTTGTAAACGTGCATGTTTTGTAGACCCTACACTCATGGGTGATATGATGTATTTGTTCATGTTTTTCAGCCATGTATGAACACAAGATCTTTGTGCAAGGTGTGATGTGGGATATCAACAGCTATGATCAGTGGGGGTGAGTCCATTTCAGAGTATTTTGCAGCTTCAATTTGGGTTGATTAAAACCACATTAGCCAATCAGGGCTTTGGCAAAATGTGTCTTAGTCAACATGAAAGGGCACTTGCAACCAAATTTACTTCCACAATGTGATTGTATTTCTGAATGAAACCGCATGTTCACCTTTGAAAAATGTAGTATAGGACTTTATCCTTCAGGAAAAAATGGTTTGTCTCCATTCTAGGAGAGCAGCAAAATGTCACAAACAAATCAGTGGGCTTGGGAAGTCATTTCAGAGGCGGAGCAATTTATAACTTTATGCTGTGAATTATTTAAAAATACTTCTTGTGTGAAATTGAGTTGTTTAGAGTTTCATTCATCTGTACATTTATAGAGAATGACACATTTTCATCTGTCCCATCAGTGTGGAGCTCGGCAAGCAACTGGCCAAGAAGATCGAGCCTGAGCTGCAAGACGACGCAGAGGTTCATTCCCACGACTCGTCCACCAATGGACTCATCAGCTTCTTCAAGAAGAACCGCTCTTAGATGTTTCCTGACTCCTCTGCTTTAACCCCACCTCTGCTGCCCCCTCATCCAATGAGATTAGTGAATTATGAATCTTGGCATAGGTCAGATGGCAAGCCTAGACTATGAGGATGAGCACTTTGTCTGTCATTATCATAAGCCATGAGATTATTGTGTGTTGTGTAAGATTTGACTGTATTCATGTATCCGTGGACCAGTATGAGACGACTGTATCTGTATGCACTGCACACGCTAGATGGATTCATGTTCTCCTTTGGACCAACAAACCACAATAAATGTATTATTTGACACTTTGCCTGGAAATTTGTTCTCTTTGATCAGCAAAATGTATTCGATTTTGATCAATTAAAGGGGTAGTTGATTTCGATTCCACTTTTTCTAACTTTATTTGGTGTGTAATGTTGCATTTTGAGCATAAACAACATCTGCAAAGTTACAACGCTCAGTTCAAAGCAAAGGGAGATATTTTCTTTTAAAGAAATTGCTTTTTAAGGACTACAACAAACGGCTGATAGGGACTAGACGACATTTCTCCCTGGTTAGTGACATCACTAACCCTAAAATGTACATAAACCCCGCCCCCGGGATCGTGATTTATAGATTATCATGACAGAATATGCTAATCAATGATTAGATTACTACACATAAGCTACATAAATTCATAAACAAACCATTCAGAAATGTCCTATTGCTTCTACATGTTGTCACTTTCTTCTTGAGTCTCTCCATCATTGTCTGACTCCAGTTTGAACATAAGGCGAAAAGTTCAAAGTTCAAAAATGTTCAGTGCATGTCTGTGAGGCAAAATGACACAAGCTGTTGAAGCTCCCTGTGCCGGGAGTATGGAAGCAGAATAGTCTAAATTATAATTCACGCAAAAAACATCATTCCCACATCCGTAGACAATTTCACATGCATGAAACCTAATTCACGCACACAAAAAAAAATTCACGTGCGTGAAATAAAATCATTCATAAAATACATTTCACAAATGCAAAACACAATTCGTAGATATACAACTGTGCACAAAAACCTTTGAATGTTTAAAATGTACGAGTATCGCCTAGGGTGAGTGTGTGTGTGTGTGTTTACGAGGGTGTTTGCTCATCTGCAATACGTCTATAGGACGTTTCCTGTCAGATGTCAAATAGACGTTTAGAAGATGTCTTTAAGATGTAATGATTTAGAATACATGTTAAACTGACATCTTCTAAACGTCTGTTTGACATCTGACAGGAAACGTCCTATAGACGTATTGCAGATGAGCAAACACTCTTAAAAATACGTCTTCCAGATGTAAACATCACATCAAATAGACTTGTGCTATCTGGGATGTGGTCTGTAAAAATACTGGCGATATCAGGTAAGAAAATATTTTTCAGTCTTTACCAGTCTACGTATAACGTTATGTTCCTCCGTAATTATGTATGTGAGATAAATATGTAAACAAATATAAATAAATATGTTAAATTATGGCGGCAAATCAAGGTCAATAAGAACCGAGCGCACAACTGATGCTGGCGCGCGCGGTAAATGACTTTCGCGAGAGGATAACAGATCCACACGCGAGGAAACGGGGACTCGCGAGCTCATTCATACCCTGCGCGAGCTCATGACATCTCCTCTGCACGCAATACAAGCCCTCGCGCGCGCGCACGATCATTCCACACGCCCTCGCGCGCGCGCACGATCATTCCACACGCTCTCGCGCTTGATCTGCTCTCGCCTGCTGCTTTTGCTCGCTCGTACAATTTTATTTTTGACAGTCGAGGGGCGGGACTCGGCTTTACCGGAAGTCAGCTGTGATTGGACGCCTGTCCAATGACTTGTAATTCACTTGACTTGAGACATCACTTAATTTGTTTTATTTACTGTGGTTAATTAATGTGTAATGTGATTTAATGCATTGTTAATATAGAATATATTCTTACCAGATACTTTTTAACAGAAAGTATTACTAGTGATTGCATTGTGTTGTTAAGAGATATTTACAGACTGTAATGACACATTTCCATGGTTATTAGCATTGTAAATCTACCAAAATTCTTATGAATTTTTACATTTTATATTTAAAACACTATGATTTGTGTTATTGGCTTAAAATATTTAAAATAAATTGCAGAAAAAGTCATATTTGCTGTAGTTCACCACTACCACTAGACCCCCATTTACCACTATTTACTTTTTTCCGACCAAAATTAAAGTGGATCTGAGAACCTCAGAATGTAAAAAGTGTCCATTAAGGGCTTTGGATGAAAGATAAATTACTTGTTTATATCAATAAGCAAGAGTTGTTGTGTAAGCTTTTTGTTATCATCCTGTGTATTACTATTATGTCAATTTTGAGTGGTTCATTATATTTTCTATTAAATGTAAAAGGGGTTCTGGCAGCATGAATGCATTTATTTATTTTTTTTTAAGATATGTTATTTGCAGATGGGGTTTAATAATTTATGCTGTGTACTACTTGCCTCATTCTCTTATTAAGTTATTAGCTTACAAAAAGTTAGATGATTAAGATCACTATATAATATTGTAATAGCTTTGCTGGGTTTAATAGTTTGCTGGATTTAATATTGTTTCTCTGTATTCGGTAGTAAATTCTGAAAAGGCATTTTTTAAGCTATAATTAATGCTGTGTACTGTATCTTAACTTGAGAAGCCAGAACCCCTTTTACATTGAATAGAAAATATAATGAACCATTTAAATTATGTAAAAATTCATAAGAATTTTGGTAGATTTACAATGCTAATAACCATGGAAATGTGTCATTACAGTCTGTAAATATCTCTTAACAACACAATGCAATCACTAGTAATACTCTCTGTTTAAAAAGTATCTGGTAAGAATATATTCTATATTAACAATGCATTAAATCACATTACACATTAATTAACCACAGTAAATAAAACAAATTAAGTGATGTCTCAAGTCAAGTGAATTACAAGTCATTGGACAGGCGTCCAATCACACCTGACTTCCGGTAAAGCCGAGTCCCGCCCCTCGACTGTCAAAAATAAAATTGTACGAGCGAGCAAAAGCAGCAGGCGAGAGCAGATCAAGCGCGAGAGCGTGTGGAATGATCGTGCGCGCGCGCGAGGGCTTGTATTGCGTGCAGAGGAGATGTCATGAGCGCGCGCAGGGTATGAATGAGCTCGCGAGTCCCCGTTTCCTCGCGTGTGGATCTGTTATCCTCTCGCGAAAGTCATTTACCGCGCGCGCCAGCATCAGTTGTGCGCTCGGTTCTTATTGACATTGATTTGCCGCCATATTAAATGTTTAAAAGGTTTTACATTAAAACCTGTGGAATAGTGTAAATTTAGTCAGTGGTTAATGCTATAAGAGGAGAAACACGTGTTGATAAAGAGATAATTAACATTTGTAAAGACTCACGGGCGGATCTAATCCGTGGGGAAATTTGTATATCATAATTAATAATTGGTAATTAATAATTATTCATACATGTTTGGATTAGATCAGTCTTACATGTTAATAAATCTCCCGATAAGGGATGATGTGTCATTTTACCTGCATGCATGCATGTGTATCCTTGCAATTAACCACAAGTTGATTTCAATTAATTGCACGGACCACGTCTCACAAAACAGGCAAAATTAATTAGCTCAATTGTCAGAATAATATTTGTGAGAATCCACAATATCATCTTACTTTATAGGATTTCAGGAAAAGCAATTCTGTGGCCACAAGAATTGGGTTTCCGGCCCTATAAACACATACTCTTTAAAGTATCTTTAATTTGTAAGCTTGTAGCTTAAGTTAGATCTTTGACACTTAAGGGACTTGGAAAATGAGCAAAGAGGCAGTACATCAATCAAATGATTATAATGAATTTAATAAGGCAGAACTACTTCTGTATTTACTACGGTTACATGGGATATATGTATTTACAAACATAAACAACAAAACGCGATAAGGCATCGATGAACGAGAAATGCATAGAGACAGAGAGAGAGAGGAAATGTAGAGAGTTGCAGTTATGCAAGAGGGAGTTTAGGAAGACCCGAGGATCTTTCTAAATAGCAAATTCACATGAGAGACAACAAGACTTCAACAAATCTTAAAAGCGTGATCAAACACGGATACTTGCACTCTTTGCATGTATTGCGCGCGCGGGGGGGATGGGTTTGTCAATCCGTTGAAGAAACGATGAAAGATGCTTTTACTATTAATATGTTGTTGTTACCGACATATCGTGTATACAGTCACTTCGATCTTCAAAGTACCAGGTTTTAGAAACCAAATATGTCACACATCTGATTCTGGTTGATCATAGTGTGAACAGTCTGGAATAGTGAGTATTAGAGTTTACATGAAACAAACCAGATAAAAGGCCACATCTTAAGATTGGAACATTAGATGCATGGTAATACATTTCTCACATGGTATATAATATATAGGATTGGAAAGGTTTCATTTCTCTTTCTCAGCAAGAATTCAGAGAGGGAGAGAGCCACAGTTCTGTCAACATTCCTTTAGGTCGTAAACGCTGTTATCTAAGAACACCAGTGATGTTAGTTTTGGTCTCTTTTCACTCCAAAGATGGAAAACATAGTAAACTATATTTTACTGGATATTACTGTACGTATTCTGATTGATCACACCGAAAGCATTCTGAAGGTGTCCAGAACTATGTGTACAAGTTATGGGAATAGACAGTTATATTTAAAATGCATAATGAAGGTATTTATAATTCACTTTAAGCTACGATAAAATCATAGTCATTCCAATGTGACATGGGCAAATGGACACATAAAAACACATCGAATATATCTGGATAAATGTCTTTTAAAAAGAGAAGTTTCTTTCTCAGAATCACCTTCTTTGAGACATTCCAGTCAGTCATAAAAATGTCTCGTAACTGGACACCACGCTCTGTCCTGAGTGGGGGATGCGTGTGTGTGTGTGTGTGTGTGTGTGTGTGTGTGCGTGCGTGCGTGCGTGCGTGCGTGCGTGCGTGCGTGCGTGCGTGCGTGTGTGTGTGTGTGTGTGTGTTAATTTACATCCAGTCTTTTGGGGCCTGAAGGCTTTGGGATTTTAGCTAGGATATATTTAGTTATTCAGATTCACCCTTGCCCAGTCCTTACACTTTTTTTTTTTTAAATCTTTCTACAAACGGATAACATAGGCCTACTGCAACCTGCATAAGATAAATAAGTTACCTCTGTGTGTGTTTTGTACTGCTTCATCATTAGCGTAGATGCGCTAGCAATATCATGTATTTCATTGTCTGAAGTTGCTGTGTGTTGTTGTTGGTGTTAATGTTGTCAGCTAGTTTAAAACTCAAACGCATGAGAGGGGAAAAAAGCCTCGGAATGAGTAAAGTGATAAAACCTTAATTGATCCATTAGAAGTAGGCCTATGTCTACATAACTTCTTCGATACCTGTCAATGAAAAGAGAGCCAATTTGTTCACATTTTTAAGATCAAGCACTAAAATAGACATGTTAATAAGACTTTTTGGGGGGACAACACCCAACAGAGAGATTACACCACCAGTCCAACAACTACAGTAAGTTTTTAATCAATTTTACCCACTGTTTCTAAAACCTACACTGGAATTAATATACAGTATTAAGTATGTTTCATGATCATCATGAAAGTAAGACATTTAAACATTTACTGATAGAAAGTCTGAGTTACTTTTTGTCCTTTTGTCTTTCTTCCTCTGAAGTTGTGCACTGAAAGGGGATTCTTGTCACCTTCATCAGTCCTTTATTTAATTCACGGGAAACATTAAGGGAAAGACCCTCATGTCATAACAGGATAAATGTGGCTGCAGGTTAAATTATATGATGGTTTGACAAATTGGCTTTGTTGGTGCTTCCCTTGCTATGATACACATTTTTCTGATGGGATTGCCATGCTTTAAGTGTATGTTTACATTTTTAATCATGTAAAAAAAAAAAAATCCTGCTTTTTAAGGACTTTTCGGTGAATAAGTTCCAGCTGATTACTGGCAATTTGGTGGAGGATTTTTCTTTAGCTGCTACTCTGTCACTTATGGATTCATTTACCTTTTGTTATATGTTTTGATTTTACTCAATTTAATAAAAATGTACTTGATTTTATTTAATTAGTGCAATGTATAGTTAGGATTCTGAATTGAAACAGTGTAATGTCTCTCCACAAATATTATCAGAAATATACGGCGAAACTTGTTGAAACAATACAAACCTGCAGTGAAAGATATAAAGAACAACAGACCACAACCCGCTCAGCTCAACACCACACTGTGTTGATTTCTTCGTCTGTTTCAAAGATGAAATCAGGACATTATGAAGATCGTAAAACGTAACTGACACAGTGATGTCATTTACATGTTTTCAATTCCTCCTTGGGGCTCTGAAGAACTGCTTGTGAATAAATGGTTGTTTATGGTTGGAGCGAATTTTATAAAACCTTATTAAATGTTTGTAATTAAGCCATTGCTGCAAGTCATTTGACAGTTAACAATTATTTAGCGTACAGCTAATCAATAATTCAGTCAGCATTGTCATGACTCCTGTTCGAACTGCAAACTAGGTTGTACTTGAACGGTTATAGTCTCCAATGTTGAAAGGAGAGACAGTGAATCAACGTCGCAATGTCAACGTTGATTTAATTTGCAAAATCGAAACATAATTCAATGTTGATTCACCGGCTGGGTGGGATAGAGCTGGAATTTGTGATTGAACAATGTTAGCAACTAATAATTGACCACATCATTTGTTGTGCAGTAACTGACTAAAGATCATGAATAGAGTTGTGACTATTTTCGCAGGAATGTTGCTCCATACAAAAGATACTGAGGTATAAACAAAGTCTCAGGTTACTTCAATGGAGTAGTAGCCTAATTAATGCATTACTAAGTCTGTTACTTTGTTCACCTGGAAAATGATATATGTGTACAAAATTAATCTAGAATTACATGAACATACTAAAGCTTGATGGTTGTTTCTTTAAATTGTAGGGCCAGAAGACATTTGAGCCAAGTACAGTTTCACTATTCATCAATAATGCATCCAATTATGCGATTAAAAGTACATATTATTATTTTTATTTTAAAATTTCTTAGTTTCCATCTGAGTTTCTTAAGATGAAGCCATAAGCACGTTTAGCCCAGGGCCACACGGAATCTGCGGACTTTTTTTCTGATTTCTGTGCAAAATTTTTGGGAAAATCTGCGGAGGTTTCTGCGGGAGTCTGCGGGCGCAGATTCCGTGCGGGCCTGGACATGCCTAAATATCCAACACATGCTATGCACTGGTTAAGGGGCGTGATTCATTTCTGTGTGGTATAAAGCATAAACCTGAAGATTTACAAGATTCACACACTCATCAAACCAGGCAGCTCGGCACAATAGACAGGTTGTAATCTCACAGGCGCCTCTCTAGATCTCCCGATAGCACCGGCTGTGTGTTGTGTAGAAATGGAGGAAATTGTAGAAGTCTGCCTGGGCTTTCTATATGATCTACTCATGGTGGTATGCGTTGTCCTGCTGCTTCTGCGTGTGGCTGTAGGCCGGTCTGTGAGGTGGTTGGTGCTGCTAGTGGTTTCCGGTGTGATGTTGAGCTGTTTTGTCCATTCAAGTGTTCTTAAAGTGGGGCTTATGAGTGTGCTGTGTAGTGTGATCCACTATGTAGGCAGAGAAGAGGTCATGTTGTCTACCCTGGACAAGGCTGTACTGATCACAGGTAAGACACCATCCTGTTTGCTCCTACATTCTGCTTATTTGTATATATTCTGAAGGTCAGCATATTTTATAATGTATTTGCATGCATAGTGACATAGTGTATATCTTATGAAGCCTTTCAAGAACAAGTTCATGTTTCACCACCAAATCAAATGTTAGAAATAAGAGAAATTAGTTAGAAATTATGCCTATTTTTAGAAGTGTTTTTTTGTTTGTTTTTTTATTGCATTGTGACATTGGTTTTATGACAATTAAGCACATTTCCTCCCAAATTCCCACTATCGTAGTACAACAATGCAGTAAAATAAAAAATAAAAAATCTCATTCATATAATGGATCTAGATTTCCTTTTGGGTTTTTAAAAATAATCATCATCATTATTCATAATGTAGATTCTGATTTTATAACTGTGTGTATATATACTGTTACTAATAATGCTGTAATAGAACAAGTTAAACATTACTGTACTGTAATTCTGTAAAAGGTTTTTATTAAAAACAGCTCATTTTCATTACTGTAATTTGAAAATAGAATCAGTTAGAATCTCTGAAAGTATTTGTAGTACTCCCTTTAGGATAATAAAAGACATTTTTTTACTGTATTACAATGGATGAATTCAGGTTGATTGGGACACTTTTTACCATTGAGATGACTGGGGAAATGTGTCCCAATCAACCTGAATTCATCCACTGTAATACAGTAATAAAATTTAAAAAAGTTATAATACAGTTATGAGAATGTGATATTTGCCATACAGTAATGGGGGTAATTTGGGGTAAATGTTCTTTATTGTCATGAAAATAAATCTTAAGGGTCCTAAAATGTTAAAAGGAATTTGGAATGAAATGTGAACATCTCACCCAGTAGAGAACAGTGTTTCTCTATCGTCCTATATAGTCAACTTTGCACTTTGAACTTAACTCAGTATGGTTATCTTCACTGGTTCCCATAATAAGACCATAAATCATTGCTGCATTATTGTGATGTCATTTATCACATATTGGTTTCCATATAGATTAGAATAATAAACAAAGATGAATTGCTTGTGGCAGCTAACCACTATTACCCATATTCATACTTTGCACGTGACGTCACAAGTACTGGCTGGCGGGCAAGAACGTCGTTCTCCAGCAACGAAACCCAGTAAACTAATCAAGGAAACAAGAGTTGGTGTTTTGAGGTGTAAACGACATGCCAGATAGTTGTTGTGCGATTGGTTGCACTAACCAGCTGAGATAAGCAACCTTCACAGTATACACCACGTATACACGGGAGAATTCTATGATAATAATTAATATTTATGCAATCATTGTGATCAATTTTTTTCCCATTGAAAACAATAGAACATTTATTTATATATATATAATATATATATATATATATATATATATATATATATATATATATATATATATATTATATATTTTTTTTTATTAATGCTGTATTTCAGGTTAAAGTAGAGACTAGGCCTATAGAGAATTTTTTGAAAGCAGATTTGAGCCATCAGTTGGAAGTAGTGAGCATATTTATCATGCAATATCATATTGTAACCACTAGATGGATTGACAGCTCTCTGTAGAAAAGCTTGTGAATTCTAGTTGTTGTGTACATAGACATAATAAATACATAGACGCCCTATTGGCGGCTTTGGAGCGTTGCTGCGATACGTCAACGTGTCCGCCATTTTGCGGAGGGCAAGACTGCGCTGTGAACTAATGCAAGTAAACGGGTGAGCTGCGGTTTTCCTGGATAAAACAATAATAACGTTTACATTTATCAGCTGATTTCAGTGGTTTGCACGTGGTGTACGTTACTATTACTAATTATATAATTACCAAATACAACCAGAAAAAAATGTTCAGTCTTGTTTGTGAAAGGTAATTCCCCGAGACCTGTTTTCAATTGTGTGGCGACTTGTTCAGCCCCAAGCAGCGCACGACACAGGCATTTTACTCAATTCCCATAATGAGAGGTATGGGCAAGTTGCCCTCCTTGATATGGCGGCGCCGTTGACGTACGCTCCAGCAGCCAATAGGGTGTATGTATTTATTATGTCTATGGTTGTGTAGCCTGGCTATGGAACGCGAACGGGGCCAATATTCTATTTACGAAACGCGTGAAATTTGACCGCGTCAACACGCGCTGTTTGTTCGCGTTAACGCGTCAAAGAGCACAGTAGCAAATGAAATTGCTGTATTTGAGACTATATTTGCATATGGTACGTATGTCTCTGATTGGTATGTACGTATACAAACATCAGAAGTCATGTTTATTAATGAATGATGTCGTAATGGTACACGTATGCAAACATCAGACGTTATAATTGTTCATGAGGGATAATGCATTGGTACGTAGTGTGTGATGTCAGCCTTATGTCATGATTTGTCATGCCCTTTGTCCTACGTTCTTTCTCAGTATGAAACGCGATCAGGTACAAAATAAGCAGCTGAAACCATAACCATGGCTCTTTGAATTTTTTTAGCAAACTGCCAAATAACTTTTTGGTTGTCGTCTCAACCATAGACATAATAAATACATAGACACCCTATTATGGCGAGTGGATAGTGCCACCGATATTCTAACAAAGGAGAGTGTCGTGTGACAGCTACGTGTGTGGATGTGGATAGGGTACTCCGTCAGTGCACAACGTCGTCGATAAGCCCATCGCCGTCAGCCTTGATTTTTTTTTTTTAACTTCGACTTTTTCTTCATTTTTATTGTCGGTTGGCAAACTAGCATATTTGATGCTGCCATAAATGTTTTGTTTTTCAATGGTTAACCATTTTAAAAACACAGCTTGAGAGGCGGTTTAAATGAGTGCTGCAAATTCAAACATGAGAACCAATCAAAAGCACCAGAACAGCAACAAACTTTACTAAACAACTGTGGCTGGAAATGGCAAAGGAAGACAATGTGCATATGAAATACACATAATGCAACAAAAAGAACATTATTCAATATATAGCCAAGCTTATTAAAGAAAATATTCATATGGCATCTTAAACATTTTCATAAGAAATTGTGATTGAATTACATATTTTACCAGTAGGCCTAACTGTAACAGATAACACTTACATTTACAGTATGTTGTAATTAATTTTTTTGACTAAATTGCATGTATATAGTTAGCCTAATCCCCAACACTACAGTTGAACATTAAATGGTGTTCTTCTAGGTATAGAATCAAGGGAGCTTTATATTATGAGCATTAAGTGAGTCGGAAATTACGTTTGTATCATTGTATAATAGTATGCTGGTTTCTCTAAGTGTAGCATCCCAATGGAAAATGAAGAACTTCACTGAGGGTCTTAAGATTTTTAATTTGCTGTCTTGTACTTCAAGAACAATGTAATTGCTGAAAAAGTGCAGACATAAAGCAACATATATCTTATAACTCCTTTAGGATTACATTGATTAGTAACGCATTTGCATGATCAAAATAATCCAAATCATTATGCGGAAATATGCATGTAAAATACTTTGTTGCCAATAAAATAACCAAAGGCAAATGCCTATAGCAAATAGCCTACGGGTAATAACAGAAATTGAATGAAACAGCTCTAATACTTTTTTGATTAATTTTATAAGTAACTGTAGACCTAATACAACCATTTTCACATTGTGGGGAAGTGAAAGCATTATCTTCTGTTGGCACAGTGAATTCAAACAATAAAGCACAACACATGAACTGTGTTATGAACTGCTACTCCAGAGTTCCCAGTCGCCAGAGGAATAAAAGCATTTATAACAGGCTGTACAAGACATGGCTTGAATTCACTCAATAAAGTTAAAATAAAGTTACACTGACAATGGGTACTGGTGGCGACGTACTTAGTGACGACGTGTGTGTCACACGGCTTTGAGGCGACGTACCTAGTTCAGACGTTGTAAGTAGGCGTTATTTTTTACTGGAATTCTAATATACGTCGCCGTGACGTCGCCACCGGAAGACGTTCCTCCTGTGACGTCGCCGCCAAGTCGCCGCCGGTCTCCCGTCGGCAGTCCCAATCAATCCCATTCAAAAATCCACACGTTCTGGCGGCGACGGCAGGGTAGACTTCTCCTTCTCCTGGTAATCCATGATTTGGCACAAAACACTCGTCATACCCTATTGGCTGCTGGAGCGTACGTCAACGGCGCCGCCATATCAAGGAGGGCAACTTGCCCATACCTCTCATTATGGGAATTGGGAGAAATGCCTGTTTCGTGCGCTGCTTGGGGCTGAACAAGTCGCCACACAATTGAAAACAGGTCTCGGGGAATTACCTTTCACAAACAAGACTGAACATTTTTTTCTGGTTGTATTTGGTAATTATATAATTAGTAATAGTAACGTACACCACGTGCAAACCACTGAAATCAGCTGATAAATGTAAACGTTATTATTGTTTTATCCAGGAAAACCGCAGCTCACCCGTTTACTTGCATTTGTTCACAGCGCAGTCTTGCCCTCCGCAAAATGGCGGACACGTTGACGTATCGCAGCAACGCTCCAAAGCCGCCAATAGGGCGTCTATGTATTTATTATGTCTATGGTCTCAACATGGTAAAACTGTGCGTCTTTACACGCACTAAAGTAACGCGACGAAAACTGACGCCTTAACACGACCAGAATCTGCGTGTCTACACGTTCCAAAGAAACGCGTAAAAAATTGCCGCGTTAACGCGAACAAACAGCGCGTGTTGACGCGGTCAAATTTCACGCGTTTCGTAAATAGACTATTGGCCCCGTTCGCGTTCCATACCTGGCTAACGCCAGACCCAATTCTCGTTGAGACTTGGGTCTGGGAACCACATGTAGGTTTTCTCGTATTTGAGGCGTGGTTTACGATTGCCTGGCGCCGTTTATTGGGTGCTAAGCATGTCTGTCAGATGTGCCTGTACGTAGCTCATATGCAATCGTTTCAATTATACCAGATGACGTATGTAGAGCGACAGAAATTAGACAAGGAAGAAGACGATGGGTAAGATATTTTTGTGTAAAAATGACGTTCAGCGACTATTGCCGTTTGTGCAAGATAAACATGCGGTAGCTTCGCGTCTGCTGCCATGTTGAATCCATAGAAATAAACAAACTGCTGCGGTGTGCATAGATGTCGTCATCGTCTTGCTCCCTCCCCGTTCTGTGATTGGTTCCCTAAATGAGGCGAAAATCTGGCCCATGGTATCCATACTCCCTTTCAGCGTGAATAAAATCGCGCTGCGGGAGGGCAGCATGGGGAAACCCAGACTAGTTGTTGTGAACATATTTGCCAATTTTTTTCAGGTTGTGGACTTTAATATATAATAAGAGATTCTCAAAGACTATTTTTGTCAAGTTTTTTGAGAATTTTATGATAATAATTAATATTTATGCAATAATTATGATCCATTTTCCCCATTGAATATAATAGAATATACATATATAATATATATATATATTTTTTTTTAAATTAATGCTGTATTTTAGGTTAAATTAGAGACTTGGCCTATATAAATATTTTTTTGAAATCAGATTGGTCCCATCTGTTAATAATAATAATAATTCATTACATTTATTTAGCGCTTTTCTCATTACTCAAAGCGCTCTACATAGAAGGGGGAATCTCCTCAACCACCACCAATGTGCAGCTTCACCTGGATGATGCGACGGCAGCCATATTGTGCCAGAACGCCCACCACACACCAGCTTACTGGTGGAGAGGAGACAGCGATGAAGCCAATTGGTATATATATATATATATATATATATATATATATATATATATGGGGATTATTAGGAGGCCATGATGGACAGAGGCCACTGGTCAAATTTGGCCAGGATGCCGGGGTTGCACCGCTACTCTTTCGAAAGACATCCTGGGATTTTTTTTGTGACCACAGAGAGTCAGGACCTCGGTTTAACGTCTCATCCGAAGGACGGTGCTCTTTAACAGTATAGTGTCCCCATTACTATACTGGGGTGTTAGGACCCACACAGGGCACAGGGTGAGCACCCCTGCTGGCCTCACTAACATCTCTTCCAGCAGCAACCTGGTTTTCACAGAAGGTGTCCCATCCAGGTACTGACCAGGCTCAACCCTGCTTAGCTTCAGTGGGCAACCAGTCTTGGGCTACAGGGTGATATGGCTGCTGGCGAAGTAGTGAGCATAATTAGTGGAAGTAGTGAGCATAATTAGTGGAAGTAGTGAGCATAATTAGTGGAAGTAGTGAGCATAATTATCATGCAATATCATATTGTAACCACTAGACGGATTTAGAGCTCTTTGTAGAAAGGCTTCTGAATTCTAGTTGTTTTGCACATATTTACCTTTTTTTTTCAGGTCGTGGATTTTAATATATAATAAGAGATTCTCAAAGACTTTTTGTCAAGTTTTTTGTTTGTTTGGTTGGTTTAAAATTATTTTTTGCACAATTCAATGAACAGTAACTCTTATTCAAAATTGGCAACAGCAATTATGAACAAAAAACTAAAATATCAAACAGTAAATGGAAAATAGGATGATATTTAAAACACTTTTATTTCTCTATTTTTTTGACAATTATACTTTTGCTGTTATTTTAGTTTTTTGTTCATAATTGCTGTTGCCTTTTGAATTAGAGGTACTGTTCATTGATTATGTAAATAATATACACATAATATGTAAATATAGTTAGGATGATATTTAAAACACTTTTTTTATTTCTCTAACTATATTTACACATTTACATACTAACTGTTTTGTAACTAACTGTAACTGTATTTTATTTCACATTCTCACATTTCTCTGTTACAGTTTCACCAGTCTCATATTTCCCTGTTTGTGTGTGTGTGTGTGTGTGTGTGTGTGTGTATATTTTGCAACCTTGATGGCTTACAGTCTCATGCCTTCATTGCTGTGTGCTTTTTATTCCTTACATTGATGAATAATTGCTTTTATTTCACACATTTCCCAAAATTAGCTTTTCAGCACGTTCATTTGTGTGTGCGTGCGTTTTTGTGTGTATAAGTATGTGTGTGTGAGAGTGTATGTGTCTGTTTTTCACTCGTGATGTTTTAGAGAGTCACCCCTTGACTGTTGAGTGCTTTTTTTCTGCATCATGGCTGATTTGTAGATTGTACGCACAAAAAAACTCTGAATTTTCATATTTTTGCCAATTTCCCATTCATTTCCTATGGGCGGTCACTTATGACCGAAGGTCCCGAGTGTGACTATTTTTTTTTACGACCACTTAGACTTTTCAAATCATGTCCCCAATTTTTTTGTGTGTTCATATACCAAGTACCATAAAAGTCACCAAGTTTCGTACCATTCCGATGAAGCTACGATTTTTAAAACATTTTTATTAAAAAATTCCGGTCAGAAATGACTGAAGGATTGTTAAGTTACGGTCGATTTACGATTTTGCTAACAACAACAAAAGTGTGTGATAGGTTCTTTTGAGGCTTGTGATATATGGTGTCAGTGAGAACCAGAGATGACCCAACAGTAGAGCTAAATTATTTACGGAGGAATTACTACTGCTCGATTATCTTAAAAAAAAAAAAACTTGTCTGGTTTACACAATTTAGCTACCTTGGAGTTAATCCTAGACCATAGTTATGCTGCTAGCTCGCTAACAGACTTGATAGCTACTAGAAAGACCTGGAACTACTGGACTCTACGTTGGAAATACCCGTTTGTTGCCCGCCAGGTATCCATGGTAGTCACGTGACTGCAAAGTATGAATTGCAATGGAATGTTGGGATATATGTCGGTGTGATTGAGTAACGAATCGAGATTGTGTATGTTGCACAGGTTGTGACTCAGGTTTTGGTCATGATCTGGCCAGGTTTTTGGACAGTGCAGGGATGAAGGTATTTGCAGGGGTTCTGAATGAACTCAGTCCTGGAGCTTTGAAGCTAAAGAAAGCTGCATCTCCAAACCTTACCATCCTACAGTTAGACATCACCAACAGCAGCCAGATCACACGGGCATATCAGTACATCAAGAGCCAAACAGGAAAAGCAGGTAAGAACAGAACCGGTAAATGTGGTCTTGACATCTGATCTTATTGGTGGTATTTTCTCATGATTTCTTTATCATTATTAATACTCATAGTCACTTGTGGCCAGTAAGCAAACACCTAGAATAGATGGCCTGGTTCTCAACTCTGACCCTCAACGTCAACTTTCCTCAAGAGTTTAGCTCCAACCCTGAAACACACCTGACCATAGACTGTAAAAAAGATGGACAGCGCTACTCCGCTTCCTTCCACTGTAGAAAAATTAAAGTGAGGCAATTCTTTTTCATAAACAGAATTTGTTATTCTGATTGAAACTCTCTTCACATCCTGATCGCAATCAATAACAGAAGTGGACTAAATATTAAAGTGGATGCATATATTGTCTGTGGAAGTCTCAGGACCAAATAAATGTGTCTCCAATTATTGCATTCGGTCCGCATGTAATGACTGGATGTCTTACCTGCCCACTAACACATGTATTTCCATTCCAGACATCCCACGTCATCGTTCAGTAAGACTATTGCAGAGTTAAACAGATGTCAGTCACAGAGCATCACAAACAAACAGCAGCCGCGTTTTACAGTTCCTCCTGAACCAAAACAATGAGCTTATGCTGCTTACACGCATCTCATAACTGTAATTTCGAAACGGCAACCCATGACGTTCTACTCTGAGCTGTTCAGACTATGATTTATGCATTTCAGTGGCAACACGATCAATGCCGAAATGATTCTGCAGCAGTCAGGCGGAACAAGAAAGAGCTCTATAAGTTGTTTACGTTCATTATTATTGTAATGTTATGTGCTTTGAGACATAAGGTAATTTAACGCCGTCTCTTATTACACTTTGCTGAATCTGCTCTGGTAGTGTGTGTTTGTGTGTTTTGGAGGAGGCATGGCTTTGGAGACGCTCTGAAGGGAGGATGGGATCTTATGCTTTAAAAGCTAGCTTGCTATTGATCTTGCTATTTAACCACTCCGATATTGCCTATCGATCGTTGCCGATTACACCGTTCAGAGGCAGAGTCTGTGCAGTAGTGGAGCCGCGGTATCAAGGCACATTCTCCCGCAGACTCAATCACAGCTGACAATCATAATGTACTGATTTTTTTGTTTGGCTCGTGTGTCCCATTGGACTACATGGAGAGGGTGGGGTTTATGACCTATACTGCAGCCAGCCACCAGGGGGCGATCGAAATGCTTTGGATTCACTTTTCAGGACTTGTGCGGCACAATTCCACCTGACCAATCAAAGCAAGGTCTTCAGGATTACTAGAAAGTTTTAGGCAGGTAAGTTTGACCAAGTTTGGAGCTAATCTCTGCAGGAAAGTGTACCTCGAGGGCCAGAATTTAGAAACCCTGACCTAGAACACCACAGCCACCGCATAACCATCCAGAACACCCTAGAAAGGGCTGGGCATTTCTGTGCCCAGTTGCATAAAGCACCTTAAGTGTAATTTTCTTTTAAGAACGCCCTTAGGTTTCCCTTAAACTTAAGGGTATTGCAAAAAATAACCCTTAAAGGATTCTTTTGGTGAAACGTCATACACCCTAAGAATTTCCCTTAAGTATCTATTTTTCGCTTAATAATCTCTTAAAAAAATGATAAGTGTTGCATAAAGCCCCCTAACTGTCATTTTCTTAAGTAGAACATAAGGTTTTGAAAAAGTCACCTTTCGTGTTTCAAGGAGCGAGCAGGTCGAATCCAAGTTTTCTAACGAAACGCGATCAGCCACTTTATATGATAAAAAAAAAAACAATTTTTGCCTTTTTTCCCCACATATAAACACATAAAGCACATCTTATATGGTTAACGGAAGCTCAATGTGTGTGCATCACGCACGTTTGAGCTTCTGAAACAACCTGAATATATGGATTACTTTTATGTCTTTCAATAAATAGACAGAAATGATGAGCGAATATTAAAAATATATTTATTTGTTTCTAAATTTCTTTAATTTTGAATAAACTATCAATTTGAGTTTGTCTTGTATGCTCCTTCTCTTTCATATTTGGTTTTCTTTTTTGTTTTCTTTATCCATGCTTTGCTGTTTTCTTTCAAACTTACGGTAATCTGTAATCGTGTCGCTGGAAATCGCCCGCTCTCCATTGAAATGAGTGGTATCATGTTGTTTTGTCGCATGTAGTGTGAACGCAGCTTTAGAAACTACATAGTAGATCACAAAGCCTTAAAAGCTGCAAATCAACCACCCAAAATATTTCCATAGCAACATGCTACAAACCCTGGCATAGTAGTAAATAGTTTTACTAACTGTTGTTACTGTTTAAAGTTTAGTATACAGGATGTTTAGAGACAAGTACATTATTATTTTGTATTGTTTCTTGTGGGCAGGACTCTGGGCACTAGTGAACAACGCAGGAGTGCTGGGATACGTGTGTGATGGAGAAATTCAGCCAATTAAAATGTATAAAAGACAAGTAGATGTGAATTTCATTGGTAGTGTGGAGATAACGCAAGTCTTTTTGCCACTGATACGACAATCAAAAGGAAGAATAATCAGCATATCCAGTTTGGCAGGTAAATGGTTTCATAAGCATGCAAGGTTTTTGCAATACTGACTAAGCTATTAGCTATCTATTTATAAGCCATCTAGCTATTCAACATTTTCTGACAAAACATTTAGCCTAAACCATGGCTGCTGAATCCTGTTCCTGGAGATCTACCAACTGCAGAGTCCAGATCCAACCCTGATCCATCACAACTGTGTGTAATTATTAAGTGCTCCTGGAGATCTTTATCAGCTGCTTTAGTTGTGTTTGATCAGGGTTGGAGCTGAACTTTTTACTGAAAGGTAGATCTCCAGGAACAGGATTGGGCAGCCCTGGTCTAAACCAATTAAAGGTGTCAAAACACCAATAAGCTTTGAAATCAATCACATCATTGGTTTCCTTCAGGCGAAGTTCCACTTCCTGGGTTTGCAGGCTACGGGGCGTCCAAGGCTGCGATGATCGCGTACAATGGAGCGATTAGACAAGAACTCTACCGCTGGGGAGTCAGAGTCATCATCATTCAACCTGGAGCTTTCAAAACAAGTGAGAATTAAGGCCCTCAAAGGCCCATTCACACCATGAACAATAACAATAGAGATAACTATATTAGCAAAATAAAGCTTCACGCAAAATGAAGTGAAGATGATGAATGAACAAAAAGGAAGATCAAAAAATGAACATAGTACACGAGTATCTACAAGAGAGAGTTTGTTGTAAGTCACCAGCAGCACAGCAGCTCCAGTCAAACAATGACACTCAAAACTGTCTTGTTACTAGAGCTAAAATTACAATAAACAGCAAAACCAATGTTACTCACATATGGACCAGAAACAATGCAAACTCTGTGTCTGTTTTTAAGCCTTGCCTCTTAGATCTATCCAGCGCTAGAAAGATTTGCTAATAATAATGTGGGTCCTAAAGCTCTTTCCTGAGCATAACCCTTCTTCTTCCAGTCATATTCCTCTGAGCTTTTCTCTTTTGTAATGTCTCTCAGCCATCTCTCTTTCTACAGTTTTTCTTCAAATCTCCCTCTTGCTCTCTCTCTCTCCTCCCCCATCATGAGTGGACACGCCCCTACTGCTGATTGGCTCACTCTCTCCTCCCCCATCATGAGGGACACACCCCCTACTGCTGATTGGCTCACTCTCTCTCCTCCCCCATCATGAGGGACACACCCCCTACTGCTGATTGGCTCACTCTCTCCTCTCCCATCATGAGGGACACACCCCCTACTGCTGATTGGCTCACTCTCTCCTCTCCCATCATGAGGGACACACCCCCTACTGCTGATTGGCTCACTCTCTTCTCCTCACCATGAGGGACACACCCCCTACTGCTGATTGGCTCACTCTCTCTCCTCCCCCATCATGAGTGACACATCTCCTATTGCTAATTGGCTCATTCTCTCTCCTCCCCCATCACGAGTGACACACCCCCTACTGCTGATTGGCTCACTCTCTCTCCTCCCCTCTCCTGAATGGACACGACCCAAACTGCTGATTGGCTCACTTTCTCCCCTCCACGTCATGAGGACACACCCCCTACTGCTGATTGGCTCACTCTCTCTCCTCCCCCATCATGACTGGGCACACCCCCTACTGCTGATCGGCTCATGCTTTTAAATTGCTCTTACAGTACTTTGAAATCATAAACCGGTCGGTCTGTGCAGCGCCAGTTCAACTCGAACAAGCCTGGTCTCTCCTCTCCCAGCAATTAAATATTCAGCTTGTGACATATAAATAAGCACATCAACCTGATCACTTTATTTAGCGTTAATGTAAACACTACGTTTGGATGAATTCATTCCGATTATAATGTGTCCATGTAAACGTAGTGTTTCTCAGAAATCACTTACTGCACCTTTAAATGGTCATGCTCTATAAAGTTGGCTGTAAAAATGTTTTTATTGTTCATCAATTGGAAAAAACAAATCATTACAAAATGTATTCAACAATATCGTTCCCCTATGTCGTTGTTGTTATTGCTGTGATGTGGACTTCCTTATTATCGTAGAATTAGAACAATTATTAAAAATGTAGTTGTAGTTATCTTCCTTGCCAAACAAAATGTAATTTAAGTGTACACCACTCAGAGGACTTAAGAGACTTTTATAGTTCACCCAAAAATTCAACTTCTGTCATTATTTATTCACATTCAATGCTACTTTTTCCTGGGGAATTTTAATGAATAGAAAAAGCTATAGTTCTTTTCATTTTGGGGTGAAATTTGACCCACTTGCATTGACAGGTTTTGTAAGCAGTTTTAAAGGATTAGTTCACTTCAGAATTTTAGATTTCCTGATAATTTACTCAACCCCACACCATTCAAGATGTCCATGTCTTTCTTTCCTCGGTCAAAAATAAATTAAGGTTTTTTGAGGAAAATATTCCAGGATGTTTTTCCATATAGTGGACTTCAATGGGGGGAGGGGAGGGGGGGAGGGGGGGTCAGGAAAATGTAATTCTGAAGTTAACTAATCCTTTAATAACTACTCAACTCATTTCCCAGATATTTTCGGCAGCAGAGAGCAGTGGAATAGTGTTCTGGAGGACATCCTCAGTGGTTTGTCTCAGGAAGTGATGACGTCTTATGGAGAAGAATACATCCGCTCAATGCAGCAGCGGCTGGCCAACATGTCTTCAGCATCAAGATCAGACACAGGCCCGTTTCTGGAGGATTTGAAGCATGCAATACTGTCCCCAAGACCAAAACACTTCTATTACCCAGGGACCGCAGCGTGGGCTCTTCCCTTACTCTACAGACACTGTCCCACCTCACTGTCCGACAGGATCCTCTCACCACTCTTTATGACTGGTGATGCCCAACCAGCACAACTTGGGGGTTCTTGAGCTGTTATTCTGTTTGGTGATAGAAGGGAATTTCCCACTTCACATTTACATATAGTCATCTGAACTTTTTTTCCTCATCAAGGACTTAGGCAAGCAAATGGGGTGTAACAATATATTGCAATACAAACAATATGTATTGTGGATAGTGATAATATGTACTGGTGTAAGTTCACCCAAAATGAAAATTACTGTGTGAAAAAATTCAACTTTTCAGCATTTTAGTGTCAGTACTACCAGGGCCGGTGTTCTGACGATTCATGCTATCCATCGAGATTTGCTACTTACTGGTTATGTGCAGACTCTGTTTTTTTTTTAACAAAGGTAAATTTCCTTTTAAAAAATGCTAACTACCATATGAATATTTGTACGGTCAGCCAGCTGAACAAGAATAACTGAAAGTTTCAGTTACTAAGGTAAGGTGTGCTTTGACAAGTCAAAGATGAATTTGATAATTTTTACTTTTCACACCATTTTAAAAATAAAAACAGTAGTCTACAGTAGGCTATACAGTAGCTACTCATAACTTAGAATTGTATTATAATTGTATTTCATATAATATTAATCAACATTCTATGATCAACTTGACCTTTTTTTTTTGTTGCCAAAATTTCACTAATGCGACTGCAGCTTAATGGTTATATTCTACCATTAAGGGCAGCACCACAGATCTCAGCAATGTGTAAAGAATTGGACATCACATCCAGGTCAGGCATTTACAACTTTTAGGACGGTACATTTAATTGTGAAAAAACAAAATATTTTTTTTTTTTATAAATCATGTCTTAGGATGTTCAAACAAATCTGTACACCTTTTCCATAAAAAAGATGATCTTTTAACAATGCATTTGTTGTCACTAAATAAGTTGTTTTTTTTTAAAAAGATGATCTTAAAAAAAAAATGTCCATTGAATAAAAAACATTTAGAAAATGTCTCAGTCCTGAGGCTTCATGAAGGCCCTTTTAGGTTGAGAATCAGGAATATTGCTATTGACGTCTTCTTCTGTCCTAGTAATATCGGAGCGATCTCGTTTCTTGGCAAACTTTTTTCTCATGCTCCCAACCAAACTTTCATATCTGAAAGAGAAGAAAAAACATATCAATGTATTTCGCTTACAAAATCTGCTCTGAATATTATAGACATCTCCCGTATGACATCGCGTTGAGATTTCCTCTCGCACCTTCTAGCCATCTCCTCGTCTGTGATATCGGTTTCCATTCTGCTCAGAGTCTCGTCCTCCTCCTCGTCCTCCTCCTCTTTGTGCGCATTCATTAGCAACATTAATTTCTACAAAAAATTCAGTTTCGTGGTGAATAAACAACATGCATTGTTATTTAGATAAGGTATGTAAAAAATAATCTTATCACATACAATTAATAAATATCTCAGATTTCAGGGCGCTAATCAACTTTGAGACATTTATTAGTTTAAAAAAAAACATTTTTTGCATACAACATGAACATGAGTTATAATGATCAATTTAGAAAGATGCAAAATCAAAAGCAAACTTATGGTCTCAAACTTGACACTTATAAATACATAAAGATAACAAAACTTGTACCTCAACATCAGGATTGAAGCCTTTGAATGACATTCTGCCATAAACCAAATCCTCACAGGGAACGTAACTTCTCTCCTCGACGATATGGTTTCTGGTCAGAATAAAAGTGCAGAGTTATTTTTTATTCTGATACAGAGCTTGATTATATGATTCATTCAATTTCAGAGGCAGAGTTGAATAAATCACGCATGGCACTACACCATTACACATCAAATATGTAGGACAAGGTATTTGGTTGCTTTGTTCTCATTTAACAATGGCATTGTGCATTACAAAAAAAAGTCCTTGTAATCTACAAAGTTTTTCTGAGAACTAAGTTGCTGTAAAGGAAATGAGTTCTTCTCAACTTCACACAGTAGTTCATCACATTAACTATCTACATATTCCACTAACATACACAAATAGCCTTTATTTCGAACAGACACTTCGCTAATTTTATTTTGGCTTGGTTTATGGAATTCCATTTCCACCACACAAGAAAACAATAATCATTAAAAAGTTACAATTATGAGATACTAATTCACAATTATGAGAGTCAAAATTATGATAAAAATAAGTAATAATAAATGACAATTCAACTTGTGATAATCAGGGCTATTTACATAATAATTATAATCTTGTCACAACTTCGACTTTTTAACTCGTAACTAAGACTTAGTATCTCTTAATATTGACTTTTACTCTCATAATTCTGGCTTTCCAAAGCATGGTGGATTTTTTTTTCTTATGTGGCAGAAATGGGCTTCCATAGATATTTGTTATGTAACACAATGACATTCATGTGACTTAAAAGTATAGTTCCCCCAAAAATGAAAATGCTGACATTTCCTCACCCTCATGTTGTTCTAAACCTGTATGAGTTTCTTTCTTCTGCTGAATACAAAAGAAAATGTTTTGAAGAATGTTTGGTAATCAGTCTGACGGTAGACATTATTTCATAGCAGGAAACAAAACAAAAGAATACCTGAAGTCAATGGTGCCATGCAACAGTTACGGACTTCCTTCAAATTATTATATTTTGTGTTCAGCAGAAGAAAGAAACTAATGCAGGTTTGGAACACATGAGGACAATTTTTACATTTCTTGGGTGACCTATCCCTTTAAGAGTCTGAATATATTTCTGAGGACAGTGTACAGTATGAGTGAGATGTCAGCGTGAGTGAGATGTCAGTGTGTGAGTGAGTGAGTGAGAGAGATGTCAGTGTGTGAGTGAGAGAGATGTCAGTGTATGAGTGAGTGAGAGAGATGTCAGTGAGTGAGTGAGAGAGATGTGAGTGTATGAGTGAGATGTCAGTGTATGAGTGAGTGAGTGAGTGAGATGTCAGTGTATGAGTGAGTGAGTGAGATGTCAGTGTATGAGTGAGTGAGTGAGATGTCAGTGTATGAGTGAGTGAGTTGTCAGTGTATGAGTGAGTGAGGGAGATGTGAGTGAGTGAGATGTCAGTGTATGAGTGAGTGAGTGAGATGTGAGTGAGTGAGATGTCAGTGTATGAGTGAGTGAGGGAGATGTCAGTGTATGAGTGAGTGAGTGAGGGAGATGTCAGTGTATGAGTGAGTGAGTGAGGGAGATGTCAGTGTATGAGTGAGTGAGATGTCAGTGTATGAGTGAGTGAGATGTCAGTGTATGAGTGAGTGAGTGAGATGTCAGTGTATGAGTGAGTGAGTGAGTGAGTGAGAGAGATGTCAGTGAGTGAGTGAGTGAGTGAGATGTCAGTGTATGAGTGAGTGAGTGAGTGAGTGAGATGTGAGTGAGTGAGATGTCAGTGTATGAGTGAGTGAGATGTGAGTGAGTGAGATGTCAGTGTATGAGTGAGTGAGGGAGATGTCAGTGTATGAGTGAGTGAGTGAGGGAGATGTCAGTGTATGAGTGAGTGAGTGAGTGAGGGAGATGTCAGTGTATGAGTGAGTGAGATGTCAGTGTGTGAGTGAGATGTCAGTGTGTGAGTGAGTGAGATGTCAGTGTGTGAGTGAGATGTCAGTGTGTGAGTGAGTGAGTGAGATGTCAGTGTGTGAGTGAGTGAGTGAGTGAGTGAGGGAGGGAGATGTCAGTGTATGAGTGAGTGAGATGTCAGTGTATGAGTGAGTGAGATGTCAGTGTGTGAGTGAGATGTCAGTGTATGAGTGAGTGAGATGTGAGTGAGTGAGATGTCAGTGTATGAGTGAGTGAGTGAGATGTCAGTGTGTGAGTGAGTGAGTGAGTGAGTGAGGGAGGGAGATGTCAGTGTATGAGTGAGTGAGATGTCAGTGTATGAGTGAGTGAGATGTCAGTGTGTGAGTGAGATGTCAGTGTATGAGTGAGTGAGATGTGAGTGAGTGAGATGTCAGTGTATGAGTGAGTGAGTGAGGGAGATGTCAGTGTATGAGTGAGTGAGTGAGGGAGATGTCAGTGTATGAGTGAGTGAGTGAGTGAGATGTCAGTGTATGAGTGAGTGAGATGTCAGTGTGTGAGTGAGATGTCAGTGTGTGAGTGAGTGAGATGTCAGTGTGTGAGTGAGTGAGATGTCAGTGTGTGAGTGAGATGTCAGTGTGTGAGTGAGTGAGTGAGATGTCAGTGTGTGAGTGAGTGAGTGAGTGAGTGAGGGAGGGAGATGTCAGTGTATGAGTGAGTGAGATGTCAGTGTATGAGTGAGTGAGGGAGATGTCAGTGTATGAGTGAGTGAGATGTCAGTGTGTGAGTGAGATGTCAGTGTATGAGTGAGTGAGGGAGATGTCAGTGTATGAGTGAGTGAGATGTCAGTGTGTGAGTGAGATGTCAGTGTGTGAGTGAGATGTCAGTGTGTGAGTGAGTGAGATGTCAGTGTGTGAGTGAGATGTCAGTGTGTGTATGAGTGAGTGAGATGTCAGTGTGTGAGTGAGATGTCAGTGTGTGAGTGAGATGTCAGTGTGTGAGTGAGATGTCAGTGTGTGAGTGAGATGTCAGTGTGTGAGTGAGATGTCAGTGTGTGAGTGAGATGTCAGTGTGTGAGATGTCAGTGTGTGAGTGAGTGAGATGTCAGTGTGTGAGTGAGTGAGTGAGTGAGTGAGGGAGGGAGATGTCAGTGTATGAGTGAGTGAGATGTCAGTGTATGAGTGAGTGAGGGAGATGTCAGTGTATGAGTGAGTGAGGGAGATGTCAGTGTATGAGTGAGTGAGGGAGATGTCAGTGTATGAGTGAGTGAGTGAGTGAGTGAGTGAGAGAGTGAGATGTCAGTGTATGAGTGAGTGAGTGAGTGAGGGAGATGTCAGTGTATGAGTGAGTGAGTGAGTGAGGGAGATGTCAGTGTATGAGTGAGTGAGTGAGGGAGATGTCAGTGTGTGAGTGAGTGAGTGAGGGAGATGTCAGTGTGAGTGAGTGAGTGAGTGAGTGAGTGAGTGAGTGAGCGAGATGTCAGTGTATGAGTGAGTGAGTGAGGGAGATGTCAGTGTATGAGTGAGTGAGTGAGGGAGATGTCAGTGTATAAGTGAGTGAGTGAGCGAGATGTCAGTGTATGAGTGAGGGGGATGTCAGTGTATGAGTGAGGGAGATGTCAGTGTATGAGTGAGGGAGTGAGGGAGATGTCAGTGTATAAGTGAGTGAGTGAGCGAGATGTCAGTGTATGAGTGAGGGGGATGTCAGTGTATGAGTGAGTGAGTGAGAGAGATGTCAGTGTATGAGTGAGTGAGTGAGAGAGATGTCAGTGAATGAGTGAGTGAGATGTCAGTGTATGAGTGAGTGAGATGTCAGTGTATGAGTGAGGGAGATGTCAGTGTATGAGTGAGTGAGTGAGCGAGATGTCAGTGTATGAGTGAGGGAGATGTCAGTGTATGAGTGAGTGAGTGAGAGAGATGTCAGTGCATGAGTGAGTGAGTGAGATGTCAGTGTATGAGTGAGTGAGTGAGAGATGTCAGTGTATGAGTGAGTGAGTGAGTGAGCGAGATGTCAGTGTATGAGTGAGTGAGTGAGTGAGATGTCAGTGTATGAGTGAGGGAGATGTCAGTGTATGAGTGAGTGAGTGAGAGAGATGTCAGTGCATGAGTGAGTGAGTGAGATGTCAGTGTATGAGTGAGTGAGTGAGATGTCAGTGTATGAGTGAGTGAGTGAGAGATGTCAGTGTATGAGTGAGTGAGTGAGTGAGTGACACTGTTCACTGATCGATTGCTCCTGTCTGCCTTCCTGCCTGCTGTGAGTTTGTTTGCGTCGAGGCTGTAAGCTCTACGCCTCGTATTAGCTTTGTATTTCTTTCTGTTTTGAACCATCATTTACTATCATTCCTAGTTGTTTATATTACTAAATATAGTTTACCCACCATCTCAGATTAACCTTACATCGCTAGCTTCCGTTATTGTTAGCACAGAACGCGTGTTTACGCGCCACCCGCGCTCATTCATTTATTATTTATTTTCTCTCGCGCGCCCGCGCCTTTGAGTTAATAAAAGCCCAGGTAAGTAAGAATCAGTCAACACAAACGGTGAGTAATGTCTTGTCCTGTTATTGTCACCTGTGTCACATGTCATATGTTTAGTGTAGCCTTCTCCGATGGCAATATAGGATTTATTTGTGATAAATGCAAGGAGACAGTCAGGCTGACGGAGAAGATTTCAGAGCTAGAGACACGCATCCAAACTTTAATTGAGGATAGTAAGGATAGTACTAGAGCTTTAGATACTATTTTGGATGCGCCTAGCATAGTGAACTCTGTACATGATTCGGTTCCGGCTGAAGTAGAGCCCAGGCAGCAGGGCAGATGGGTGACCGTGAGAGATCGCTCTAGTCGCGGATTAAAAAACCACCCTTCCGTTCCCATTACCATAACAAATCGATTTGCCCCACTCAGTGAAACACCCACTGAGAATTCTGTTGATTGTGCCCTGGTAATTGGTGATTCGATCACACGGAACGTGAAAATAGAGACACCAGCCACCATAGTCACATGTTTGCCGGGAGCCAGAGCGCCTGACATCAAAGCAAATTTAAAAGTGCTGGCTAATGCTAATCGTAAATTCTCTAAGATCATTATTCATGTCGGCACTAATGATGTTCGACTCCGCCAGTCGGAGATCACCAAAATTAATATTAAAGAGGTGTGTAAACTCGCAAGTACGATGTCAGGCACTGTAATTTTCTCTGGCCCCCTTCCTGTTCGCAGGAGTGATGAGATAGTTAGCAGATTGGCCTCACTCAATGGTTGGTTGTCTAAGTGGTGTCCGTTGAATAATGTAGAATTCACAGACAATTGGAAAAGTTTTTGGGGCAAGCCTGACCTGTTGAAAAGAGATGGTGTTCATCCCTCCTGGGATGGTGCTGCTCTTCTCTCTAGTAATATGGCACATAGTCTTAGAGCTAAAACATGACAATCTGGGGCTCAGGTCAGGAAGCAGACAGACTGGCTAAACCGACCGTCTGCTAGCGGCCTTGCGTCACCAAGGTCAGATAAATCCCATCACATAGAGCCTCTTTCACCTAGATATCATCATATAGAGACTGTGTCTGTTCCCCGAATTTGGAAATCCAAAAAACGTCAGGTAAAAAATTTAATTGATGTTCAACAAATAAAAAACAGATATAATACAGATGAACAAATGATAAAGCTTGGGTTGCTGAATATTCGATCCCTTACTTCAAAATCGCTCATAGTTAATGATATGATTTCAAGTTATAATCTAGATGTGCTGTGTTTGACAGAAACCTGGCTAAAACCAAACGATTACATTACTTTAAATGAGTCAACCCCACAAGATTACTGTTATAAACATGAACCTCGTCTAAAACGCAAAGGGGGAGGTGTTGCTGTAATTTATAGTAATATTTTCAAAACCACTAAGAAATCTATTTTTAAATATACTTCTTTTGAAGTGTTGGTGCTTAATGTAAAAATATATAGTGTAAACGATAAATCACGTTTGAGATTTCTGCTGGCTACTGTATACAGGCCACCAGGGCACCATAAAGATTTTATCAAAGAATTTGCGGACTTTCTATCAGAATTAGTATTGGCTAACGATAAAGTACTAATTGTTGGTGATTTTAATATACATGTAGATAATGAAAAAGATGCATTGGGATTGGCACTTAAAGACATTGTAAACTCAATTGGAGTTAGACAACACGTGTCAGGACCCACTCATTGTCGTAATCATACTCTAGATCTAATATTATCACATGGAATAGATGTTGATGCCGTTGAAATTCTGCAGCAGAGCGATGACATCTCAGACCATTATCTAGTCTCATGTAAATTACATTTAGCCAAGGCTGCAAAGCCGACTCCGTGTTATAAATATGTTAGACCTATAACTTCTGCCACTAAAGATTGCTTTATCAATAATCTTCCTAATAAGTTTCATCATCTCAGCATCCCGGATAGCTTAGAAGAACTCGATATTGCAACAGAAACTTTTAACTCTCTCTTTTCCAGCACTTTAGACGCAGTTGCTCCGTTGCGCTTAAAGAAGATTAAAGAAAATAGTCCAACGCCGTGGTACAACGAGCACACTCAGGCCCTTAAGAGAGCAGCCAGAAAAATGGAGCGCAACTGGAAGAAAACAAAACTAGAGGTATTTCGGATTTCATGGAAAGAGAGCTCGATTGCTTACAGAGAGGCTTTAAAAGCTGCTAGATCTGCTTATTTTTCAACCCTATTAGAAGAAAATAAACATAATCCTAGGTATTTATTTGAAACAGTGGCTAAACTAACGAAAAAGAAAGCTTTAAGCACAGAAGTTTCCAAGCAACACAGCAGTAATGACTTTATGAACTTCTTCACTTATAAGATTGATAATATCAGGGACAAAATTATAACTATGCAACCGTCTACTACAGTATCGCATCAGGGAGTGCATTGTAGTCTCCCTGAGGAAAAATTGTTTTCATTTGTTGCTATAGGAGAGGAAGATTTCTGCAAACTCGTTAATTCATCTAAATCGACAACTTGTATGTTAGACCCTATACCGACTAAGCTACTGAAAGAGATGCTTCCAGAGATCATAGATCCTCTTCTTAATATCATTAATTCGTCTTTGTCTCTAGGATATGTACCAAAAACCTTTAAGCTGGCTATGATAAAACCGCTTGTTAAAAAACCGCAACTTGATCCTTCAGAATTAGTCAATTACAGGCCGATCTCAAATCTGCCTTTTCTGTCAAAGATATTAGAAAAAGCAGTATCCTCACAACTGTGTTCCTTTCTTGAAAGAAATGATATCTGCGAGGATTTTCAGTCAGGATTTAGACCGCACCATAGTACTGAGACAGCTCTCATTAGAGTTACAAATGATTTACTTTTATCATCCGATCGTGGTTGTATCTCTCTATTAGTGTTACTTGATCTTAGTGCTGCATTTGACACAATTGACCACAACATTCTTTTAAATAGACTGGAAAACTATGTTGGCATTAGTGGAATTGCACTAGCATGGTTTAAATCATACTTATCTGACCGTTATCAGTTTGTAGCAGTAAATGAAGAGATGTCTTATCGATCACAAGTTCAGTATGGCGTACCACAAGGCTCAGTACTAGGACCGCTGCTGTTCACTCTGTACATGCTACCATTAGGACATATCATTAGGAAACATGGAATTAGCTTTCATTGTTATGCCGATGATACTCAGCTGTATATTTCTTCAAAACCTAACGAAACTTACCAATTCACAAAATTAACGGAATGCATAGCTGATATAAAAAATTGGATGACTAGTAATTTCCTACTACTAAACTCTGAAAAAACAGAGATTCTAATTATTGGACAAAAAACTTCCACACGTAATAACCTAGAATACTGTCTAACCCTTGATGGCTGCTCTGTTAAGTCTTCGTCGTCGGTTAGGAACCTGGGTGTGCTCTTTGATAGCAATCTTTCATTTGAAAGTCACGTGAATAGTATCTGTAAAACCGCATTTTTCCATCTTAAAAATATATCTAAATTACGACATATGCTCTCATTAACAAATGCGGAACAATTAGTTCATGCTTTCATGACAACAAGACTAGATTATTGTAATGCTCTACTGGGTGGTTGCCCTGCACGCTTAATAAATAAACTACAGCTGGTCCAAAAAGCAGCCGCTCGAGTTCTTACTAGAACCAGGAAATATGACCATATTAGCCCGGTTCTGTCAACACTGCATTGGCTGCCTATTAAACATCGTATACATTTTAAAATATTGTTGATTACTTACAAAGCACTAAATGGTTTAGCTCCGCAGTACTTGAGCGAGCTCTTAACTCATTATAGTCCTTCACGTCTATTGCGATCTCAAAATTCGGGCCAGTTGATAATACCTAGAATTTCAAAATCGACTGCGGGCGGTAGATCCTTTTCCTATTTAGCACCAAAACTTTGGAACAGTCTTCCTACCATTGTCCGGGAAGCAGACACACTGTCAGTTCAAAGCTAGACTAAAAACACATCTCTTTGACCTAGCATACACATAATATATTATAGACTTCTATAATTCAATGTTAGGCTGCATAGATTAGGTCAGCCGGAACTGGGAACACTTCCCTTAAATCCTGATGTACTCGTTACATCATCATAAGAAGAATGGCATCTACGCTAATTTTAGTGTCTTTGTTTATCCCGAGGTTTTCCCGCAGCCGACCGGATCCAGGCCGTATCCAGATCTGACTAGGAGCTTTGCCTGGACCCGATGACAACGCAGTGCTGAAGTGCCAACTAGCCTCTCCCTATGGAGGATCCCTTTCCCACTCTACAGATAAAATGTTGTGATTCCGGTTCGCGTACCCACCCCGAAGTGATAAAACAAAATTCTGTATCAAATTACAGTTACTGTAAATCCGGCCTCTAGTTCATAAACGCCAGAGGAGAACTGGCCCCCGACTGATTCTGGGTTCTCCCAAGGTTTTTTTTTTTCTCCATTAGGTCACCTGATGGAGTTTTTCGGTTCCTTGCCACTGTTGCCTTTGGCTTGTTCAGTTGGGGATATTCAAAATAATTAGCCAAGCATTAATACCATTGATCAGCCCTACCAAACGTGGATGTTTTTTTCACTAAGAAACAAACATTATGTTATTTGATTGATATTGTGAAGCTGCTTTGATGCAATTTATATTGTGAAAAGCGCTATATAAATACACTTGACTTGACTTGAGTGAGAGATGTCAGTGTATGAGTGAGTGGGTGAGTGAGTGAGAGAGATGTCAGTGTATGAGTGAGTGAGTGAGTGAGGGAGATGTCAGTGTATGAGTGAGTGAGTGAGTGAGGGATATGTCAATGTATGAGTGAGTGAGTGAGGGAGGGAGATGTCAGTGTATGAGTGAGTGAGATGTCAGTGTATGAGTGAGTGAGTGAGTGAGAGAGATGTCAGTGTATGAGTGAGTGAGGGAGAGATGTCAGTGTATGAGTGAGGGAGATGTCAGTGTATGAGTGAGTGAGTGAGGGAGATGTCAGTGTATGAGTGAGGGAGATGTCAGTGTATGAGTGAGAGAGATGTCAGTGTATGAGTGAGTGAGTGAGAGAGATGTCAGTGTATGAGTGAGTGAGGGAGTGAGATGTCAGTGTATGAGTGAGTGAGTGAGTGAGTGAGATGTCAGTGTATGAGTGAGTGAGTGAGTGAGGGAGATGTCAGTGTATGAGTGAGTGAGTGAGTGAGGGAGATGTCAGTGTATGAGTGAGTGAGGGAGGGAGATGTCAGTGTATGAGTGAGTGAGTGAGGGAGAGAGATGTCAGTGTATGAGTGAGTGAGTGAGTGAGACGTCAGTGTGTGAGTGAGTGAGACGTCAGTGTGTGAGTGAGAGAGATGTCAGTGTGTGAGTGAGTGAGAGAGTTAGATGTCAGTGTGTGAGTGAGTGAGATGTCAGTGTGTGAGTGAGTGAGGGAGATGTCAGTGTATGAGTGAGGGAGATGTCAGTGTATGAGTGAGTAAAGGAGATGTCAGTGTGTGAGTGAGATGTCAGTTTGTGAGTGAGATGTCAGTGTGTGAGTGAGTGAGTGAGTGAGGGAGATGTCAGTGTGTGAGTGAGTGAAGGAGATGCCAGTGTGTGAGTGAGTGAAGGAGATGCCAGTGTATGAGTGAGTGAGGGAGATGTCAGTGTATGAGTGAGTGAAGGAGATGTCAGTGTGTGAGTGAGTGAAGGAGATGTCAGTGTGTGAGTGAGTGAAGGAGATGTCAGTGTGTGAGTGAGGGAGATGCCAGTGTGTGAGTGAGTGAAGGAGATGCCAGTGTATGAGTGAGTGAGGGAGATGTCAGTGTATGAGTGAGTGAAGGAGATGTCAGTGTATGAGTGAGTGAAGGAGATGTCAGTGTGTGAGTGAGTGAGTGAGTGAGGGAGATGTCAGTGTATGAGTGAGTGAGGGAGACGTCAGTGTATGAGTGAGTGAGGGAGACGTCAGTGTATGAGTGAGTGAGGGAGACGTCAGTGTATGAGTGAGTGAGGGAGACGTCAGTGTATGAGTGAGTGAGGGAGACGTCAGTGTATGAGTGAGTGAGGGAGACGTCAGTGTATGAGTGAGTGAGGGAGACGTCAGTGTATGAGTGAGTGAGTGAGGGAGAGAGATGTCAGTGTATGAGTGAGTGAGACGTCAGTGTGTGAGTGAGTGAGACGTCAGTGTGTGAGTGAGAGAGATGTCAGTGTGTGAGTGAGTGAGAGAGTTAGATGTCAGTGTGTGAGTGAGTGAGATGTCAGTGTGTGAGTGAGTGAGGGAGATGTCAGTGTATGAGTGAGGGAGATGTCAGTGTATGAGTGAGTAAAGGAGATGTCAGTGTGTGAGTGAGATGTCAGTTTGTGAGTGAGATGTCAGTGTATGAGTGAGTGAAGGAGATGTTAGTGTGTGAGTGAGTGAGTGAGTGAGGGAGACGTCAGTGTATGAGTGAGTGAGGGAGACGTCAGTGTATGAGTGAGTGAGGGAGACGTCAGTGTATGAGTGAGTGAGGGAGACGTCAGTGTGTGAGTGAGTGAGGGAGACGTCAGTGTGTGAGTGAGTGAAGGAGATGTCAGTGTGTGAGTGAGTGAAGGAGACGTCAGTGTGTGAGTGAGTGAAGGAGATGTCAGTGTGTGAGTGAGGGAGATGCCAGTGTGTGAGTGAGTGAAGGAGATGCCAGTGTATGAGTGAGTGAGGGAGATGTCAGTGTATGAGTGAGTGAAGGAGATGTCAGTGTATGAGTGAGTGAAGGAGATGTCAGTGTGTGAGTGAGTGAGTGAGTGAGACGTCAGTGTGTGAGTGAGTGAGGGAGACGTCAGTGTGTGAGTGAGTGAGGGAGACGTCAGTGTGTGAGTGAGTGAGGGAGACGTCAGTGTGTGAGTGAGTGAGGGAGACGTCAGTGTGTGAGTGAGTGAGGGAGACGTCAGTGTGTGAGTGAGTGAGGGAGACGTCAGTGTGTGAGTGAGTGAGGGAGACGTCAGTGTATGAGTGAGTGAGGGAGACGTCAGTGTATGAGTGAGTGAGGGAGACGTCAGTGTATGAGTGAGTGAGGGAGACGTCAGTGTATGAGTGAGTGAGGGAGACGTCAGTGTATGAGTGAGTGAGGGAGACGTCAGTGTATGAGTGAGTGAGGGAGACGTCAGTGTGTGAGTGAGGGAGGGAGACGTCAGTGTGTGAGTGAGGGAGGGAGACGTCAGTGTGTGAGTGAGTGAGACGTCAGTGTGTGAGTGAGTGAGACGTCAGTGTGTGAGTGAGTGAGACGTCAGTGTGTGAGTGAGTGAGACGTCAGTGTGTGAGTGAGTGAGTCGTCAGTGTGTGAGTGAGTGAGACGTCAGTGTGTGAGTGAGAGAGTTAGACGTCAGTGTGTGAGTGAGTGAGTGGTCAGTGTGTGAGTGAGTGAGAGAGTTAGATGTGAGTGAGAGAGTTAGATGTCAGTGTGTGAGTGAGTGAGAGAGTTAGATGTCAGTGTGTGAGTGAGTGAGAGAGTTAGATGTCAGTGTGTGAGTGAGTGAGAGAGTTAGATGTCAGTGTGTGAGTGAGTGAGAGAGATGTCAGTGTGTGAGTGAGTGAGAGAGATGTCAGTGTGTGAGTGAGTGAGAGAGATGTCAGTGTGTGAGTGAGTGAGAGAGATGTCAGTGTGTGAGTGAGTGAGGGAGATGTCAGTGTGTGAGTGAGTGAGGGAGATGTCAGTGTATGAGTGAGTGAAGGAGATGTCAGTGTATGAGTGAGGGAGGGAGATGTCAGTGTATGAGTGAGTGAGAGAGTTAGATGTCAGTGTGTGAGTGAGTGAGAGAGTTAGATGTCAGTGTGTGAGTGAGTGAGAGAGTTAGATGTCAGTGTATGAGTGAGTGAGGGAGGGAGATGTCAGTGTATGAGTGAGTGAGTGAGTGAGTGAGGGAGATGTCAGTGTATGAGTGAGTGAGGGAGATGTCAGTGTATGAGTGAGTGAGGGAGATGTCAGTGTATGAGTGAGTGAGAGAGTTAGATGTCAGTGTGTGAGTGAGTGAGAGAGTTAGATGTCAGTGTGTGAGTGAGTGAGAGAGTTAGATGTCAGTGTATGAGTGAGTGAGGGAGGGAGATGTCAGTGTATGAGTGAGTGAGTGAGTGAGTGAGGGAGATGTCAGTGTATGAGTGAGTGAGGGAGATGTCAGTGTATGAGTGAGTGAGGGAGATGTCAGTGTATGAGTGAGTGAGGGAGATGTCAGTGTATGAGTGAGTGAGTGAGGGAGATGTCAGTGTATGAGTGAGTGAGTGAGTTAGATGTCAGTGTGTGAGTGAGTGAGTGAGTGAGTGAGATGTCAGTGTGTGAGTGAGTGAGTGAGTGAGATGTCAGTGTGTGAGTGAGTGAGTGAGTGAGGGAGATGTCAGTGTATGAGTGAGTGAGTGAGTGAGTGAGGGAGATGTCAGTGTGTGAGTGAGTGAGTGAGTGAGATGTCAGTGTGTGAGTGAGTGAGTGAGTGAGTGAGATGTCAGTGTATGAGTGAGTGAAGGAGATGTTAGTGTGTGAGTGAGTGAGTGAGTGAGGGAGACGTCAGTGTATGAGTGAGTGAGGGAGACGTCAGTGTATGAGTGAGTGAGGGAGACGTCAGTGTATGAGTGAGTGAGGGAGACGTCAGTGTGTGAGTGAGTGAGGGAGACGTCAGTGTGTGAGTGAGTGAAGGAGATGTCAGTGTGTGAGTGAGTGAAGGAGACGTCAGTGTGTGAGTGAGTGAAGGAGATGTCAGTGTGTGAGTGAGGGAGATGCCAGTGTGTGAGTGAGTGAAGGAGATGCCAGTGTATGAGTGAGTGAGGGAGATGTCAGTGTATGAGTGAGTGAAGGAGATGTCAGTGTATGAGTGAGTGAAGGAGATGTCAGTGTGTGAGTGAGTGAGTGAGTGAGACGTCAGTGTGTGAGTGAGTGAGGGAGACGTCAGTGTGTGAGTGAGTGAGGGAGACGTCAGTGTGTGAGTGAGTGAGGGAGACGTCAGTGTGTGAGTGAGTGAGGGAGACGTCAGTGTATGAGTGAGTGAGGGAGACGTCAGTGTATGAGTGAGTGAGGGAGACGTCAGTGTATGAGTGAGTGAGGGAGACGTCAGTGTATGAGTGAGTGAGGGAGACGTCAGTGTATGAGTGAGTGAGGGAGACGTCAGTGTATGAGTGAGTGAGGGAGACGTCAGTGTATGAGTGAGTGAGGGAGACGTCAGTGTATGAGTGAGTGAGGGAGACGTCAGTGTATGAGTGAGTGAGGGAGACGTCAGTGTGTGAGTGAGTGAGGGAGACGTCAGTGTGTGAGTGAGGGAGGGAGACGTCAGTGTGTGAGTGAGGGAGGGAGACGTCAGTGTGTGAGTGAGTGAGACGTCAGTGTGTGAGTGAGTGAGACGTCAGTGTGTGAGTGAGTGAGACGTCAGTGTGTGAGTGAGTGAGTCGTCAGTGTGTGAGTGAGTGAGACGTCAGTGTGTGAGTGAGAGAGTTAGACGTCAGTGTGTGAGTGAGTGAGTGGTCAGTGTGTGAGTGAGTGAGAGAGTTAGATGTGAGTGAGAGAGTTAGATGTCAGTGTGTGAGTGAGTGAGAGAGTTAGATGTCAGTGTGTGAGTGAGTGAGAGAGTTAGATGTCAGTGTGTGAGTGAGTGAGAGAGTTAGATGTCAGTGTGTGAGTGAGTGAGAGAGTTAGATGTCAGTGTGTGAGTGAGTGAGAGAGATGTCAGTGTGTGAGTGAGTGAGAGAGATGTCAGTGTGTGAGTGAGTGAGAGAGATGTCAGTGTGTGAGTGAGTGAGAGAGATGTCAGTGTGTGAGTGAGTGAGGGAGATGTCAGTGTGTGAGTGAGTGAGGGAGATGTCAGTGTATGAGTGAGTGAAGGAGATGTCAGTGTATGAGTGAGGGAGGGAGATGTCAGTGTATGAGTAGGTGAGAGAGTTAGATGTCAGTGTGTGAGTGAGTGAGAGAGTTAGATGTCAGTGTGTGAGTGAGTGAGAGAGTTAGATGTCAGTGTATGAGTGAGTGAGGGAGGGAGATGTCAGTGTATGAGTGAGTGAGTGAGTGAGTGAGGGAGATGTCAGTGTATGAGTGAGTGAGGGAGATGTCAGTGTATGAGTGAGGGAGGGAGATGTCAGTGTATGAGTGAGTGAGAGAGTTAGATGTCAGTGTGTGAGTGAGTGAGAGAGTTAGATGTCAGTGTGTGAGTGAGTGAGAGAGTTAGATGTCAGTGTATGAGTGAGTGAGGGAGGGAGATGTCAGTGTATGAGTGAGTGAGTGAGTGAGTGAGGGAGATGTCAGTGTATGAGTGAGTGAGGGAGATGTCAGTGTATGAGTGAGTGAGGGAGATGTCAGTGTGTGAGTGAGTGAAGGAGACGTCAGTGTGTGAGTGAGTGAAGGAGATGTCAGTGTGTGAGTGAGGGAGATGCCAGTGTGTGAGTGAGTGAAGGAGATGCCAGTGTATGAGTGAGTGAGGGAGATGTCAGTGTATGAGTGAGTGAAGGAGACGTCAGTGTGTGAGTGAGTGAGTGAGTGAGACGTCAGTGTGTGAGTGAGTGAGGGAGACGTCAGTGTGTGAGTGAGTGAGGGAGACGTCAGTGTGTGAGTGAGTGAGGGAGACGTCAGTGTGTGAGTGAGTGAGGGAGACGTCAGTGTATGAGTGAGTGAGGGAGACGTCAGTGTATGAGTGAGTGAGGGAGACGTCAGTGTATGAGTGAGTGAGGGAGACGTCAGTGTATGAGTGAGTGAGGGAGACGTCAGTGTATGAGTGAGTGAGGGAGACGTCAGTGTATGAGTGAGTGAGGGAGACGTCAGTGTATGAGTGAGTGAGGGAGACGTCAGTGTATGAGTGAGTGAGGGAGACGTCAGTGTATGAGTGAGTGAGGGAGACGTCAGTGTGTGAGTGAGGGAGGGAGACGTCAGTGTGTGAGTGAGTGAGACGTCAGTGTGTGTGAGTGAGTGAGACGTCAGTGTGTGAGTGAGTGAGACGTCAGTGTGTGAGTGAGTGAGTCGTCAGTGTGTGAGTGAGTGAGACGTCAGTGTGTGAGTGAGAGAGTTAGACGTCAGTGTGTGAGTGAGTGAGTGGTCAGTGTGTGAGTGAGTGAGAGAGTTAGATGTGAGTGAGAGAGTTAGATGTCAGTGTGTGAGTGAGTGAGAGAGTTAGATGTCAGTGTGTGAGTGAGTGAGAGAGTTAGATGTCAGTGTGTGAGTGAGTGAGAGAGTTAGATGTCAGTGTGTGAGTGAGTGAGAGAGATGTCAGTGTGTGAGTGAGTGAGAGAGATGTCAGTGTGTGAGTGAGTGAGAGAGATGTCAGTGTGTGAGTGAGTGAGAGAGATGTCAGTGTGTGAGTGAGTGAGGGAGATGTCAGTGTGTGAGTGAGTGAGGGAGATGTCAGTGTATGAGTGAGTGAAGGAGATGTCAGTGTATGAGTGAGGGAGGGAGATGTCAGTGTATGAGTAGGTGAGAGAGTTAGATGTCAGTGTGTGAGTGAGTGAGAGAGTTAGATGTCAGTGTGTGAGTGAGTGAGAGAGTTAGATGTCAGTGTATGAGTGAGTGAGGGAGGGAGATGTCAGTGTATGAGTGAGTGAGTGAGTGAGTGAGGGAGATGTCAGTGTATGAGTGAGTGAGGGAGATGTCAGTGTATGAGTGAGGGAGGGAGATGTCAGTGTATGAGTGAGTGAGAGAGTTAGATGTCAGTGTGTGAGTGAGTGAGAGAGTTAGATGTCAGTGTGTGAGTGAGTGAGAGAGTTAGATGTCAGTGTATGAGTGAGTGAGGGAGGGAGATGTCAGTGTATGAGTGAGTGAGTGAGTGAGTGAGGGAGATGTCAGTGTATGAGTGAGTGAGGGAGATGTCAGTGTATGAGTGAGTGAGGGAGATGTCAGTGTATGAGTGAGTGAGGGAGATGTCAGTGTATGAGTGAGTGAGTGAGGGAGATGTCAGTGTATGAGTGAGTGAGTGAGTTAGATGTCAGTGTGTGAGTGAGTGAGTGAGTGAGTGAGATGTCAGTGTGTGAGTGAGTGAGTGAGTGAGGGAGATGTCAGTGTATGAGTGAGTGAGTGAGTGAGTGAGGGAGATGTCAGTGTGTGAGTGAGTGAGTGAGTGAGATGTCAGTGTGTGAGTGAGTGAGTGAGTGAGTGAGATGTCAGTGTATGAGTGAGTGAGTGAGTGAGATGTCAGTGTGTGAGTGAGTGAGATGTCAGTGTGTGAGTGAGTGAGTGAGTGAGATGTCAGTGTGTGAGTGAGTGAGTGAGTGAGATGTCAGTGTGTGAGTGAGTGAGTGAGATGTCAGTGTGTGAGTGAGTGAGTGAGATGTCAGTGTGTGAGTGAGTGAGTGAGATGTCAGTGTGTGAGTGAGTGAGTCGTCAGTGTGTGAGTGAGTGAGTCGTCAGTGTGTGAGTGAGTGAGTGAGATGTCAGTGTGTGAGTGAGTGAGTGAGATGTCAGTGTGTGAGTGAGTGAGTCATCAGTGTGTGAGTGAGTGAGACGTCAGTGTGTGAGTGAGATGTCAGTGTGTGAGTGAGATGTCAGTGTGTGAGTGAGATGTCAGTGTGTGAGTGAGTGAGTGAGTGAGGGAGATGTCAGTGTGTGAGTGAGTGAGGGAGATGTCAGTGTGTGAGTGAGTGAGGGAGATGTCAGTGTGTGAGTGAGTGAAGGAGATGTCAGTGTGTGAGTGAGTGATTGAGACGTCAGTGTGTGAGTGAGTGAGATGTCAGTGTGTGAGTGAGTGATTGAGACGTCAGTGTGTGAGTGAGATGTCAGTGTGTGAGTGAGACGTCAGTGTGTGAGTGAGATGTGAGTGAGATGTCAGTGTGTGAGTGAGACGTCAGTGTGTGAGTGAGACGTCAGTGTGTGAGTGAGATGTCAGTGTGTGAGTGATATGTGAGTGAGATGTCAGTGTGTGAGTGAGATGTCAGTGTGTGAGTGAGATGTGAGTGTGTGAGTGAGATGTGAGTGAGATGTGAGTGTGTGAGTGAGATGTCAGTGTGTGAGTGATATGTGAGTGAGATGTCAGTGTGTGAGTGAGATGTCAGTGTGTGAGTGAGATGTGAGTGTGTGAGTGAGATGTGAGTGAGATGTCAGTGTGTGAGTGAGATGTCAGTGTGTGAGTGAGATGTCAGTGTGTGAGTGAGTGAGGGAGATGTCAGTGTGTGAGTGAGTGAGGGAGATGTCAGTGTGTGAGTGAGTGAGGGAGATGTCAGTGTGTGAGTGAGTGAGGGAGATGTCAGTGTGTGAGTGAGTGAGGGAGATGTCAGTGTGTGAGTGAGTGAGTGAGATGTCAGTGTGTGAGTGAGTGAGTGAGATGTCAGTGTGTGAGTGAGTGAGTGAGATGTCAGTGTGTGAGTGAGTGATTGAGACGTCAGTGTGTGAGTGAGATGTCAGTGTGTGAGTGAGACGTCAGTGTGTGAGTGAGATGTGAGTGAGATGTCAGTGTGTGAGTGAGACGTCAGTGTGTGAGTGAGATGTCAGTGTGTGAGTGATATGTGAGTGAGATGTCAGTGTGTGAGTGAGATGTGAGTGTGTGAGTGAGATGTGAGTGAGATGTGAGTGTGTGAGTGAGATGTGAGTGAGATGTGAGTGTGTGAGTGAGATGTCAGTGTGTGAGTGATATGTGAGTGAGATGTCAGTGTGTGAGTGAGATGTCAGTGTGTGAGTGATATGTGAGTGTGAGTGAGTGAGTGAGATGTCAGTGATGTGAAGTGCTGTGAGTGAGTTGAGTGTGATGTCAGTGTTGTGAGTGAGTGAGTGAAGATGTCAGTGTGTGAGTGAGATGAGTGAGATGTCAGTGTGTGAGTGTGTGAGTGAGATGTCAGTGTGTGAGTGAGTGAGTCGTCAGTGTGTGAGTGAGTGAGACGTCAGTGTGTGAGTGAGTGAGTGAGTGAGGGAGATGTCAGTGTGAGTGAGTGAGGAGATGCCCAGTGTTTTGTGAGTCGAGTGAGGGAGATGTCAGTGTTGTGAGTGATGTGAAGGAGTGCCAGTGTGTGAGTGAGTGAAGGGAGAGGTCAGTGTCTGTGAGTGAGTGAGTGAGTGAGTGAGGTGTCATGTGTGATAGTGAAGTGAGTGAGTGAGTGAAGATGTCAGTGTGTGAGTGAAGTGAGTGAGTGAGTGAGTTGTCAGTGTGTGAGTTGGTGAGAGAGGAGTTGAGATGTCAGTGTGTGAGTGAGTGAGTGAGATGTCAGTGTGTGAGTGGTGGTGAGATGTCTGTGTGTGAGTGAGTGAGTCGTCAGTTGTGTGAGTGAGTATGAGACGTCAGTGTCGTGAGTGAGTGAGTGAGGTGAGGGCGAGATGTCTGTGTGTGAGTGAGTGAAGGAGATTGCCTGTGGGTGAGTGAGTGCGGGTGTGTCAGTGTGTCTGAGTGAGTGAAGGAGATGCCAGTGTGTGATAGTGAGTGTAGGGAGATGTCAGTGTGTGAGTGAGTGAAGGAGTGGTCAGTGTGTGAGTGAGTGGAAGATGTCAGTAGTGTGATGAGTGAGATGTCAGTGTGTGAGTGAGTGAAGGAGATGTCTGTGTGTGGAGTGAGTGAGAGTGAGTGAGGAGATGTCAGTGTGTGAGTGAGTGAGGGTGAGGTGAAGGAGATGTCAGTGTGTGAGTGAGTGGATGTCAGTGTGTGAGTGAGTGAGTGAGTTGAGTGAGATGTCAGTGTGTGAGAGAGGAAGTGAGGGAAGGAGATGTCAGTTGTGTGGAGTGAGTGAGATGTCTGTGTGTGGAGTGAGTGAAGGTGAGGTAGTGTGTGAGTGAGTGAGTGAGATGTCAGTGTTGTGAGTCGAGTGAGTGAGATGCAGGTGTGAGTGGTGGTGTGAGATGTTCAGTGTGTTATGTGAGTGAGTGAGTCGTTCAGTGTGTGAGTGAGTGAGACGTCTGTGTGTGGAGTGGAGTGAGTTAGTGAGTGAGTGAGATGTCAAGTGTTGTGGTGAGTGAGGTGAGTGAGTGAGTGAGATGTCAGTGAATGTGAGGTGAGTGAGTGAAGTGAGTGAGATGTCAATGTGTGGAGATGTGAGAGAGGAGATGTCAGTGTGTGAGGTGAGTGAAGGAGATGGTTCCAGGTGTGAGTGAGTGAGGAGATGTCTGTGTGTGAGTGAGTAAGGATGATGCCAGTGTGTGAGTGAGTGAGGGAGATGTCAGTGTTGTGATGTGAGTGAAGGAGATGTCAGTGTGTGGTGGTGTGATGTTCAGTGTGTGAGTGAGTGGATGTCAGGGTGGTGTGTGAGTGAGGAGATGTCAGTGTGTGAGTGAGTGAGTGAGCATGTCAGTGTGTGAGTGAGTGCGTATGAGATGTCATGGTTGAGTGGGTGAGTGAGATGTCAGTGTTCGTTGAGTGACGTGAGTCGTCAGTGTGTGAGTGAGTGAGACGTCAGGTGTGAGAGAGTGAGCGAGGTGAGTGAGATGTCAGTTGTGGTGAGTGAGTAGTGGTGAGTGAGATGTCAGTGAGTGAGTGAGTGATTGAGTGAGTGAGCTGTTCTGTGTGTGAGTGAGTGAGTGAGATGTCAGTGTGTGAGTGAGTGAAGGAGATGCCAGTGTGTGAGTGAGTGATGGAGATGTCAGTGTGGTGAGTGAGTGAGGGAGATGCCAGTGTGTGAGTGAGTGAGGGAGATGTCCAGTGTATGGTGGTGAAGGAGATGTCAGTGTGTGAGTGAGTGAGATTGTCAGTGTGTGAGTGAGTGAGTTGTCATTGTGTGAGGGAGTGAAGTGAGTGGTGAGATGTCACGTGTCGTGAGTGGTGATGCTAGTGAGTGAGTGAGATGTAGTGTGTTGAGTGAGTGAGTGAGTGAGTGAAGATGTCAGTGTGCGAGCTGAAGTGAGTGAGTTGGTCGTGTGTGATGTGAGTGGAGTGGAGATGTCAGTGGTGATGTGGTGAGTGAGATGTCAGTGTAATGTAGTGAGTGAGTGAGATTGTCAGGGTAGTGAGTTGAGTGTGTGAGACGTCGTGTGTGAGATGAGTGTGACGTCAGTGTAGTGGAGAGTGTGAGTGAGTGAGTGAGATGTCTGTGTGTGAGAAGGATTGGATACTGTTCCAGTGTGTGAGTGAGTGAGATGTCAGTGTGTGAGACGTGAGTGATTGAGACGTCAGTGTTGTGAGTGAGATGTCAGTGTGTGAGTGAGATGTCAGAGTGTGAGTGAGTGAGTGAGTGAGTGAGTGAGTTGAGATGTCAGTTGTGTGGAGTTGATTGAGACGTCAAGTGTGTGAGTGAGTGAGATGTCAGTGTGTGGAGTGAGTGATTGAGACGGTCAGTGTGTGAGTGAGAGGTCAGTGTGTGAGTGAGATGTCAGTGTTGTGAGTGAGATGTCACGTGTGTGAGTGCGTGAGGAGTGAGTGAAGTGTGGGAGTTGTAGTGTTGTGAGTGAGTGAGTGAGTGAGTGAGGGAGTGTCAGTTATGAGTGAGTGAGTGAGTGAGGGAGATGTCAGTGTATATGAGTGAGTAGTGAGTTAAGATGTCAGTGTGTGAGTGGATTGTGTGAGTGAAGTTAGCATGTCCAGTGTGTGGTGAGTGAGTGAGTGAGATGTCAGTGTCGTGGCGATGTGAGTGTAGTTGAGATGTCTGTGTGTGAGGTGAGTGAGTGAGTGAGTGAGTGAGATGTCAGTTGTGTGAGTGAGATGTCGTGTGTGAGTGAGATGTAGTGTTTGAGTGAGTTTCAGTTGTGTGAGTGAGATGTCAGTGTGTGAGTGAGATGTCAGTGTGTGAGAGATGTCAGTGTGTGAGTGAGATGTCAGTGTGTGAGTGAGATGTCAGTGTGTGAGTGAGATGTCAGTGTGTGAGTGAGATGTCAGTGTGTGAGTGAGATGTCAGTGTGTGAGTGAGATGTCAGTGTATGAGTGTGTGAGTGAGATGTCAGTGTGTGAGATGTCAGTGTGTGAGTGAGATGTCAGTGTATGAGTGAGTGAGTGAGATGTCAGTGTATGAGTGTGTGAGTGAGATGTCAGTGTATGAGTGAGATGTCAGTGTATGAGTGTGTGAGTGAGATGTCAGTGTATGAGTGTGTGAGTGAGATGTCAGTGTGTGAGATGTCAGTGTGTGAGTGAGATGTCAGTGTGTGAGTGAGATGTCAGTGTATGAGTGAGTGAGAGAGATGTCAGTGTATGAGTGAGTGAGAGAGATGTCAGTGTATGAGTGAGTGAGTGAGATGTCAGTGTATGAGTGAGTGAGAGAGATGTCAGTGTATGAGTGTGTGAGTGAGATGTCAGTGTATGAGTGTGTGAGTGAGATGTCAGTGTGTGAGATGTCAGTGTGTGAGTGAGATGTCAGTGTGTGAGTGAGATGTCAGTGTATGAGTGAGTGAGAGAGATGTCAGTGTATGAGTGAGTGAGAGAGATGTCAGTGTATGAGTGAGTGAGTGAGATAGGTCAGTGTATGAGTGAGAGAGAGAAAGGTCAGTGTATGAGTGAGTGAGTGAGATGTCAGTGTATGAGTGAGAGAGAGAGAGGTCAGTGTATGAGTGAGAGAGAGATAGAGGTCAGTGTATGAGTGTGTGAGTGAGATGTCAGTGTATGAGTGTGTGAGTGAGATGTCAGTGTGTGAGTGAGATGTCAGTGTATGAGTGAGTGAGAGAGATGTCAGTGTATGAGTGAGTGAGAGAGATGTCAGTGTATGAGTGAGTGAGTGAGATGTCAGTGTATGAGTGAGTGAGAGAGATGTCAGTGTATGAGTGTGTGAGTGAGATGTCAGTGTATGAGTGTGTGAGTGAGATGTCAGTGTGTGAGATGTCAGTGTGTGAGAGAGATGTCAGTGTGTGAGATGTCAGTGTGTGAGTGAGATGTCAGTGTGTGAGTGAGATGTCAGTGTGTGAGTGAGATGTCAGTGTGTGAGTGAGATGTCAGTGTGTGAGTGAGATGTCAGTGTATGAGTGTGTGAGTGAGATGTCAGTGTGTGAGTGAGATGTCAGTGTGTGAGTGAGATGTCAGTGTGTGAGTGAGATGTCAGTGTGTGAGTGAGATGTCAGTGTGTGAGTGAGATGTCAGTGTGTGAGTGAGATGTCAGTGTGTGAGTGAGATGTCAGTGTATGAGTGTGTGAGTGAGATGTCAGTGTGTGAGTGAGATGTCAGTGTGTGAGTGAGATGTCAGTGTGTGAGTGAGATGTCAGTGTGTGAGTGAGATGTCAGTGAGTGAGTGAGATGTCAGTGTGTGAGTGAGTGAGTGAGATGTCAGTGTGTGAGTGAGTGAGTGAGATGTCAGTGTGTGAGTGAGTGAGTGAGATGTCAGTGTGTGAGTGAGTGAGTGAGATGTCAGTGTGTGAGTGAGATGTCAGTGTGTGAGTGAGATGTCAGTGTGTGAGTGAGATGTCAGTGTGTGAGTGAGATGTCAGTGTATGAGTGTGTGAGTGAGATGTCAGTGTATGAGTGTGTGAGTGAGATGTCAGTGTGTGAGTGAGATGTCAGTGTGTGAGTGAGTGAGTGAGATGTCAGTGTGTGAGTGAGTGAGAGAGATGTCAGTGTATGAGTGAGTGAGAGAGATGTCAGTGTATGAGTGAGTGAGAGAGATGTCAGTGTATGAGTGAGTGAGTGAGAGGTCAGTGTATGAGTGAGTGAGTGAGAGGTCAGTGTATGAGTGAGAGAGAGAGAGGTCAGTGTATGAGTGAGAGAGAGATAGAGGTCAGTGTATGAGTGAGTGAGTTAGAGAGAGAGATGTCAGTGTATGAGTGAGTGAGTGAGTGAGAGAGAGAGATGTCAGTGTATGAGTGAGTGAGTGAGAGAGAGAGATGTCAGTGTATGAGTGAGAGAGAGAGAGATGTCAGTGTATGAGTGAGTGAGAGAGATGTCATTGTATGAGTGAGAGAGATGTCAGTGTATGAGTGAGTGAGAGAGATGTCAGTGTATGAGTGAGTGAGAGAGATGTCAGTGTAGGAGTGAGTGAGAGAGATGTCAGTGTAGGAGTGAGTGAGTGAGATGTCAGTGTAGGAGTGAGTGAGTGAGTGAGGTGTATGAGTGAGTGAGTGAGTGAGTGAGTGAGATGTCAGTGTATGAGTGAGAGAGTGAGATGTCAGTGTAGGAGTGAGTGAGGTGTATGAGTGAGTGAGAGATGTCAGTGTATGAGTGAGTGAGTGAGTGAGATGTCAGTGTATGAGTGAGTGAGAGAGATGTCAGTGTATGAGCGAGTGAGAGAGAGAGATGTCAGTGTATGAGCGAGTGAGAGAGAGATGTCAGTGTATGAGTGAGTGAGAGAGATGTCAGTGTATGAGTGAGTGAGTGAGTGAGATGTCTGTGTGAGTGAGTGAGTGAGTGAGTGAGATGTCAGTGTGTGAGTGAGTGAAGGAGATGCCAGTGTATGAGTGAGTGAGGGAGATGTCAGTGTATGAGTGAGTGAGTGAGTGAGATGTCAGTGTGTGAGTGAGTGAGTGAGATGTCAGTGTGTGAGTGAGTGAGTGAGTGAGATGTCAGTGTGTGAGTGAGTGAGTGAGTGAGATGTCAGTGTGTGAGTGAGTGAGTGAGTGAGGGAGATGTCAGTGTGTGAGTGAGTGAGGGAGATGTCAGTGTGTGAGTGAGTGAGGGAGATGTCAGTGTATGAGTGAGTGAGGGAGATGTCAGTGTATGAGTGAGTGAGGGAGATGTCAGTGTATGAGTGAGTGAGGGAGATGTCAGTGTATGAGTGAGTGAGGGAGATGTCAGTGTATGAGTGAGTGAGGGAGATGTCAGTGTATGAGTGAGGGAAATGTCAGTGTGTGAGTGAGTGAGACGTCAGTGTGTGAGTGAGTGAGACGTCAGTGTGTGAGTGAGTGAGACGTCAGTGTGTGAGTGAGTGAGTGAGGGAGATGTCAGTGTGTGAGTGAGTGAGTGAGTGAGGGAGATGTCAGTGTGTGAGTGAGTGAAGGAGACGCCAGTGTATGAGTGTGTGAGTGAGATGTCAGTGTGTGAGTGAGTTGTCAGTGTGTGAGTGAGTGAGTTGTCAGTGTGTGAGTGAGTGAGTGAGATGTCAGTGTGTGAGTGAGATGTCAGTGTGTGAGTGAGTTGTCAGTGTGTGAGTGAGTGAGTTGTCAGTGTGTGAGTGAGTGAGATGTCAGTGTGTGAGTGAGTGAGATGTCAGTGTGTGAGTGAGATGTCAGTGTGTGAGTGAGATGTCAGTGTGTGAGTGAGATGTCAGTGTGTGAGTGAGATGTCAGTGTGTGAGTGAGATGTCAGTGTGTGAGTGAGATGTCAGTGTGTGAGTGAGATGTCAGTGTATGAGTGAGTGAGTGAGATGTCAGTGTATGAGTGAGTGAGTGAGATGTCAGTGTATGAGTGAGAGAGAGAGAGGTCAGTGTATGAGTGAGAGAGAGATAGAGGTCAGTGTATGAGTGAGTGAGTGAGAGAGAGAGATGTCAGTGTATGAGTGAGTGAGGGAGATGTCAGTGTATGAGTGAGGGAGACGTCAGTGTGTGAGTGAGTGAGACGTCAGTGTGTGAGTGAGTGAGACGTCAGTGTGTGAGTGAGATGTCAGTGTGTGAGTGAGTGAGTGAGTGAGGGAGATGTCAGTGTATGAGTGTGTGAGTGAGACGTCAGTGTGTGAGTGAGACGTCAGTGTGTGAGTGAGACGTCAGTGTGTGAGTGAGACGTCAGTGTGTGAGTGAGACGTCAGTGTGTGAGTGAGATGTCAGTGTATGAGTGAGTGAGATGTCAGTGTATGAGTGAGTGAGTGAGTGAGAGAGATGTCAGTGAGTGAGTGAGTGAGTGAGATGTCAGTGTATGAGTGAGTGAGTGAGTGAGGGAGATGTCAGTGTATGAGTGAGTGAGTGAGTGAGTGAGGGAGATGTCAGTGTATGAGTGAGTGAGTGAGGGAGACGTCAGTGTGTGAGTGAGTGTGTGAGTGAGACGTCAGTGTGTGAGTGAGATGTCAGTGTATGAGTGAGTGAGTGAGATGTCAGTGTATGAGTGAGTGAGAGAGATGTCAGTGTATGAGTGAGTGAGAGAGATGTCAGTGTATGAGTGAGTGAGAGGTCAGTGTATGAGTGAGTGAGAGAGAGAGATGTCAGTGTATGAGTGAGTGAGTGAGAGAGAGAGATGTCAGTGTATGAGTGAGTGAGAGAGAGAGATGTCAGTGTATGAGTGAGTGAGTGAGAGAGAGAGATGTCAGTGTATGAGTGAGAGAGAGAGAGATGTCAGTGTATGAGTGAGTGAGAGAGATGTCATTGTATGAGTGAGAGAGATGTCAGTGTATGAGTGAGAGAGATGTCAGTGTATGAGTGAGTGAGAGAGATGTCAGTGTATGAGTGAGTGAGAGAGATGTCAGTGTAGGAGTGAGTGAGAGAGATGTCAGTGTAGGAGTGAGTGAGAGAGATGTCAGTGTAGGAGTGAGAGAGTGAGATGTCAGTGTAGGAGTGAGTGAGTGAGAGAGATGTCAGTGTATGAGTGAGTGAGTGAGAGAGATGTCAGTGTATGAGTGAGTGAGTGAGAGAGATGTCAGTGTATGAGTGAGTGAGTGAGAGAGATGTCAGTGTATGAGTGAGTGAGTGAGAGAGATGTCAGTGTATGAGTGAGTGAGTGAGAGAGATGTCAGTGTATGAGTGAGTGAGTGAGAGAGATGTCAGTGTATGAGTGAGTGAGAGAGAGAGAGAGATGTCAGTGTATGAGTGAGAGAGAGAGAGATGTCAGTGTATGAGTGAGTGAGAGAGAGAGAGATGTCAGTGTATGAGTGAGTGAGAGAGAGAGAGAGATGTCAGTGTATGAGTGAGTGAGAGAGAGAGATGTCAGTGTATGAGTGTGTGAGAGAGATGTCAGTGTATGAGTGAGTGAGAGAGATGTCAGTGTATGAGTGAGTGAGAGAGATGTCAGTGTATGAGTGAGTGAGAGAGATGTCAGTGTATGAGTGAGTGAGAGAGATGTCAGTGCATGAGTGAGAGAGAGATGTCAGTGCATGAGTGAGAGAGAGATGTCAGTGCATGAGTGAGTGAGAGAGATGTCAGTGTATGAGTGAGTGAGAGAGATGTCAGTGTATGAGTGAGTGAGTGAGAGAGATGTCAGTGTATGAGTGAGTGAGTGAGAGAGATGTCAGTGTATGAGTGAGTGAGTGAGAGAGATGTCAGTGTATGAGTGAGTGAGTGAGAGAGATGTCAGTGTAT